>JAFFSR010000065.1:600000-1000000 GCA_017163975.1 Anastatus disparis
TTGGAAGATTAGTAGATGTAAGTTCTAAAGACATTGAAAGATTTTATTCACAATTAATTTTACATAGAGTTAAAGGAGCCGTCTATGAAGAAGATCTAAAAACTTATAAAGGAAAAGTTTACGATGTTTTCAGAGAAGCTACGATTGCTATGGGATAAGTAGAATGTGATGGTGAAATTTTCAAAATTATTAATGATGTTTGTCAAGTAATGATGCCAAAACAGCTAATACAAAATTTTAGTTAGTTTTTCATTGCAGATAATAGTTTTACATTAGCATTAGATATCTAGAATAAATATAAGAAATATTTTTTTGAAGATTTTTCGGACAATTATGAAAATAGAGCTTGAAATCAATGAAATTTTAAATACAGAAAATTTCAAATGTTCAGATTTTGGTTAACAAAACTATAACTATAACAACAATAGAAAATAAAAAATTAATAGAAAATACACTTATACATAACCAAAAATTTCTAAATCTTCATCAAATACTGAATAATGATCAAAGAGAAATTTTCAATCATATCAGTAATAAAAAACATAGTGAAAAACGTATTTTTATTAATAGACCTGGAGGTACAGGAAAAACTTTATTATTTAATGTTTTAATTCATTATTATTGAAGTAAAGGAAAAAAAGTTTTAGGCCTGGACAGATATTGGAATTACAACTCGCGTCTTCTGCTAACTAAAAATACATATGTTTATATCTATATGTATATACAGGGTGTCCCATTTTAAAGAAACCACCGAGATATTTTCGACAGTTAGCGTTGTATAAAAAAATTGTTAAGGAGAAATTTATTCGGGACAATGAAGGCTATCTTTCCATGGAATCAGTTTTGACCTTGAGATTTATTTTCAAGGTTGTTTACAGATCTAAGTGATTTTTTAAATTGGAACCCCCATTTTTAATCCCAGATTTAAAAAGAGCAAGAAATTCTACGTTCAGATAAAGTATTATGTGTGGGGTGCGGTTGACCCCTCCGAGGTCATGTCGGGGTCAAATTAATTATTTTCTTCATCTATGCACACGAATGATCGGGCAAGGGTGAGGTTAATAATAACGATAGCAATAACCCAAAACCTCAATAACCTGATAACCCAAATAACCAAAACCCAATAATCCAATAACCAAAATAAATAAAAAAGGCCCACTGTTTTCTTCAAAACGCCTAATTTTTTTATTTTGGATTCGGAAAGAAAGTTCAACAAAATTTTCTGTTTATCTGAACATTTGCTTATTACGTGTGTTCATACCACAATTAGGTACGTGAATCAATCTCACCAATCTAGGCAAAAGGGGAGGTAAGGTATTAATTACCCAGCCAATTAAGGCGAGGTGGAAACGTCCAGCCGATCAAGACAAGACGATGGCTACCCAGCCAATGAAGGCAAGGTATTGATTACCCAGCCAATTAAGGCAAGGTGGGAATGCAAACATTTATCTCATAAGATGTTTAAAAATAGCCCCGTTCAAATTTATGCAATGTTGAATTCTACGTTCAAAGTTTTCAACTGTGGACAACAAAACGTGACGCGGAATAACTCTACAAGCTTGTGTGATGCGTTGCATCATATCTTGCCATGATGTTGATTGCTGTGCATAAACAACATTTTTCAAGTAGCCCCATAAAAAGAAATCTGGACTTGTCAGATCTGGTGATCTTGGACACCACTCAGTAATGTTACTACCAATGTCTATCCATCGTCTTTGGTATCGTTGGTTCAAGAAGTGACGAACCATTAGTGAGCGATGACACGGTGCACCATCATGTTATAGCCATAATCGACGTCTTGTTTCCAAGTCCACATCTTCCAATAATTCTGGTAACTCATTCTGCAGGAAATCAAGATATACTGCACCGTTGACAATTCCATCGAAAAAATAAGGTTCTACGAAATAACCATTCATTATACCGCACCAAACTACGAGGCTCCATCTATGCTGATTATCAACATGACGTACCCAATGAGGGTTCTGGATAGACCAATAATGACTATTATGGCGATTGAGTTGCCCATTACCATGAAATGTAGCTTCGTCCGAAAACATTACGTATCTGAAAAATTCAGGATCTTCACGGATACTTGCTTATGCCCAATTGCAGAATTCGAGCCTCAATGTCACGAAGAGAGATATATGATGATCTAAATCAACCATTGCCAAAACGACGAGAATTCGAGGATCATCGTCGTCCTGTTTCTGCGTATTCGTGGTCGACGTCTCTCTCTTCGCTCAATGATTCGGATTCTCACGTAGTCCGGGTAGTGAAGCCTCCCTGGGTAATTTTAGCGGTAATACCTTGCTGCAGCACGAATCGGCCTTGACATGCTCCGAGAGACAACAAAATGTCAACAATTTCGTTTCTCGAATAATCCGGCATATTTGGTCCTTTTGAGTCGCTGGACACTAAGGAATTTCCACGTGAACTATCCTGAGAAGGGCTGTTCACGAGTCACCTCTGTCATAAATAATACTAAAAAAGTGTTATTTAACGATTTAGATGAAACTTTGTAGGCTTATCCGGAATCACACCAGAAAAAAGAATAAAAATCATTTGTTTTCCCACAAGATGGAAAATAATTCTTCTCAAGAAGGCTTCAAATACATAAATTTAGCTTTAAAAATCAAAATGGAATTTAAACTCAATTTTACTGTTGTTTAATCCCTACTATTACCTACAACTCAAGACAATTTTGTTGAACTTTCTTTCCGAATCCGAAATAAAAAATTAGGTGTTTTGAAAAAAGCAGTAGACCTTTTTTATTTATTTTGGTTATTGGGTTATTGGATTTATTTGGGTTATTGGATTATTGGGTTATTGGATTTATTTGGCTTATTGGGTTATTGGGTCATTGGGTTATTGGGTTATTGTTATTATTATTACTATTATAAACTTCACCCTCGCCCGATCATTCGTGTGCATAGATGAAGAAAATAATAAATTTGACCCCTACATGACCTTGGAGGGGTCAACCGCACCCCACACATAATACCTTATCTAAACGTAGAATTTTATGCTCTTTCCGAATCCGGGATCGAAAATGGGGGTTCCAATTCTAAAAATCTTTTTGACCTCCAAATGATCTTGACATTTAATCCTAAGGTTGAAACTTATTTCATAGAAAGATAACTCCCATTGTCCTGAATAACTTTAGTCTAAACAATTTTTTTATAGAATGCCAACCGTCGAAAATATCTCGGTGGTTTCTTTAAAATGGGACACCCTGTATATGTATGTAAATAGCATGGCCGTTTGATGTAGGAATAATATACAGAAACTTGTGGAGAATATTTAGTTTTAGTTGATTATTTTACTAATTAAATATCAGATTGATAAAAATCCGATTTAAAACGGTACATCTAACAAATGTGCATATTTTAGTCATTACAATTGCATTTTCTAATACAATGAATTTAAGAATTAATTAAAACCTAATATTCTCCATAAGAGCAAAATCATTCTTTAGCTTGCAGAAGGCGCGAGTTGTAATGGCAATAGTATCAATTTTGTTACCTGGCGGTTGTACAAATCATAAAGTTTGTAAAATCTCTTTAGACTTGAAAAATGCAGAAAATTTTGTAATTAAATCAGATTTGGATAAAAAATATTAGAGAACGTGATATATTTTTATAGGATGAATCATCAATGATACCTAAGAAAGCTTTAGAACTTGTCGACAAACTTATAAGAGACATTTGTTCAATGGGAAAAATATTTTTCGCGAATTTTGCGCACTTCACCTATAATCAAACATGGTATAAAAACAATTATAATTAATGAAACTTCTAAAGTTTCTGATTATCGGCTAAAATTTAAAGTATTTAAATTAACAAAAAATATGAGAAATAATAATCAAGATTTTGGATCATTTTTATTGAATCTTGGCAATGGTATCATACAAAATTCAAAAGTACCAGAACATTGAAAAACAAACGATGTCAGTATAAAAATTTATGGTTACTCTAATGATTAGAATGAGGATTTATCGGATAAGATTATTTTATCTTCTCATAATAATGATATTCATAAATTAAATAATATTATTTCAAAAGTTAAACAGTTTTTAAAAACAATATTACAGTATAGATTATGCTAAACATAAAGGTCTTAATCAAACAGAAATAGATATTGAATTAAAATTTCCAACTAACAAGGAGAGTGTTTCACCTTCGGGTCACCGTTTTTGCTCAAATTTTGGGAATATTTTCTAGATGCAGAAATATGAAGAAAGCCAAAATTTTAGAGGCCAACGCTCAATATTTCCCTAGTTACAGGCCATTGAAGAAAATCACTAAAAAAGTTACTAGATTTTCAAACACTTATATTTCCTCAGCATTATTAGCTAGAAGCTTAAACCTTCTTTTAAATGAAAGCTAAGCTCAAATCCTTTCGAAATAGTACCTATAGCATCTCAAAATATTATTTTTTCCCAAATTTAGAGCGTAATATAGATTAGACCTGAATTTTTTGTTTGAAACATTAATTAATAATAAAAGCTAAAATTGGGTTCAATCTTCATTATGCTATAACTTTGGGAAAAAATAATATTTTATGATGCTATAGGTACTATTTCGAAAGGATTTGAGCTCAGCTTTCATTTAAAAAAAGGTTTAAGCTTCTAGCTAATAATTCTGAGGAACTATAAGTGTTTGAAAATCTAGTAACTTTTTTAGTGATTTTCTTCAGTGGCCCGTAACTAGGGAAATATTCAGCGTTGGCCTCTAAAATTTTGGCTTTCTTCATATCTTTGCATCCAGAAAACATTCCCAAAATTTGAGCAAAAACGGTGACCCGAAGGTGAAACACTCTCCTTGTAAGTATTTAAATTCTCTAAAATTTTAAGGTTTTTCATCACATAAATTTATACTTAAACAATTTTCTATTTTCATGCCAATTGGAAATTTAAATGTAAATGATGGATTATGTAATGGTACGCAATTAAAAATAATTGAAATGTTGAAATGTAATATAAAATCAGAAATTATAACAGGAAATAAGGAAGGTTCTATAGTTTTTATATTTAGAATTATTTTAGAGACAGGGGAATACACATCACTACCATTTATATTGTATCGTAGACATTTTCCAATAGTTTTAGCTTTCGCAATGACCATCAATAAATCTTAAGGACAAAGTTTTGAATCAGTTGGCATTTATTTAAATAAAACATTATTTTCATACGGTCAATTCTATATATATAGATCAAAAACTGCAAATAAAATTCTCATTCAAAATGAACAAGATGATAAAGATGAAATTGGAATTATTGTTTGGGAAGAAATTTTATAATTTTTTTAATAAAATTAAAAAAAAAAATTTACAATTACATTTTATTACAATAAATATACTTTTATTTTTTAGATATAAAAAATATTGTTGCCAAAATTGCAAAGCTCGATTTCAATATTTGCAATTTCTAAATAAACATATTAATCGTTTTCATAAGAAAATTAATAATACATGTAAATTATGTCATAAAAATTTAAAACATCAGAAACATTATTTAAGATATATACAATAACATATAAATAAGAATAAATTTTCATGTAAAATATGTGATAAAAAATTTATAAGAATTTCAAATTTACAAAGACATCAACGTACTTAAACATGCAATAAAAGTAACAATCAGGGTTGGTTTGGGAAAAACTCTACGCCCATAGTTTATGATTGAAGCAGCGCCACGACAAATTATTGTTTAACTAATTTTTTTCTCATGCAACAATTATTATATATATCATGTATCATTTTAACGTTAAATCAACGAGACAAATTTTTTATATCAATAAATCAAGACCTACGTTAGAAAAAGTTAAAGAAATATGCTATTGTAATATTCAATTCTATTAGAAATATTAAAAGTTAAATTTCATGTTCACGTGTTAGTTTAACAATAAATCGTAATGGCACTGTTACAGTCATGAACTGTGAGCGTAGAGTTTTTTGTGAAACCAACCCTGGTAATAATCTTAATAAAACATGTAATTTATGCTTCGAAATTTTTAAACATAGTAAACATTATTTAAGACATATACAAGAACATAATGATAAAATGAAATTTTGATATAAAATATGTGGGAAAAGTTTTAGAAAAATTTCCAATTTCAAAAGATATAAACTAAGACATGCCGCAATAAGAATATTGTTATTTCATCTAATAATTTATAAAAATTATTTTTAAGTGTTTCATTTTAATTTTCATTTAACTAAATTTAAGTTTAATCATTTAATTATTGAGCTTCAATTTAGCTATTTTCAATTCTTTGATTCCAATAAAATCATGAAATTAATAATTATTTTATATGACAAAACTTCTCGATAATTACGGAATGAATTGATTATAAAACATATTATCTATTATTCAACTATTACTTATCTTGAACTTATATGTTACAATATATCGTTATATACAAAACTTAAAATTAACCATTATCAAGCTCACTACAAGCTTAGATTCAGCTAAGTTTAACTAATTTTCAGCTATTTTAAAGCTTAAATTCAACTGAATTTAGCTATTTCCAAGCTAATTATAAGCTTGAATTGAGCTGAGTTCAACGCTGTAATGAGGGTTTAAAAATGAGGGGCATATTTCTGACGGTGACAGTGGTGACAGCGGCGATATATTTTCAATAGTATAGATATATATCTCTCTATATTAAAAGAAGATTTCGCCACCGCCTTCAACATCACCGTGCATAAGAATTTATTGGGTGCATGATTTACCTAAAATTTAGCTAAGAGTTAGCTAGAAGTTAGCTGAAAATTAGATAAAAGTCAACTAAAAGTTAGCTAAACTAAAAATTCACTTTGTTAATTTATTTTATCCATTTGATTCTCATATTTATCCATTTAATTCTCATATTTATCCATTTAATTCTCATATTTATCCATTTAATTCTCATATTTATCCATTTAATTCTCAGATTTCATCAAGCTATTATGCAAGCAACTTTATTTAAATAAAACAAATGTGTTTGGTAATTAAGTTTAATTAAATATTTAATCGATTGAAAATATTACATTAAATATTTGCTCGTCAGTATTTAATTTATACAGGATAATTATAAATAAGTTGCGTGAAATAAAAATTCAATGAAATAGTTAAAATTTCATAGGGGAAAAAGTGATTTCGGTTAAAGTGGTTTGTTCACTTAAGAAAAAAATTTAAGATTACTCTGTGGGATCGTAGGATTGAAGAAGAATTTTAAATTTTTTATACAAGTTTAAAAATCATTTCATTGATAACGTTATGAATAATTTAAAGCATAAAATTTAAATTGACTATCGATTAAATAAATTTTAACTTGACTGAAATTATTTTGGGCACTGTAAAATCCGCTGTATTTTCAAGTTTAACAATTCATCTAATTTTCAATGACGTGTTACGTTTAAAGTGAAATTAAAGTCTTTATTGCTAATAATTCTCTATGGCAATATAAAAACAAAGACACGAGGGGTTGCTGGTTATTAAACATTACATCTTAAAATCTAACGATAAAAAAGAAACAATTTTGACAAGCACTTCCTTTGATATATCACGCTCTGTTTCCATTCTTTTACATTTTCCTTCTGATATCTTCTCTTTTTATTTTGCCTTTTTTCCATGACTTTCAATAAGCATTGCCTATGTATACAATAAACACTTTCACATAGATTACTTGGCCATAATTTTTTTCTGTGCATAGCCTGATAGATCAATAATTACTTCACTTTTATTATTTAATAATAAAAGTAAAGTAAATATTAATCTATCCTTTATAATTAATGCAATATGACTGATAAACGTGCGAAAAAAAAGAAAGAAAAATATTCCTTCAAATATGACAACTGACAAAAAAAAAAAAGATATAAGAATTTGTCCAAAAATATGTCAAAAAAACGAATTGAAAAAAGAAAAAAAAAACAACGAATTATGAAAATTTGTATTAAAAATTTAAATTATGTTGATTTCAGCAATATGGATTATATTTGTCCTCATTGTTTTGCAAAATTCTGGTTTGTTGAATTTTTGAAAAAAAGTTGTTGCCATAATAGTAAAATTAAACTTCTTCCTTTGAGCGAATATGATTCATAATTAAGAAATCTTTTGTTCGATAAAAAATTCAGAGAACTTATTCTTTATTACACACAGTAGTCCTCGAGCAAATTTGACCATACAGTTTTTGCACCTCAGATTTCCCTCCTGGATATGATTCTAGGCATATTTAGGATGGAATTCCAACAAAAATCAAAATAGAAGAATGAGCACTATTTTATGTATACAAAAATTATTTTTTTTTTTAATTTGTTTTTTATAAAAAAAATTTTTTTTATTGATAATTCGTGAGTGAATACCGCTTTTTAATAGAATTATAAATTATTAACATATTTTTAGCAAATATTATTCGAAATTTATTGAGGAAGATCTGAAGTTATGTAACAATGTAAGCATGACGTTAAAATTAAGATTTTTTTGTAAAACATCATAGTGATAAAGACTATGCAAATTTTAGAACAAATCTATGAATACTTTACGTAAAATAAAAAAAAATAAGAAATAAAGAATCGAAATTTTTTTTTTAAATCTTTAAAATTCTCTAAAATCGTAACTACTTGAAGAAAATTAGTTTTTAAAAGCTTATTTTTTTCAGACAATATCGAATTGATTGTACAAAAATTTTGGAGAAAATTTATAGTATGGTTTACACAAAATAGAAGATAAATGAAAAATAAAAATTTTTTTTTAATTTTCGAAATGCTCTAAAATTAAAACTGCTCTAAGAAAATATGTTTTCCAAAGCTTGTTTTTTTCAGACAGTAGCGAATAACTTGCATTTAAATTTTGGAGCAAATCTATCAAATGGTTTTCGTAAAGTAGAAAAAAATTAAAAATAAAAATTTTTTAAAAAATTAAAAAAATGCTCTAAAATTAAAATTGCGCTCAGAAAATCAGTTTTCAAAAGTTTTTCTACTTTTGGCAATCGGAATTAAGTTTCATACTAATTCTCAAACAAATTCTTCGAGTAGTTTACATAAAATACAAAAAAAATGAAAAATTGAAAGTTTTTTAAAATTCTTAAAATGACTTTGAAAAAAAAACTACGCTAAGAAAATCAATTCTCAATAGCTGCCGCACCAGTTGATCGAAAAATTGAATTGTATGGAAAATTTGAAGTAAATCCATCGAGTAGTTTTTAAGATTTTATTAGCCTAATAAATAGAAACATTTTTTTCAAAAATTTCAAAATGCTCTAAAATTAAAACTAAGCTAAGAAAATCAGTTTTTTAAAATTTATTTTATTTGGGCAATCACAAATAATTTCTGTGCAAATTTTGAAGCAAATTCATTGAATAGTAAACAAAAAAAAAACAAAAAAATGAAAAATCGAATTTTTTTTTTTTTTTTTAAACAACTCCAAAATGAAAACTATGCTAGAAGAACCAATTATCAATAGCTTTCCAGCAAGTTAGTCAAAAAACTAAATTCCATGCAAAATTAGAAGCAAATCCATTGAGTAGTTCTCGAGATACAATTCACTAACTGAAATCATACATCCACACACACACACACACACACACACACACATACATACAGACATTTTCTGGAAACCACTTTTTCGACTCACCGAGTTAAAATATGTACAAATAAATGAAAAAATAGAAAAAAAATTTTTTTATTGATACAATGCTTTCTCTATGAGAAAGCAAAAATAAAATTTAAAAAAATAAAAAAGTGCTCATTCTTCGATTTCGGTTTTTGTTGGCATTTGATCTTAAATGTATGTAGAATCATATAAAAAAAAGTCATAGGTGCAAAAACTTCATGGTCAAAATTATTCGAGGACCACCGTGTACAATAATAATTTTTTTTGTGAGTTTTAATATTAATGTAATAAATGAAAATTTAAAAGGTGTTAATTTAAAAATTCAAGGTCAAATTTGTCATTCTACACCGAATAGTTTGCTTGTTAAAGATGACGATAATCCTCAATCAGGACAAATTTATTCGTACGATAATTACACTGCGAATCAGTTGAGGTTGAAAAATGATTAAAAATTAATAGAAGAACACATGGACATTCTATCTAAAATATTAAATGAAAATTCCTATGCTTTGAAATATAAACATTTATATGAATTATAAAAAAATAATAAATGTCCAAAATATAATTTATTTTTTGTCTGTAAATTTAATTTAGATGAAAATATTGATAATAATCTAAGAACTGCTGAATGTGCTGATTTAATAGTTTCAAAAGATGGCAATATTCTTACATGTTACAATTCACGGATTTTTCTTCTCACTGAGAGCAATGTTAAACTCAGCGAAGGAGAATGCCTTTTCTAAGAAAGGGTTTTTTCCGCAATGAGGAACCTGTCTGGGATCAGTTTCTACCCAGGGGGGGCTTAGTTTGTTTAAAATTGTTATGAATATCTGTGTTTTGTAAATGATTGTCAGTGTGTTGTGGTGTAACTTTTACCTATTTATTTTTAAAAATTTTACATTTATTCCATACGAAACTCTGACTGGTACGTAGGTCAATTGACGAGGCAAATTTCTTAAAGCAATCTTTTTTTTTGCCTAAACATTCTAGTAGCAATCGCGCAGTTTTTGTTTTCAGAGATTAAATCTTTAAGTTTTCGTGAATATTTCCATTTTTTATATGATGCCAATCTTAGTCTCTTAACCCTGTCACAGTCAGAGTCCCACCAAGGAACAGAGTTATGTCGCTTTTTATTATTACATGCTTTTTTGCCTAGTATTGTATTTCGTTTATTAGCATTACTAATTTTTGAGGTAATAATGTCAATAAAAAAATTATATTTATCTGAAGCTGATAAATCATCATAATTGTCAGCGAGAAATTCATGGTAATTATTATCAAGGCCATCAGAAAAAAGTTGCCAATTAGTACGTACTGTTTTTAGTTTAAAGTTTTTTTTTCATAAAAATGCCTAATACGCTCTATAGGATAATTTACATATATCGGAAAATGGTCAGATCCTAAAATCTCTTCGCAAACCTCATAGAAAACCTCATTAGAAATATTGGTGCTAAAAATTACAAGGTCAAGATTTGATTGATAATTTTGACGCTCATTAACGTAAGTTATGGTATCAATATTATGTAGAAATAAATTGTTATTTAGTAAAGTTAATTCTAAGCTATGACCATCATTATCAGTGTGTTCACAATTCCACATTGTGTTGTGAGAGTTAAAATCACCGAGCACTATACATCTTTGACTGTTAACCACATTAATAAAAAGGTCTTGCCATGAGGCTTGAGAGAGACTGTGACCCGGCGGTCTATAACATAGAAATAAATCTAAGCTTGGTTTAACACTCGTAATGGTAACGCCGCATATTTCAAATAAGTCTTGATTTGTTGTAGAACAGTCAATGCTTACATAAGGAATATTTCTTCTGATGAGTAGTAGAAATCCTCCTCCCCTCCCATTGAGCCTGTCTTTTCTGTAGGTTACAAAGCCCGGAAAGTTGAAGCTATGCAAGGGGGTAAGCCAGGTCTCGACACATGCTAAAATGTCTATGCGTGGCAGAATTGTAGAAATCCCATTATATTTTGGGAGAATGCTACGCGCATTCCAAAACATTATTTTAATGTCTTTGAGCTTATGTGTATTTGTATTCATTTTGTGTTTTTTTTTTTTTTTTTTTAATTATCATCATCTTGTGAGCTAGCGTCGTCTGTTTGTGATTCTATCTCTTCTGTAGAGCATAGCCTTTTCGTTATTCTTAAAATGTGGCTCTTTAAATTTCTATCATTAATGAAGTTGATGACACTGTTCAACATGTCTAGGAGAGCAGATGTTTCTTTGGTAAATTCTTCAGCGAGCGAAGAAATATCCTTGTGTCCATAAGAGTCAAACAGAAACTTAGAAAATTCTTGAAAGTTAAGCGGAAATTTATCAGTATTATTATCAATATATGGTTTAGCAGACATTACTTGAGCTTCTAGTACTACCGCAGTGAGTTCAAGCCTAGGTTTCTTTCTACCTGAATTAATTTTTTTCTTATGCTGTATTTGACATTTAGAGCTGTTAGATTTCTTAGTATTTAATAGCTGAGTAGAATTTTCCACTGTGTCATTGGAAGATATTATAGATGAAAGAGAGAGAGGCCTTTTGAAATTTTCGTTGTTGTTTTGATTATCTTGTGACGTTGAAGAAATGTTTATTGAATCTTGCTTATCTGTAGGTGAATTGTTTTCATTATTTAAATTAGTACATAGTTCCATGGTTTCGTAGTCCATCGTGTTTATATTCGTATTGTTAATCTCTTTCTGTTTGATATTATCTATTTGAGATGTTTTGGGTAGAGATGGAAAATTCTTATCGTAATTAGGATCGTTTGTATTGTCATTGTTTTGACTTGAAGTGTTTATTGGACACTGCTTAGCTATGTGCCCCGATTCCTTACATATAAAACACTTCATGGAGTCTGAAGATGCAAAAATTCTAAATATGTTGCCCTCATAATTGACCTGTAAAGATTCGGGCACTAAAGATAAACTGTCAGGATGTATAAAAACTTGTCTACGAAAGCTCACTATATGTGCGCAACCAGGAATTGAAACTCCAGCTCTAATTGACGTGACCTTGGAAATCAGTTTGATGTTAAGGTTGACTAGAGCTTTTTCTAATACCTCATGCGGTATGGACGGTCTAACATTGGATAGTATTATACGCTTAGAACGCGCTATCAATGGTCGAAAATACAGCAACTTATTGTCAATGTTTATACTTTTATGAGCGTCAACTAAATGATCAGAAATTTCCTTTGAATTGAAATGTGGGATGGATGGGATTGATTTCGAGGTTATCAAAAGAATACCTACTAAATTTAAACTGTTGCTTTTGGACATATTTAACTCTATGTACTCTTGTAATGATTATCCACATAGTTGGAAAAACTCCTTTATCCATTTCGTCCCCAAACCTGAAGGAATAGGACTCAGGCCAATAGCACTCACTTCCTGCTTATGCAGACTTTTTGAGACCATGATTAAAAACAGGTTGCAATTCTGGGCTGAAACTAATAGCTTACTTCCAAACAGTCAAAACGGATTTAGAAAAAGCAGATCTTGTACAGATAATATCATAAATCTGGCAATGACTGTGGATGAGTCCTTCATAGAAAAAAAACATGTCTTGGCTGCCTTTCTTGATGTTCAAGGAGCTTTTGACAATGTTGATATCAACATTCTTAATAATCTTCTAGCTGAGCTTGGTTGCCCAGAGTCTCTAATTCGATATATACATTTTATTATGCATCAGCGATACATCTACACGAATGAAACTAATCATATCCCTCACTTCGTCTACAAAGGTGTCCCACAGAGAGGCGTATTGAGTCCGCTACTTTATATAATCTATGTTTCTAAAATCGTTACTAATCTTCAGAAGTCTATTCAAATTTCACAGTATGCAGATAATATAGCCCTTTATATTAGATGCAAAAACATCAAAAGGGGAACACGCATATTGAACAATGCAATAATAAAAATCCAAAACAATTTACTACAACTTGGACTTCAACTTGCTCCACAAAAGACTAAATTTCTTCACTTTAACAATAATAAAGTTCTTCCTGGTACTATGTCTCTCAAAGTTGATGACTATCTAATACCATCAAGTAGATCAGTCCGATTTTTGGGTGTCACCTTTGATTATTTACTGTCTTTTACCACCCATTATAAACGGGTATTTCAAAAATGCTCCAGAGCCATCAATATAGTTAAATTTCTATGTGGAAAATGGTGGGGGTCTGACCCTAGTACTCTTCTTATTTTATACAAATCTTTTGTCAGATCTATTATAGATTACTGTAGCTTTATCACATACCCCAAAAGTCCTACATTACAAAACAGACTTGAAAGAATCCAATACTCTGCCATCAGAATGGCGCTAGGATATAGGAAAAGCACTCCCACAAACATTCTCCTTGGTGAAAATAAGATTGACATGATAATTGACAGAACTACTTTAATGGGTGAAAAATACTTTGCAAAAATCTACACCAACAATAGCTCTCTCACTTACAAAACAACTCTGAAATACATAAACATTTGCAATAAAAATAATAAGGAAGGACGAAGTTTAAAACATAGTATAGCTCATTCTGTTATAACCCATGCCACTGTACTTAATTCACAAAAACAATACTCTATATATAATCACAATTATGACACTGTAGTCACAAGCATTCCACACGATCTTACAATATGACAAAACCTGCAGACATCAAATAATCCTAATCAAGACCTCACAACTTTCCTCTTACAACAAAATGCAATACCCATATACACAGATGGTTCAAAATATCCCACTGCGAACTCTGTTGGGGCTTCATGTATTTGCCCCTTTTTAAACATCAAACAAACTGCTTCTATTAGCACAGAGGCTTCGATTTTTACTGCTGAGTGTATTGCCATTGAAATGGCTCTTAAAATAATTAATTCTCACAATATGTACAGCTTCCTCATCTTCACTGACTCACTTAGTGCACTGCAAGCGTTAAAATCTTGCGAATTCAATATCAGAACAAACCCATATATACTTAAAATCGAAGATAAGGTTAATGAATTCTATAAAGATAACATCCATAACACTACTGTCAGTTTCCATTAGCTCCCTGCACATGTGGGAATCGATGGAAATGAGGAGGCTGATATTCAAGCCAAAACAACCACTGCCTGCGCTCCTGATACTGACATCACTATACCATACACAGATTTTTTTTCTCAATATAAGAAAAGTGCGAGTTACAACACTAGCAACAGGATTGTAAACCAGGGTTACTCTAAGGGCGTTAAGTATTTTGAATTGTTTTATGACTCTAATAAAACACCTTGGTATAAAAACTCAAATATTATTCATATCGTTTAGCGTATCGTAAAGATGTTTTTAATTCAATTATTCATGCAGCGCGGTTAGCTAAATAATATATAATTCAAGCGTATACTACAATAGAAAGTACTCGATCAAATTACTTTAGATATAATCAAAGAAAACTAAGGGTTGAATATTATCAAGGAATTATAGATCATGTTGGAAAAAATGCTTCGAATAATTAAAAAAAATTCGTAGATAAAGAACGATTAGGTTGCATTTTTATTTTGCCATCAACACATATCAGTAATCCTAGACATGTGTATCAATTATATCAAGACGCTATGGCCATGAGTCGGGAAATTGGTAGGGCTGATTTATTTATTATTGCTACTTGCAATCCAAATTGGCTAGAACTGAAAAAAGTTTTATTAAATTTTTTTCCTGGCTCCACATATAATTATATTTCGAATATAGTAGCAAGATTATTTTATAATAAATTACGTGCAATATTAGCAGATATTTTATCTGGAAACATTTTTAGAGAAATATCAGGCTATATTTATACGATTGAATTTATAAAAAGAGGACTACCAGATGCTCATATGTTGTTTGTTTTAAATTTAAAAAATTAGATATTAAATCCTTTAGATATTGAAAAATATGTTAGTGCTGAAATTACGGATGACGACGAAATTTTACGTGAGTCAGTAATAAAACGTATGTTGCACGGTCCACATACTAAAAAACACCATGTTATTATAAAAAAAAATTTTGTTCTAAAAAATTTCCCAAAGAATTTAGTGATCTTACATATTTTGATAAAAATAGATTTCCACAATATAAACAAAGAACTAACAGAGACAAAAATTATGAGTACAACTCAAAAGTAAATGATAAATTTATAAACGTAGATAATTCAATGGTAGTGCATTATAACTCCACTCGTTTACGAAAATGGCAAACTCATATTAATTGTAAAATTTCGTATTCAGTAATGAATATAAATCTCTACAAATATATACATAAAGGCCATAATAGAGCATATGCTGCAATAAAAAAAAATGATTCTGAAATATTTGATGAAATTACAGACCATGTCGATACTAGATACATTAGCCCTATAGAAGCTGCTTGGAGAATCGAAGAATTACCACTTTCAGGTAGATTACATACAGTAATTCGTTAAGCAATACATACAGAAAATCAACAACTGATTTTTGAAGAAAATAAAGAAATAGAAGCTTTACAGAAATAAAACGATACAACTTTGACAGCATGGTTTAAATTGAATAAGGATGATCTTGAAGTTGGAAAAATCAAATATTCTAATATTCCAAAATTTTATATTTTTGATTCTTAAAAAAAAAATTGGGTGAAAAGAAAAGTTTTTTCAAAAGTTATCGGGGAATCAATACTGTTAGTCGTAAAGATGTAGAAAGATTTCACTTCCCTCCTGAGAATAATCACGGAACTTATGATGTAATATTTTGCGTCACTTTTTATATCACTTTTCGTGTCGCTTTATCGAGCCAAAAGTGACGCAACTTTTTGCGCAACTTTTCCAAAAATATAATATAAAATAAATTATAATTATTTTATTTTTAATTTTATTTTACATAATTTAAAAGATGTTAAAATACAGAACCAAAAATATTTAGAGCATGATTTATTGTCTACGTTTAAAAAATTAATTTGGAAAAAATCTTTGAAATAAATTGAAAATTCTTCATTCAAATTATAAAAGAAGTGTTGATAAAATAAAAACATTATTGAAAATTAAGAAGTTCAATTTTATGATAGAATGTGTATGTGTGTAGTCGTGTATGTGTGTGTATTTGCATATATGTGCATGTATATATCGATGGTGGCGACGAAAACAATCACAGCTGTGTAATTGACTACAAAAAAAACACATCTCCAAAAGTGCGGCGAAAAAAAACATTTGAAACAGAAAATTTGAACTTTTATGAAGAGTTTAAGCCTTTATGCAATTTAATATGTTCAGAGCCAAAAAAAAATTATAGCAATAAACATTATGCGTGTTGGGATAAATAATAGGGAATATCTCAGCAACAAATCAACCAATTTGCTGTTACAACCTCTCTTTCTGTTCGTATTTATGAAGGCTTCCTATTGAAAGTCTAAAAATATTTAAAAAATTACTTTTGCAATAAATAATTGATATCCAAGAAATGGCTATTTTTGATGGTTTTTTTGGCTTTTTTGCAATAATTAATTGACGAAAATAATCTTGGCAGTACTCAAATTGTAGGTTTTTTCATTTTCTAATACTTTTATTAATAACTTTTTCTGCTAAAATGCATAGGTTGCTTTAGAGAATTGAAAAAGCTGTTTTGGCCAACTTTGCAGCCTCCTGGAGCATTTTCTATCGTTTTTTTTGGTTACATTTTCTATAGGGTATGTTTTTTCATCGCCATTAACAACTCTATATAGGTTTTATTAAGCCCCTAATTAATGTCTAAAATAGCTTTTTTTTATTTATGAATTGGACTATTACACTCCTTTAATAATTTAGATCAACAATTTTCAATTTATTTCAGAGATTCCTTCCAAATTAATTCCTTAAACGTGGACAATTAAATCATGCTCTAAATGTTTTTAATTCTGTATTTTAACATTTTTTAAATTATGTAAAATAAAATTAAAAAATAATATTTATAATTTATTTAATATTATATTTTTGGAAAAGTTGCGCAATAAGTTGCGTCACTTTTGGCTCGATACAGCGACACGAGAAGTGATATAAAAAGTGACGCAAAAAGTGACTCAAAAAGTGACGCAAAATATTGCATCATAAGTTCCGCAATCATTTTCAGGAGGGTTAAAATTAATTTTGAACCGTGTAAAAGGACCAACATCTTTCATTGATTTAAAAATATTTGAAAGTGTAATTTATAAATCTTTTAAGGAAACTACAGTGAATATAGAACTAATAAAAGACAAAAGTAAAGTTTTCAAAATTTCAGAAAAAGCATGCACTATTATTGATGCCAAAAGAATTAAGAAAATTTTTTGCATGGTTTCTTATTTCTGATAATTTACCTTCTGCATTCAAAATTTGCGCTCATTTAAAAAAATATTTTTGTGGCGATTTTAAAAATGATCAAGAATATAATGCATTAATAGAAATTAGCAATATACTGGATTTAGAAAATTTTCCATTGTCTGATTTTGGATTACCTAAAAATGGATGAACTAAAAAATCATTTGAAGAAGAATTATTTCTAGAAACTAATAATAAATTATTTAATGAGTACAAAAGTCAATAAGCAATGAACAAAATTTAATTTTTAATTCCATTCTAATAACAATAATTGTATGATATTTATTATAGATGGTCAGGTGGTACTGGAAAAACGTTTCTGAACAATACTTTAATCTTTTATTATTCATATGAATTGCTTCTATTTTACAACCGGAAGGTATGACAACACACAAATGTTTAGATTGTCTTTAGATTTAGAAAATATAGAAACAATATTTTAAAAATTGAAATAACCCTGGTAGAAATGTGAGCATTAAAAATGGTGTGTGTAAAAATTTGAGGTTATTAGTAATAAAAATGCCAAATAAATGGCCAATAAATGTTAAAAAAAGCGTTTCCATTTCTACTGGCCAAAAAATGGTAAAAAAAACGTTTCAATTTCCACCAGGGAAGATAAGAGAAAATTACGAGTGTAATGTAATTATTTGAGATGGAGCATCGATGATTCATAAACAAGCTCTAGAAATAATTGATAAAGCTTTAAGAGATTGTTGCAGTCTTGATTCGATACCCTTTGGCAATAAATTAATAATTTTGGGCGGAGATTTCAGACAAATTTTACTAGTAATTAAAAATGGATGTAGGAGTTCTATAGTTCGTAAATAAATAAAGTTTTCTTATTTATGGTCATATTTTAAAATTTTTAAATTAACAAAAAAATATGAGATCATGTGATGAAAACTACTCTATACTTTTATTGAAAATTGGCAAAGGAGTTATAGATTCTTTTAATATTCCAAATAATTTGATAAAAAGTAATATTTGCAATAAAATTTATGATTTGAAATTATCCGAAAATGTAAATTTGTCAAATAGAGCAATTTTAGCATGTCATAATGAAGATGTACACATTTTGAATAAAGAAATTTTGTTTTAAATTGAATCACAAAAAATAATTTATTATAGTACCGATTATGCTCAACATGAAGAAATTGACCAGACTGATAATGATATTCAATTAAATTATCCAATGGAATATTTGAATTTTATGAATTTGACTGGATTACCAAATCATAAACTAGTGCTAAAAGTAGAAGCAATAGTAATAATTATAAGGAATATAAGTATGAATGACGGTTTGTGCAGCAAGACACGATTAAAAGTATTATAGTGTTATGTGTGTCTCTGTTATTAGTTGTTTTTTTACACTATCTGATACAGCTATTCGCCAATTTTCATAACTTTTATCCTTATAAAATAAGATATCTTTATGCATGTAATAAGTTTTAATAATCTGCTGTTTATTTTTTATTCCATCTATTATCCTGTTAAAATTGTGATCTTGGCATTGTTTTCCACTTAGATTTTTTATTATTTCTTTCAATTTATTACAATTTTGGTTTAGTGCGAATATTATTAATGGCGCGTTTTCTTCAAGATTTTTATGAATAGGTAGGCAGTAGTGTCCTAATGACGAGATCGCTATTTTATTTTCAATTAGTTCGAAAAATTTTCCTTCCGGATTTCTACTAAGGAAGTCTGCGACGACATTATCACTCCCCCTGAAATACGACACGGTAAATGTAAACTGTTGTAGATGAAGACCTCATCGTATTAGACGGCTGTTGTGATATGTTGTTGAGTTTAAAAACGTTAGTATCTGGTGATCTGTTATAATTTTGAATTCTTCTGCAGCTAAGTAGTATCGTGATTTACATACAGTATAGACTATTCCGAGCATTTCTCTTTCTGTTGTTGAGTATCGTGATTCAACGTCGGTTAAATAACGACTAACTACTGAGATGATGCGTTGATTTCTATTATCATCTATCTTATATACAACTCCTCCTACGCCAATTTCACTTGCATCCGTTTGGACTATAAATTTTTTCTCTGGTAAAATATATCCTAAACATGCGCTCTATATAAAACTTTTTTTTTAAATTGAGTAATGCAAGAGAGTGTGCACTTGTCCAATTCCACGTCGAATCTTTTTTGAGCAGATCATGAAACGGAGACATAAAGTCATTATATTTTATCATGAAACGTCTATAATAATTGCACATTCCCAAAAACTGCTGTAATTGTCTTTGATCTTTTGGTTCCTCAAATTTTTCGATGCATGTTATCCTTTCAGGGTCCGGTATAATTCCCTTAGCTGACATTTTAAATCCGAAAAATGAAATTTCGTGTTTAAAAAATTGACATTTAGCTTAATTTATCGTAAAATTAAACTCAAGAAGTATATCAAACAATTCATCCAATAATTCCAGATATTTATTGAAAGAATTACTGTCTATAAGTAAATCGTCGATATAATTGCATAGAGCCTTCTGCAATTTATTTGAATCCTTTAAAAGTGCATTTTTCATCGCCCTAATAAATGCACTTCCAGCATTCTTTAAACCAAAGGGAACCCTTGCCAATTGGTTCATCGAGCAATCAAACAAAAATGCCGTGTAAGGCCGTGATTCCACCGATAATTCTATCTGCCAATATCCGTTGATTAGGTCCAATTTTGAAAAGAAATTAAGATCTTGATATTCCTGTAGCAATTTATTAATAATCGGAGGTGATTCGTGATCATTCTGAACTAAACTATTTAAATGACGCGCACCCAAACATATACGAATATGTTTACTTTTATAAACAACTCTCAATGGATTACAATGCGGACTTGTTGATTTTTCTATAACACCTGCTTCTATTTTTTACTTTTTCACGTAAGGCCAGTGGAACCAAATAATTCTTTTTAATTATTGGATTTTGTCTTGATAAGGTAATTTCGTGTCGATATCCTTTTGCATATTCCATTTTGTCCGAAAATAAGTCTTTGTGTTTAATTGATAGATTATAAAACTTTTCTTTTTGTTCCGCATTTAGAGCTGTTAATAAATACGCGGCAGAGTAAAGAGCTTCAGACTAGTTTTTTTCGGTATTATTTACTATAAAATTTTCGTTCACATTTTCACTCTTTATTTGATTTATTTTTTGTTGATGATCATTCTTATTTTCATCAATTTTTTTTTCATTTAACACGTCATTAATATCACTTTCTACATATTTAATATTCATCATCATTTCACAATTTTCATTATTTTTTATTTTATTTTTATTTTCATCATCTTCTTGAATTTAATCATTTTTAAAATTTTCTTTTCCTCTATTTATTTCTTGTAAACGCGTTTCTACTTCATTTATTTTTATTACATATGTATAAGTAGTTTCATTTTTCTGCGTAAGAAGAATTCTATCTGAAACTCTTTACTCAAACAACACCAAATTACGTGGTATAATATAATTTTTTATCTGAACAGTTGTATTATTATCATTTATAATAACGCCATTATTATGGTTCCAGTCATTACCTAATATGACATCGCTCGAAAGGAAAGGAATTACAAGAAATACACGCGAACTTTTATAATTTGAAATTTTGAAATCTAAAAGTACTTGTTTTTTACTGTAGTTTTTTATTTCCGATTGCCGTTGAAACAATTACGTTTGACACCGGTAGTTCTAAAATTTTCGGATTTTATTTAATCTTATCATAAAAACTCTCAGACAACGCAGTTACTTGACTGCCCAAATCTAACAAACACCAGACTTCAACATTCTTGAATTCTAATTGTACATGAGGAGACGGTGGAATTTCATTTAAACTTAAATTATTTTACGGTCCTTTTCTGTTTTAAATTCCTACTTCAATATCTTTTACGATATCGAAATGTTGTTGATACGCTGACGGTCCGCTATTCAACGCACCTACTGTCGTTTTAAATTATTTGCCTGTGTTGTCGTATTTTCGTTATTAGCATTCCCTATAATGTTTTGATTGTAACCGGGCGGTGGATACCAAGTGTTAGGTAGAGCAAATGTATTATAAGCTGGCGTATGAGTACGCGAATCACTTTGAGCGCGAGGTAAATAATTCATATACCTAGGCTTTCTATTGTACGGTTAATTATGTGTTATATCTGTTTATTTTACGAACATAATTTTTTCCTCTTTTTCTGTGAATATTTAAATGTCTAACCTGGACGTTTTGTGTATGCTGACCGTTGTATTGTTGTGTTTGATTATGTTCGTTTAACCGTTTAGATTAAACTAAATCTAATTTTGCTAATATTTGTATCATCTCTTGAGAATTTTGTAAATCTATTGAAGCTAAAGCTTCTTAAACTCGTAACGGAAATTGTTGCATTACGATGTAATTTTTTTCGTATTCGCTTATTTTCGGTAATATGTAATTTGCGTCTTTTATTTGTTTATAATAAACAATTTGTAACGAGCTATCTTGTTTGCGATATATGCGCTTTGATCATTTATTTTTAACGTCTATTTGAATTGGAATTGCATAAAATTCAATTTTAAAACTATTTTTAAAATTATCGTATGTTTCAAAATTATTTGTATTAAATCATGATAGAGCTTTTTCGTCTAACAATAATTCTACGTCTAGCATTCTCTCATTTTCTTTGATATTTTTTATGCGGTAGAATTTTTTTAATTCTTCTAAAAATTCTAATGAATCGCTATCGTTTTTGTTAGAAAATTTTAGAATTTTTGCGTCTAAATTCATACAATTCAAATCGTGTACTACCGAGCACATTTCCGTTCTATTTACGTTTAAAGGTAAATTATAATCATTACAAGGCGCAATATTAGCTAAATTTTGAGCGCATCTCATTTCTGAAAATTGTTGTCTCATTACCTCAAGCTCCGCTTGTATACTCTCTACCTCGTTGAGTTGGGCTTGTCGATCGCCATTTGCATCTACCATGTTTTTACCTGTAAATTTTCGGGAGCCCACGGAACACGAGGTGATTAATTCTGCATATGATCAGCTTCTTCCTGATCGTTTAGCTGGCCGTCATTTTCTCTTACACGCTGCGTTAAGAGGAGGCCGTATAGCTCTGTCCTTGTCTAATCTAAATTTTCGTTATTATTAATAAATTAAATATTGTTATGCGAAAGCAAGGGTATAGCCCAATAGATTTCAGGACGAGCAAACGATCCTATTCTATGAAAAAATATGAAATTTTCATTAGTTTCCGAGTGAGGTCTGAAACGGAAAAACAATTGAATTTGATAGCTGTTATTCCGTTTCAGACCTCACTCGGAAAATAATGAAAATTTCATATTTTTTCATAGAATAGGATCGTTTGCTCGTCCTGAAATCTATTGGGCTATGCCCTCACCTTTGTATAACAATATTTAATTTATTAATAATAACGAAAATTTAAATTAGACAAGGATGGAGCTATATGACCTCCTCTTAAAACATCCTCTCGTGTTGGAAGTGCTTCGTGTTGTCTATTAATGTTTTCTTGTATTTGACGAAGTTCTTCCCTTTGCCGGTCGATCTCTACTCGCTGATTTTGTATGTCGATTTGCCCCTGTGCTTGATCCTCTTGTTCTGGTTGTTTTCGGCGTTTGTCTCTCTTGGGATTAACATTTTTGCTTTTCGCGTTCGTTACCTTGGATTTAAAATACTATCACTTATAATTCTTCTAGATGAATGGTCAGATCTAGTCACGTAAATCTCATTTATTCTGCTCATACATATTTAATAAATTATCTCAAACTCGTCAGTTATTATTTAAAAGCATATGATTTATGCTTTTGATTGATTGTTCGGCGCCAATGTATGTTTTATTATAAAGACAGAACAAAGAGAGATTGCGCAGCTAGGTCTTCAGAGAATTAATAAGGTTCACTTATAAAATATTGTTATTTATTCCTTGTTATGCTATTATTTTTTACAAAAGATACAAACTTATTACAATTTTACATTAGAATTATTCTATTCATTCGACTTTTATAAATTACGATACGCTTTTTACAAGGTTGATTTTACAGTTATTATTGCGTTATCTTATTAAATACAAAACTTCTCGAATTAAAATAGAAAATCGGCGAATGTTACTTGTCTTTATTTGCTCGTACGCATGTCTCATGTCACAATTGGCGAAGGCTCTTTTTCCCCTCTCGGTGCTCCTTAGACAGTGAGATATCACCTGGTCGGTGGCCACAGCGAGAGAGAGAAAGAGTCTCTGCGACTTTTCGCGAGGACCTATCATACCCCACTACTCTAATGTACAAATCCAGAAAGAAAAGCGCCCCAGATTCTTACTAATTACCATTAGATGGTTACAGTACTAGCTTTTGCAATTACAATTAACAAATCCCAAGGTCGAAGTTTTAATACACTTGGTTTATATATTCGTTAACCTTTATTTCTCCACGGCCAATTGTATGTTGCGTTATCAAGATGTAAAAATCCACAGTATTTATTTATTGAAAATGCACAAACAAAAAAAATACTATTGATAATATTGTTTAGAGAGAAATTTTTGAATAATTTAAATAATTTTAAATTGGATATAATAATTTTTTTATAATGTCAAAAAATAAAATTCAAAATTTTGATGTCAGAGTTTTTTCCCATAGTTGTTTCTTGTGTCATATACTCTATATATAAATGGCTAAAAATATATAATATAGAAAGCTTATAGATTTGTAAAAAGTAAGAAATATAGACATAGCTAGACATACTAACATACGGATACAAAAACAACATAGAAATACGTAAAATTGTTAAAAGGTTTTTTTCGGATTTCGACCGTGTAAGTTGTGGTTTAGGATACCAACGTTTCGTGAACATTACAGTTCACTTCATCAGGGTGAGCCTGAATCCGATGGTTCAAACTGTCTAATCACTATATATAGGGAGCATAATTTTGGGTGCGGTTTCCGAAAAAAAAACTTCTAACAACGTGTAACATTCACCGTGAAAGCTTCAAATCCAAAATACGTAAAATGTTAAAGTTTCGTAAAACTGAGTACTAACATATGGATACGTAACGAACTTAGAGATACGTAAAATATAAGGTGACGTAAAACTAAATGTAGTATCGATCATATTGTACGTTAGTAACTAAAAACGCGTGGAATATATTATGTAGAAAATTTGATACATCAGCTTATGGATACGTATGGAGCTCTAAGGTACGTGCAAATTAAAAAATACATATAAAGTTGGGTGTACTGTAAAATGAGTTTATAATTTTGTAAAATATTCTTAGAATCACGTAATTTACGTTATTTTAGTCAAAATACACAAAACGTTAAAAGATAACATGGGATTTGTACAAATATAGATCATGGAATTTCCGTAAAACTTTTTCTAAGATTAATAATAAAAATCATAATAATTTCACGTTAACTCGGAAAATTTTTTTTACACTTTTCTCTATAATTTTTGAAATAATTTGAATTTTTAAAAACTACAAACGAGAGATTATTCTACATAAAATTTCCTATAAGAAAATTATTAAAACTCAAAAATGAAAATTTTGACCAAAATTCTGTCTTGTCCTCTGAAAGGAACTAATCTAATTTTAAAATGCCTAGTCGAATGTAGCGTGAAAGAGGTGCTTCACTGGATCGCATTCGCCACGAGCTTACCACGCGCTCAGATGCATAAAGCTCTATATTATGATAAGAAATAAACTTAAAAACATCTAGCTTTGCTCAAAATGTTTGTCTTGATTTGTATTATAATGTTTAGGGATTTTGATAGAACAATTTTAACTATAAGCAAGTTTAAAATGCTCATAAACACATACTTCTGCAATTTTTCGGCTAAAATTTCAATTTTAAATCAACATAAACTTGTAATAAATTAAAATAATTATTTGTAGTTCAGTTTTTTTAAGCTTATATACAAAGCTTTAAAATAAGAGGACGCAGAACTTTTATTTTTTATTGAAAGCTTTCATTTTAAAAGAGTTTGAAGCTTCTAGCTATTGATGCTGAAAAACTAAAAGCATTTATAATCTAGTTTCTTTTTGAGTGGCTTCTTTTGATTGCCTGTATCTAGGAAAATATTGAGTATTTGTGACTAATTTAAAAGATTTATGTATCTCTCTTAGTTTTTCAGTTATAACAGTTGTAACGAGCCATTTCTACGTTACTTAATTTTTTTTTGTTTTTATTAATTTAAATAATTCTTTTATAAAAAAAACATTTTAAATAAAAATTATAAATGATTCCCCGAGCATGTGAAGTTTCTAAAATCATAATCACCACACTCGTGACAGCAGCGCCACCGTGAGAAACCAACAGAGAAATAATTCTGTTGTCGTTTCTTGTTCTCGGTGCTGAGCCCTGTATGTCCACAGCTGATCATATAGCTAATGGCCAAGTAGCCATGTAGGTTAAAGCATCAGCTAATGGCACTATACTGTTGGAAACAGAAGCAAACCCCGATAAGCACACACAACCAATAAGCGACGGTACAGACAACAACCAGCAAAAGATAGATATGATGTCTAGGAAGCAACAAAGCGGTTTCAACAACTGAAATTAATAGACATGTGTTTGCGCGAACATAAAATTGTGGCGTTCACGTAGAATAATGTGACGGTCGCAATCCCGTACACTGAGAGAAGAACTTGTATGTCGTAAGTCAACGTGCGCGTAAACTATATTCAATTAGCCTTTTAAAGACCGCGCACAATCGTACTTGTAAGTTACAAGCAAGTGAAATGTTTGCTGTTTACAAACGATTGAAGGTATTTTGCTTAGCAACAGTTATTAGTGAGCAGGTTATGTTTATATTACATTATTTATTGATATTTATAGGAATTATAAATAATAATACAGAATATATCGTTAATACAAGAAACATCGTTACTTACAAACGCAATTTTAAAAATCAATTTATTAAATGTAGAATATAGTATTAACAAAATGCTGACGGTAAATTAAGTTCGCGTGCCAATGTTCATTGCAGGCAGAATACTTTTGACTATCTGTAAGTAGCTAACATTTTACTTGTAAGTCACTAACAAATGCAAATGCGTGTGATCTACAAAAGACCGCTTGCGTATAGTTTACGCAGTGTGTTGGTATTTCGTATACAAGTTTTTCTCTCAGTGTAGTCACTTTTTATTTAGAACGAAACGCGAATTTGACACGCGGGGTATTTAAATTGATCAAACGAACATTAAAATGTTCTCTCAAACGCGCAGAAATAAGAAAGTAAATAAAATTAGATGGAAAACACTAATTAATTTTGGTTTGAAAAGAACTTAGGATAACCTCCTGAGTCTTTATATATATTCTTTTGAATCCCACATAGCATGAAATATTTCACTGAAATGTTATTGAAAGTTCGTTATGTCCGCGTATGCAATGACCAATAAATATTTCTCTGAAAGATTTATGAAAGAATTTAACAAGATTTTCGTAAATATTTCTAAGAAATATTTAAGAAATATTGATATAATAATTCATTGCAATATTTAGAAAACAACACAAATCTTTCATGAAATGTTTATGAAAGATTTCAACTATATACTTGAAAATATTTCAAAGAAATATTTCTTAATTATTTATTATATATTTCAAAGCAACAATTAAACAAACATTTAAATCTTTCATGAAATATTTATGAAATATTTATGAAATATTTTCAAGCAAAATTAGAAATATTTCACAAATTTTTCATTGAAACGTTGTTGAAAGTTCGCTATGTCCGCATGTGCAATGACAAATAAATATTTCTCTGAAAGATTTATGAAAGATTTCATCAAGATTTTCGGTAAATATTTTTAAGGAATATTAAAAAAATATTGATATAATATTGCATTGCAACGTTTGGGAAACAACATAAATCTTTCATGAAATGTTTATGAAAGATTTAAAGTTTATTTCAGGAAACATTATTTAATATTATAACGCATTACATTTCTACATTGATTGCATATCTACATTACTTATAAAGTCGCATTCACATAAATTGTAATTATGAAACATATTTTTATTGCATGTGTGATGTATAAAATACATCACAAGTGAGAAAATTTAAATAGACTATTTATTAAGTATAAAAAAAATGAATTTATAACAAACGAGCGTGATTATTTTTAATTTTGAAATCTTATGTTTTATTTTAAAGTTTTTTTAAACAAATTCCTTTAAGTGTAAGAAATTAACTAATGTAAAGGAGGGTTGAGAAAACTATAGGGAAAAACCAGAAATAAAAATAAAGTAAGTAATAGTTAATGCAAAAAAAATAATAATTGATTGAAATGAAAGCGAAAGGGTTAAATAATTCAAATAGAAAGTTAAATATTTAAAGAGAGAAAATACTTATTGTAAGTATAGCAAGAAGGATCAGCTGTAGTGATGCACACAAGAGAGAAAGAGAAGGAAGATTATGATCATGCGACCAGCAAGTAAGGAAGATTTTCGGACTTGACGCATATACGCAAAGACACACACACACACACACCAGATGCACCAAAGACTTAGGTTAACGTTCATGAAAAACACCTTTCAAGAGTATACAATAAATTAATAATTAGAAGAAAACGTCAACGAGGTAGTAGGTTAGGGCACTACAAGTAGCTCTAGATAAGTAGACACACATTGCGCACACTACACCAGGACAGCGCAGAGATGCGTACTATACTAAAGATGTGCACAGACACTAATCAACACATTTACACCTCCTATAACATAAACGAATCACGAGGAGTTACAACGGAGCGGCAACACGAAGTTGGAAACGATGCGAAAAAGCAGATCTTACCATGGTGGCGCCACGAGAGTGAAAGAGATGAAAGAAACAGATGACTTGAAGCTATACACGCAAGAAGTATAGGCACGTATAGCATATATGCACAGTCGCGAAGAAGGGGAGCGGCAAATAGTGAAATACGTATGTAAAACACATAGAGGCGTACTATAACATTTAGGCTGTGAAGAAATGAGGAGAATAAAAGGAATATACGCGTATACAATTGAAGATTCAAGCGACGCGCCATGTTCATTTGTAGTTGTACACACATAGATAAGATCAACCAATGAGAGATAGATATGAGTAGAACTTTTCGATAATCGAAGTTCCTACTACGGAAAGCATCATAACAACTTTAAGTACAATGTGGAAAATACTAGAGTGATAAAGATAGAAGATCCGCGACCAAGAGTCGATTAAGCAATCGATAGTGACCCGTAACTAAAAAATTAAAGTAAAAACTAAGACGCGATGCGAAACAAGAAAAGAAGATAAGGAGCAGCTAAGTGTAACAAGAATAGATAGCAAGAAGTAGCGAAGATGAACTTCCTTCTTCTTCACAAACGAGATTCTTGCATAAGCCGTCATTGAGAGCGCACGTACAAGTAATTCTTGACTGAGCCGGCATTGGAAGCACACGTGCAGAGTTTTCCTAAGATTCTTTGATCAGAAGTCAAGAGCTTTTTCCTTTCGGATCAACGCGGCAGAACTATTACTTTTTTTCTTTCGTGCATCCTTGGGCCTTCAGAAAGAAATCGTAAGCCGTTCGAAGGAGAGAAAATTGTGAAGGCAAGGAGAGTTGTAAGCCTGTCTATGAGCGGAAAAAGGGAGCAAGTGTCCAGCAACCGACCACGAGTTCAGCGACCATCTTACCACCGCCAGCCACAACAGCGTCCATCTTGAGTCTTCCTAAATTCTCGACTTCTTCGCCGTTTTCTTTTATCTGGGTCTTGCTAGAGGTTAACGACGCGACAGTAAGTGGAGTTTCTTCAAGCGAGTTTAGCAAGTATGGAATAGTAAATTTTAGTTCTGTTGGTTTTTCCTATTAGATTTCTCAGTTCTTCTAATTAAATTTTCTTTCAATTGTATAAAGTGCGAATATTTAAAGAGAGTAGAATCAGTGCGTGACGCGGAATAATAAAAATAGTCAGAATTATATTTGATCATACATGTGCATGGCGACGCGACGCCATTTTGTTTTATAAATTAAATGCGAAAACCGTGAATAGTAAAGCTAAATAAAAATTGCTTTTATAGTATTCTAATTACTTACCTTCTTATATATCTATATTATTGTGAAAAGTATAGTTAAATAGTAATAAAGAGACGACGTGGCGGTCATTATTGAAGGAGTGCGAGCGAGATAGCTATACGTAGTTATTAGTTGAAATTCAAAGTTCTTTCTTTATTTTGTACAGAGTAGTGCAAGTAATATTAACCCTTAGCCTGTGGGGGTGGTCGATTTATCGACCAGCAGTCAGGGTGGGGACTCTACCTGAAAAATCCAATGATCTCATATATACATTTTGCACTTTATAAAAGGTCGTTTAGTACTAAAATTTTCCCGCAGTCAAAAGGTTAATATTATTTCTTTTAAGATTTATTAAAGTGCGAATTGTAAAAGTAGTAAATTAATTAAGCGACGTTTTTTTTATATCATTGCGTATTGTGAGCAAAATTTCCCTTTTTAAATTGATAATATAATAAGTTTAAAATTAAAGTTAAATAGAGAATCAATTGCTTATTTTTCCTCTTCATCTTTTCAGGACAAGAATTATAAGTTAAAGAAAATTAATTATATCATTCATTTTTCTTAAATAATTAGAGTCATTCAATATCAATAGTATATTTTTTATAAATTTAGAATTTGCTTTGCTTTTCATATATTAAACATTATTCTTTTTAACTTCTTATATTTTTTTTTGCTAAATCATAAATTATATTGAAATTTTCTGGACCACTCTGATCGTTAGAACCAGCCTGCAACCCGAGGCAAGTCAGTAAGTATTGATCCCCTCTGCAGTTGCTCTACCCAGCTAGCTGAGCAGGGTTCACTGGTGCTCAATTAAAATCAACTACAAATGTGTGAACCTAGATAAGTTCGTGGCTTCGGGGATTCACTCGGAGGTTCAGAGAATTTTCCACGCAACACATGATACTATATTATATTATAAATCATTATACATATACATTGATGCATATCTGTACACATGTTTTCCATTTATTTATTAGTCGAATTGACATTGTTACAAGATAAGCGCTGCGTGTCTTTGCACAAAGAAGCTGGCTTTTGCCTTAAATACTAACTGAGTTCTCCTCCAACCGCTTGGGGACAAAACGCGTATTCAACGCGCGTCCTCTTATCGGTGGAACTGGAAATAAAAAATCTTGCAAATGAATATTGTTGAAATATTTATAAAAAATATTTCTAAAAGTTGCAATTAAAGATTTCTACAATCTTTCATTGCAACATTATCGCCATGAAACAAATCCATCATGAAAGATTATTAAAATATTCCAGTAATATTTGCAAAAATATTTCAAGGAAATCTTTACTTAGGAAAATCTTAATTAAATATTACATTATCATTCGAACATCGATAAAAATATTTCATGAAAGATTTAAGTAAAATTTCAACTTTATTTCAGAAAATCAAGATTATATTATAATTCTACTTATAATTGACCTATTATTTCACAGAAATATTTCTTAAAAGTTTGATAGAATGTTTTACAAATATCCTTCTACTTTATTCGGAAATTGCTGATGTGAAATCTTTGGTAAAGCTTTCAAAAACACTTGGTAAAATAGAAGTCGCGCATGACTTCACACCTCATCACTTACAAAAGCTGTTTGCTATAAACAGCTTAGATTTACGCTGGCGATACGCTTACAAGTTTAATCTAGTAATTTGCCATTAAGTGAAAAATATATATTTAAATACAATATTAATTTGATCTAATCGTCGCATACCATTCTTCATTCTTATTTCTGCATTCATGTCCCCAATGATATTAATTATTTCGTACAGTCCCTCGTAATGAATATCGAATTTAGAGCGTTTGATTTCTTTTAAAAGATAAACGGGATTCCCAACTTGAAAATTTTGTATATTTAAGTAACGGTCGTAATACCGTTTATATTATTTATATTTTTTCTGCGCTTGGTTTAAGCTAGCGGCTGTGGTAGTTTAGATGTAAGAGAACTTGCGAAGTAGATTATTAATAAGTTTGGTGAGTCTTAGGGGAACAGCTTTGTTTGTGAACTCTGATAGTATTCAAGCTTTACGATTGAAGAAAACTTCGAAAGGTGTGAATTGGTGGGCTTCGTGAACGTAAGTGTTATATGAGAACATACCGAAACGAACCCACTCGTCCCAGGTATCATCAGCATAGTAGTGTTTTAAGTATTCTATAAAAGTATGGCGAGAACGTTCTAAAGAACCAAAAGACTGTGGTTGGAAGGCTGTAGATTTTATTTGACGTATTTTGAAAATAGAGCAAACTTAGGCATTAATTTTGCTATGAAAGTTAGTGTCCGATGACAGTCCGATCTGTCTGAATGATTTTCGGACAACCGTATCAAGAAAGAAATGGCATCTATTTTAGGGTGAGAAAGGGCGTTAGAATATTTCAATAAGCAGTCTTGTAACGTTAGTAAGTAGTGATTTCCGTTTTTTACAATTGGCAAGGGTTTCATTATATCCATTTGCATTTTGTCGAAAGTCGGAGTGTCTGTTATCTGCAAGGGCTATCGTGTCTTTATTCTAGTTAGTTTATTTTTCTGATAGCTAGGATAATATCTGACATAATTCTGGATTTCTTCCTTCATTCCAGTCCAATAGAAATTCTTACGAATCTCTCGATGAATCTTGTTTATTACTGCATGTCTACCAGATAAAGAGTCATGGTATTCCTTTACAATGTCCGATCTTTTCGTTTCAACTGGAAATACTAGGTCATTCGTGCATATGACAATCACATAACCTTGTGCTCTGAAAATGTCAAAAAACAAACTCTTAATTTGTTGCCAGTTAAATGAGTCGAATCCGTTACGTTTCTTGCTAACTCTTACTGTAATAATATTTTCATTGTCCATGTGAGTTTTTAGGCAAGTCAAAACGTTTTGTATGTCTGTAGGTATGGATATGTCTTTAGTAGAGTTTGAAACGACAAGATTAAAAATAAAATGTCCTTCGACAGAAAATGTAATGCATTATCCAATAGTCAGGGGTAAGACGTCTGGAAAGTCTTCTTTGGATAGCATATTGTTGCCGGTAATGTCTTGGCTCGTAGCAGTATCAAAGGTTAGATCGGCGGAGATAAAATGAATGACAGAGTTAAGTTGCATCAACAGATGGTCTTTAATGACTTGAATGCAAGCGTAATCAACAGATAGGACCAGACATACAACCTCAACGGCTACCTTACCTTCCGAGCTTTCATACTCCTTTTAGTCAAGGCGAAATTGGCGGGTGAGCAAAAAAAATTTTCGGAGGGAAAATTTTTATGGGATGAAAATTTTTAAGGGTCCTAGAATAAGGATCTGCAGTTTACCTGGCGAAAAAGTGGTCCCAATTTGTTTAAATTGATTTTATTTGAACAAATTCAAATAGTTGTTCATTTTGATTCGGACAAAGTTTTTTTAGATTAATTGAGTGATTCTAAACAAAAAAGTATTCATATGGTTTTTTTCTAAAATTGACGGTTTTCGAGCTATTAACAAATAAAGATGTTAAAAATCACTAAAATACCCATTTTCGAAGCTCTGAAACGATACTGAAATTTGAATATTTTCTGGTTGGCAAAGTTTTGAAGTAAAATTTAGATACTCTTTAATAGAATCCCAAAGAGTAATTTCAAATCACTTCATTCTTAAGTGTTATTTTTCAATTGTTAATTAAGCGCGTATGCCCAGTATCTCCGAGTCCAAGCGCATACAGCTGAGTATGTCGTCTGCTAAAGTTCATGCCTTAACTCGTGCAGAGCGCATAGCTGATTTTTAAGTTGTTCTACGTTTCGGAAGATAATTTATAAGGAACTTATGGTTCAAAATATACTTTAATTAAAAATTTGTTAGTTAATTGTATTTTTATAATTTACTACATATAATATACGCATTAAAAAATATATGAATATTTAATCAAAAAAATATTAGAATATATTTGTTTTACTCATGAATATTTTTAAAATTAACAATATTTTTACACAGATCTAAATCACAACCACATAATGGTACACAATTTACATTATTTTTTTTACATAAACATGTTTTGCTATTACACTTTTTTTGGCATTTACATTGCTTTACTAGCTCCTTAGGATATGAAGCCTTTGCCGCGCGAGTTAAGACATGAACTCTAGCAGATGACATACTTAGCTGTATGCGCTTGGACTCGGAGATACTGGGTATACGCGCTTAATTAACAATTGAAAAATAACACTTAAGAATGAAGTGATTTGAAATTACTCTTTGGGATTCTATTAAAGAGTATCTAAATTTTACTTCAAAACTTTGCCAACCTAAAAAAATTCAAATCTTAGTATCGATTCAGAGCTTCGAAAATGGGTATTTTAATGATTTTTAACATCTTTATTTGTTAATAGCTCGAAAACCGTCAATTTTAGAAAAAAACCATATGAATACTTTTTTGTTTAGAATCACTCAATTAATCTAAAAAATTTTTGTCCGAATCAAAATGAACAACTTTTTGAATTTGTTTAAATAAAATCAATTTAAACAAATTGGGACCACTTTTTCGCTTGGTAAACTGCAGACCTTATTCTAGGACCCTTCACAAAGGTCATCCCGTAAAAATTTTCCCTCCGAAAATTTTTTTTGCTTACCCACCAATTTCGCCTCGACTATTTAGTACTATTTCCGTACGTCCACAGTACCGAGGCGGCTCTCGATCATCCGTCCCTATGTCTTTGTCACATCCTAATACACACATCACCAATGATATCCTATTATCCACTTCCAGGCATGATAGCCTCATCAGTACCTTTCGGGTACCGGTCTCAATTTTTCCAGAATGGTCACAGTACCTAGATGATCTAAAGCAGCTCGTCTCTGTGTTTATCAATCCACGTTTCTTAACTGAATGCCCGTCTAGTTTTGAGTTCTCTCCACTTGCGTCATTAACCTAAAGCAAGATGGACGCAAGAAATGCTTGGGTTAATAGAGTGTCAATATTCTAGGATTCGTGATCACCGCAGAAATCTGGAACCGACGGCGGTTCGGACAAGGAAGGATCTATTACAGGATTCCTTGATAACGCGTCGGCATTCGAGTTCACCCGACCAGGTTTGTACATTATTTTAAACTCGTATTCACAAAGACAAACACGCCATCTTGCCAAACGCAAAACAGAAACTTTTAAGTTGTAGAGCCAAACGAGAGACTTATGATCAGTGAAAAAGGTAAAAAGTCGGACATATATACGTGATCGAAAGATTTCGCACGCGAATATCATGGCTAAAAGTTCTTTTTCGGTAGTCAAGCTTGGTTAAAAGCTCGACAACCGTATGCGACGGGAAGGTCGTTCTTTGGATCTTATGTCGTTAACTGACCGCGACAGGGTTAATCTTGTGTTTTATAGAGAGTGATAGCGTATGCCAGTAGGGATATGCTTCCTTGTTATAAAAAAGGAAATAGTTAATATTATTTTTCCATGACTGTATAATCGGCTTTATTGAAAACACTTTTTCTTGTACATAAGGTCCATCATACGGATCAAATTCAACCATGATATACTCAGGAAAGTTAGGAGGTGTAACGTGTTCATCATATGAAATAGCACGTACGAATCCTAATGAGCCGTTCACCGATCTTCCTGTTGTCCACGTATTGTAACAAAGCATTACTCTACAACCTATGGCCAAATACAGCGTTTTTGATAAACCTGAAAATTCGTCATGATAATTACGTAAATCAGGACTGTCTACTGTCTACTGTATCGATTGTTAAATATTGCGTAGACGATTTTCATTCTTTATCCTGATCATTTCGTTGGCTGGTAATAAATGTATGCTGTTTGTGAACCAAATTCTATATTCTTGATTTAAAATACCTTTCCTTCTTGTTGATAATAAATGATAGTCTTCCGCCGATATATTTCCGTTTGCTAGTCGATCTAATAACGCAGAAAAAGTATAATCCATATTTTGGCAATGACTAATCGTTAATTTAAAATATGATTGAAATAAAATAAATACTACCATGCCATTCGTGGTTATTGAATCCTTGTACGAGGCATTGAATAAAGCAATATCTTTTACTGGTGGCAATAGTTTATAATCGCTAAACAAATTTTCATCTATAATAATAAATTTCAAAAATTCAAATTTATTGGCGAATATTGATAATCGAAAATATGAATGTTGTATGGAACCATTCACATTCAAAGCTGTTTGCCAATTATGAGTAACATCTATCAAACTTTATCCTAATTGTTCGTCGGATTTCTCATTATGTAATGATGAGGCCAATTGATATGTGTCATAATAGATGTCGTCATCATTGCAGTTATTTGTATCATCTTTATTTATCACATTCAAGTTAAAATTTATCAGTTCAATTGATATTATATCAAGTTCTTCATATAATGAAAACCAAGAATATTGTAACCATGTACCGAAGCATGGTTACTATTTTAATTTAAGTAAGAATAAATAGCACCAGGAGGCGCTGTTCGCACGCTTAGATAAAGAACAAAAGATATGTACTTGCAAAAGCGCGACTAAGAAAGCTAATGAGAAAGAGAGACTAACTAAGCAAGCTGCAAGTTAGAAAAAATAAGCTAATGATTAGAAAGTAGGAAGGGATAGCCGAGAGAGCCTCGCACAGCAAGCGCAGCGAAAAGCTTGCTCTCTCGTCGCCTGACCGCCAGCAGAGCCAGTCGCTCTCTTACTTGATTCCAGCCCAAGGTTCTACGTGAGCCATAGAAGCCCATTCATCGCCACGTGTTTGGTTGTCCATCCCGAGCTTGTATATCAAGGCCAGGAAGCTGCAGAGAGAAAATGTGGAGAGAAAGATCTGCAAGGGGTGGGTCCGCCTCATTAACCTCAGTAGCGTAAGTCCTGGTAAAGATTAATTATTGTAAAACGCGGCGCGAGTCACAGTAAAGTAATCTCCATCTCTCTCTTTCTCACGACTTTAATATAACTCTTTTGCGAGCGCACCGATCTCGTTCTATATCGAGAAAACTTTCGATATCTTGTAAACTTTAATTTTAAGATTCTCATTGTAAATATTTCATTTAGTATAATACATTTGCAAATTTCTTTTATATAACCATTGTGTTAAAAGATTGAATATAACCTAGAATCAATTTCCTGCATGCTCCTCTATACCGCTCTCTACAATGGATTACCAGGGTTGAGAATTCGCCCTAGAGAAAATATAATTAATAATTAAATCATTCATATCTTTGGAGTCGCTTGGTCTACGACTCAGCTAATAGGAGCAAGAGCGAGAAAGTCCTCACTCTTTTTGTATCATAGTGTGCTCGTTCTCGCTAAAGTCGGGGAATGGAGCAATAGTAGTAATTGAAACACCTATAAGATTTATGGCAAACAAAATAGTAAAATCGAGTAAAAAATTATAATTCCGTTTATGTCTATTAAATCCCAAAACGCGAGCACGCTACGTTACAATATTCATCAGTTCCATAAGCTTTCCATAACGTATCTAGCGCTTCATGAAAGGCAATGAAAAGAATACATTGCTGGTGATAATAGGGTTCCACATCAATATCATTATTAAAAGTTAAAATTGGATAGACTTGCACAATATTTTCTTTTCTACTCTTGATAAATCGTTGAATATATAGGTTAAGGCATTTAATAAATCTAAATAGAGAATAATCATCATATTTTTCTGGACGATTAATATATTTCTCGATAATAGCAATATAAGTTTTATCTGGTTAATTATCCGTTGACTATAAGAATATATTATCGAATTAGACAACAACACGAAATGAGTAAGAAAATATAATTATGATTATATCTTAAATATCTTTTATTTATCATTATAAATAATAAGTACAGCAAAGTTTTGTAATAATTCATGTAATGACCATCATATTAAAATATGAACAACTTCTTGGGCTTAATAATCTCTTTCGTTGATAGAAGAAATAACCAATTGCATTAACGCCTCACGTGCAGTCATATCCTCCAAATTATTTTTAGAAAATATTTCTATGAGGTCCTTATAAGTACAAGAAATTGTTTCATCCTTACTCGTATATTTAACAATATATTGCATTAAAACTGTTGTCATCGAGAAATCACTATTTCCTCGCCAAATTTGGGTACCCACGTTGCTATATTGTTGAACGTATGGATCATTTTGTTGAGGATAATATTTATAATAACCTTTCAAATCATCAATCAAACTATCATTTTGAATGCCTTTCGGAAAATCATACCTATATTTTAATGCCCTATTTTTCAATCTTAAACAATGTTTTTCGTATTTGGTATGTCGTTGAAAAGCATTGATTAAAGAATACTAATCTTTATGATATACTGTAAAAGAAACATGAAAAAATTTTCGTTCTCAAAGATTTTCATGTGATTCTATATTTATTCCTACGGAATTTATTTCAAAACAAAGTTTATCAAAATAATCATTTAATAATGTAATATGCACAAGACCAAATGACGGCATTGATCCCTGTTTAAAAAAAATACGTGGTGAAACCATGTGGTTAAACTATGTGATCAAACTATTAATATGTGGACTGCTTTAAATTTGCCAGTCAAATTTATACCATAGTCTGTTACATTGGAAATCGATATTAATATTTCATTCAAAAATAAATTAACTCGCTCTTGAAAAAATAGATAATTGTTAAAGGATTTTCGTGCATTGATTTTCTTTTCTTTTCCGATTTTAATTGTTCATACAGCACGTTGGGTGATAGCAATCTAAATAAATCAGGCCAGTGATAATCAGCTATTGAATAACTGACGATTTTTTATTACAAATTGACACTCCGTTGACTGTCCAATAGGTGTCGACCGGTTTTGCCGCTCACTTTAGTATATTAGAAGAGGGCAATAGCGCAGCGGCTAAGGCTCTTGGCTTGTGCTTTAGTAGACCAGAATTCGATTCCCCGGGAAAATTGTGAAAAAATTATTCTAAATTTTTTCACGGGAAATAGAACCCGGAGACCAGTAAAATCCTTATAAAAAGCTCTTCGGGGCAATTCGTGTTATCAAAAAGTCCAACTGGGCATTTGAGACATAACATGACTGGGCAAAAATTTAGAAGAAACAAAGGGTGAAAATTAATCATCAAGGGATTCTAGGAATCATCGATGGATCTGATAAAAGTATAACTACTAGATTAGCACAGTAGAGGCACTTATAACGCAAGGTTATTGTGTACAACTTATCAGCAAATTTTTATTGCACTTATTCCTTATAATAGTAATACATTCATATGAGCAATATTTATTAAATAATAGTTTCTGATAATCTGTTTCTATGCCTACCGAGTTCTGCCCAGCTATAGTGCTTACGTAGCCGCAACGGGAGATGCTAGTAACTTATATACATGTTTCATATAGAATTGTGTTATAAGACTATTGTGTTATAATTATGACAAAAGTTTAGTTTCATTGCGTTCATATGGTGAAAAAGTACGATAATAGACCCAGTATTTGAAATGTGGATCACAATCCAATTATTAATTAAAATTTTCACAAATTTTACCTGACGATTCTTTGCTCAGCGCTGGCAACGATAGTTGCTACTAGTATGTATATATATATATATATATATATACATACTAGTAGCAACTATCTATATATATATAGCATATATATATATATATATATATGGGTCAATCTATGTTAAACGGATAATGGCTCTGTCCAAAATTGTAGATCACCAAAAAAATCGTGTATGGGCTCAAAATTTTCATCTTACACTCTACTTTTTTTTGCAATGTAACGATTCAAAAAAAAAATGGCGGCTCCAATATGGCGGCTCAAACCTAGAGATTTCATAAAAAATTTTGGAAAATTGATTTTAATATATTCAAATGTGATTATCCATATTTTTTTATATCAGAAATCAATTCAGCGTTCAATTTTACATAGGAATATAGTATTGCACTCAAGGTAAAAAAAATTTACAATGTCATCGGAAGGTCATATAGAGAAATAATAGTTATTTCCCGTATTACTCATTGATCAATGTTGATTAGTGAGGAAATGAAGATACTGATGGATAACTCGAGTCACTGAATCCAAATCTGATGTCCGCTTAACCCTACAAGATCTCCATCAAGGTCATTTGAAGGTCAAATCGCGAATATCTTTTATTATTTAAGAGGACGCTGTATCTCTCTATCCTTTTCTAATTAAAAAATATAAATTTTTGGGAAAACTAGTTATTATTGATAGAAATTAAGGGTTGTCCGCTACTTGTTTAGTAAAAATTAATATTTTCTCTGATGAGGACCAACTAATTTTGTTGCTTTTTTTTCAAGTAAAGTTTGACATACTTAAATAACGTATTCTCTAGCCTTACTTAGGATTTTGTAAGTATGTCAAACTTTACTTGAAAAAAAAGCAACAAAATTAATTGGTCCTCATCAGAGAAAATATTACTTTTCACTAAACAAGTAGCGGACAACCCTTAATTTCTATCAATAATAACTAGTTTTCCCAAAAATTTACATTTTTCAATTAGAAAAGGATAGAGAGATACAGCGTCCCCTTAATAAGATTAGGACATCTTCAAGTTTTACGTGTCGCTGATTCCGAATCCAGGGTCTGTTGGAGTGTCAAACGACCTAATTACGTAAAAATTAATTGAATATTGACTAACAGAAAATTTTTGTTCTCCAAGAAACCACAGTTTGAAACGAATTTTTCTGTAATTACGTCGTTTGACACTCCAACGGGCCTCGGATTCGGATCCAGCATCACGTAAAACTTATAGGTGTCTTAATCTTATCAAATAATAACAGATATTATACCTTGATGGAGACTGGTAGGGTTAAGCTGATATCAGATTTAGATTCAGTGACCTGAGTTACCTATCAGTATCTTCATTATCTTACAAATCAACGTTTATCAATGATTAATTCGAGAAATAACAGTTATTATTACAGTTACTATTGTCTCCCTATATGATCTTCAGATGATATTGTAAAATTTTTTTAACCTCGAGCGCAATACTATATTTTTATGTAAAATTGAACGCTCAATTGGTTTCTAATATAAGAAAATACGTATAATCAGATTTGAATGAATTAAAATCAATTTTCGAAAAATTTTTATGAAATTTCTAGGTTTGAGTCGCCATATTAGGGCCGCCATTTTGGATTTGTTTAAATTGCCACATTGCAAAAGAAAGTGGAGTGTAAGACGAAAATTTTGAGCCCATATACGATTTTTTTGGTGATCTACAATTTTGGACAGAGCTATTATCCGTTTGACGTGGATTGACCCATATATATATTGTCACGGTATTCTACCGTGTTCAAATCTTCCACGCTTAGGTAAATTAAATGACACGCGCTCAGTCATATACCTCGTCTAAGTTACGTGAAGAAGCACGTAACTCGACGAGCAGCACGCGTGCGAAGAGCAAGAAAGCCACGAGGCGCATCAGAACATTTCCGGCGGTTCATCAGCATAAATGTTTGTGTAAGGCAGACATTTTCTGGCAGTCTACGAGCAAGCAACTCTAGAGTCTTACTCTCTAGACTTTTCCTTGGAGTTCAATATAGTTCGTTGGCGTAGACTCGCGATATAGTTTTTGTGGTGTTGAAAGGAGACAACTTCTGCCTGGGACAACTAAGTATTTACAGCTGCTTTCTCGGTCAACATTATTGACTGGTGCTCGTGGTCGATTGACTTGACTGCTGTCAGCGAGCTTCAGCGACCAGGATGTTTTGTATTTGCGCTGCGTTGGCCAACGCTAAAGAACATTTGACGTATGTATGTTAATAGAAGCTTCTACGCGTAGTTAGAAGTAATTTATACCTTTTGTTAATTGGAGTTTCTTTCCTCGAATAAATTTCCGTATTAGAAGTGCATGTATTTGTCATTGCTTAATAAAGCATTAGTTCGCGTCGCGTCCCCCCTTATGCACTTTTTTTAATACAGATCTTATAATTCAATTAACTTCTTCTTATTTGCGTTAATTTAATTTCATTAGTAATAACTTGTTTTATATTGATTTTTTTTACTTAATAAATTGTCTTAAGCTTAAATATAACGTGCTTTCTATTGATTTATATTGCTTGATGGTATATAATATCTTTTTATATTTCCCTCATGATGTTTATTGGCCTGTTTCTTAAGTATAGCTGTTTGTTTAGCATTGAGTTCCAACTGTTGCTCCTTCAACGCCAATAGAATTTCACTCAAGTTAGACATATCTTTGGAAGTAGGAGCAACGTTTAAAGGAAGACAAACGGATGGTGACTCAGAAGAGAGAGGAACGCCAACCGTTTTAGAAACAGCGTGTGAGACTGACGATGTTGACGCCTCAGCACAACGCCGCCTCAGCAGTGACTCAGTGGATGGAGAGAGTGGAGAAGCCACACGCTTAGTCGAGACCTGACTGGTCGAGGGAAGAGATGATTGCGTTTCAGACTGAGAAACAGCACACAAAGTAAAAGCAACGACGGTACTGTCACTAATTGACTCCATAGTAGGCCCCTGCAGGCCTGCTTCTTTACGAACAGAGATATCTATGCAGTTATCACAGATGATATGAGTAGACGACACAAACCAATGATTAGAACAGCAATCCACGTGAAAAATAGAGCTGCACCATGAGCAAAGTATAGTGGATGATGACCTGTCCAAAGATTACCCACAGCACGCACACACTCGACCCATCAATGACGAACGCTAAAAATTGGCATAACAAGTAGCACTTACCAGGCAAATCACAGTTGCAAGGGCAAATGACAGTGCGCAGTACAAATCAGAAATAAATTCGCAGTTGAAATAAAGTTTAACTAATGATGAATTGGTTCTGAAGTGAAGCCGAGTACTTCGCTGCTAGAGTTGGTGATGTAGGAAACTATGCTGACTTTAGAAAAATTCGCATAGTAGATGACCAAAATATAGAGAATATCTAATTGCAGTATCATTCAAAAATAGCAGCAGCATTACAACTCATTCATGCAAAAAATGGTGCCACTGTCGACAAATCCATCATTTAGCTCCTCTCAAGAGTTAATCTCAAATGCGTGCGGCCACATGAAAATATCATATAGATTTTATGTGGAATTCGCATAAAATGTTTGATTCATAAAAATGGTTGAATACGTACCACCGTGAGTGCGCATTAATATTAATGCGCACTGCACGAGAACAGTTGAGCCTTCAGTATGCTAGTATTCAGCTCACAGTATATTCAACAACAGGTAAAATGTCAGTAAGTGGAGATGCATTCCTATGATTGACGAAAGTGCTATAACATAAGGCAGATACAGAACATGTCCAAAATTCCAGCAGCCAGCACATAATAAATCGAGCATCAAGTAATTATCAGTAAGTGGAAAAGCAGCATGAAAAAGTGGCGTTTCCTTCGCTTTTGACCATAGAATTTGAAGCTCAGCTGATTGTATAATCACACCAAATATAACCTCAAAATGTGCAACTAAGATTAACGATTGCAAAATATCAATGCAAAGTTAAGGCTAAATACAGGAAATATACGTACCGCCGTGAGCACACATTAATTATAATGCGTACTGCACGGAAACGTTGATGCCTTCAATAATTACAAGCAGCAATCGACTCAGCAACACGTTGCTTTAAGAGAGGTTGACGCTTCTACAATACCCGCACGCCTCAGATGATAAACCCCTCACCAAGGTTGGTTTGATAGAAGGAAGCGTATAAAATAAAAAGCCAATATGCAATTTCAATCATGTGTAAGATTAAAAGGCCAATAAGGTGCAAAAAGATTACTTACACGCGCGGGCGCATGCAAAATACACGCGCCGCACAATTGTAGAGAAACCTTTGAGGTATAAAAGCACCGCCAAAATTCACACGCGCCGGCGCAGCTTCGTCTCACGTGGCAACAAATATGGCTAACCTCTTCTTTAGCTTCAACAAGATTCCTTAAAAATTTTGCACTGTAATTCTGCTCTTTTGAGACAATTAGGAAAGAGCCGACTTGTATAATAATGATGCTCAGAAATAACTCTATCTTGATTTACAACAATTTAATTGCAAATAGCTTTCCTTCACTATTAAAAAAACACCTTCAATACGGAGCAAGGAATAGCACGTCTCAACAAGCCGAGAGAGAGAGAGAGAGAGACGTAGTCAGTGCAGCAAGCAACAAGTATATTATATAAGATTTTGTCGTTTATCAATAATATTACTAGCTAGCACAATCGGATTCCGCTGTATATTATTGAGTAAAATTCTTATAGTTTTCAGCAACTCCGCATACAGTAAAATTCACAGACTTAGCTAAAATTCATATTAAATTAAAAGCTAATTCTTTTTTTGTAACATGTGCAAAATAACCGTTACAATATATATATATATATATATATATATATATATATATATATATATATATATATATATATAGGGGCGTTTCATATCAACTCACCTGGTCAAAAAATAAAAATCGCTAAAAATCTGGGAAAATGTTCTATTTGATACCCAAAATACCCAAAAATTTTTAGAGCTCTAGGTCAAAGAGGTCAAGAGCAAGAGGTCATGGAGTTTTGTGATTTTTTCAATTTTTTTGTAAAATCATCATTTTTAATATTTTTTTATTAAAAAACTAAAGGTTTTAGAAAAAAATGTATGAAGACATTTTTTGTTTGAAATTATGTGTAGAAACTATACAAATTTTTTCCAATCCCAAAGTTGCTATCTTCTGATTGGTCCATTATATATTTTGATGTGATTTTCAATAACTTTTCTTCGCCAAGGTTGATTTTACTCATTTGGCACTAAAAGTTTGTAATTTTTATAACCTTTCACTGAAATTTTCCCCTACATGGTAAAATAACTCTACAGGCAGTTATGGTACTTTTTATTTAAGGTATCAAGACTGAGTTTTAAGCCTGAAAAAAAATGAAATTGAAATGTAGTCATAATTTGTTTTTGTAATGATATTAATTAATAAAACTTCTTTTTACCTTAAATATATATTAAATACAAGACTTTGACCTAAAAATAATTTTAAAAAACCCCATCCGTTGGTTAAAATCCCTTGCTCTTGTCGATAACTTGATTTTAAAAATTTTTTTACTTACCGTAGAGTTTCTCAGCTAATTTTCAATTAATTGACCTGAAAATTTCCAGAGATCTTTAATTTATATATCTTTACAAAATAATAGTTCTGGAATTTTGATAAGATAAGTTAAAGTAAATGTTGAACTGAATTACTTGTATGAAATTCACAAAAATATTGATTTTTTTCAACTTTTTCTAAACCAAACTTAGAAATTATTTTTTTTTCCTAAAACTAAAACTATTATTTTGTAAAGATATATAAATTAGAGATCTCTGGAAATTTTCAGGTCAATTAATTGAAAATTAGCTGAGAAACTCTACGGTAAGTAAAAAAATTTTTAAAATCAAGTTATCGACAAGAGCAAAGGATTTTAACCAACGGATGGGGTTTTTTAAAATTATTTTTAGGTCAAAGTCTTGTATTTAATATATATTTAAGGTAAAAAGAAGTTTTATTAATTAATATCATTACAAAAACAAATTATGACTACATTTCAATTTCATTTTTTTTCAGGCTTAAAACTCAGTCTTGATACCTTAAATAAAAAGTACCATAACTGCCTGTAGAGTTATTTTACCATGTAGGGGAAAATTTCAGTGAAAGGTTATAAAAATTACAAACTTTTAGTGCCAAATGAGTAAAATCAACCTTGGCGAAGAAAAGTTATTGAAAATCACATCAAAATATATAATGGACCAATCAGAAGATAGCAACTTTGGGATTGGAAAAAATTTGTATAGTTTCTACACATAATTTCCAACAAAAAATGTCTTCATACATTTTTTTCTAAAACCTTTAGTTTTTTAATAAAAAAATATTAAAAATGATGATTTTACAAAAAAATTGAAAAAATCACAAAACTCCATGACCTCTTGCTCTTGACCTCTTTGACCTAGAGCTCTAAAAATTTTTTTGGGTATTTTGGGTATCAAATAGAACATTTTCCCAGATTTTTAGCGATTTTTATTTTTTGACCAGGTGAGTTGATATGAAACGCCCCATATATATATATATATATATACATGTAAAATTAGTGAATGTTAAAGAGATTATCAGTGAAAGACTACGGCAGACTATAAAAATAGCCACGTGGTCACATAATCTACAATTTTGCAGATTTTTTTTTATGCTTTTATAGTGAAAATTGTGAGTAGTGTTTAACTATCATAACAGAATTTATTCTTTCATTCCTTTCGGTGCCTTCACAGAGTTCGGACGTGTTTACTGGCGCTTCGTGAAAGTAAACAGACTCTTACACGACCGTGATCGTCTAAGCGGGCTTAGGCCCGTGAGATATCGCTCCAACACGAATACCAAGCAAAAAAGCCGCAATAGTCTTTTCACAAACAAATCGATAGTTACTCAGTGAAACTCAAGTTCCAAGTGCAATCTATAGTGAAACAAATGCAAAGATGACAACAGAAAAGATAATGCTAAGTTACGTATCAGCTACCAAAACAGATGATTTTCCTACACTAGAAGAAGGAATTATTCTCGAATGCGACGAAGGACTGAATCTAACAGACTATACATATGCAATTAGTGATCTGTGAGAGTGTTTTCTATTCATCAAGAATTTGAAACAATAAGATTCGAATTTTCCTCGCAGAAAAAAAATTAGTAAACGAAATTATAGACAAATACAAACATCTAGTAATAAAACAAAACAGAGTCACCTTGAGACCCCTGGTAACTAAACAGCAGAGAATGATTCTCTTAAACGTATGTCTAATTATTTCGCATACTATTCCTTGAAGATATAATTGACAACTTGAACATAAGGAGAAGTTCAAACATTTCCACTCTAAAAGCTGCAATCACTCAAGACAGATACAAACATGTTCCGAGTAACAGAAGACATGTCTACGTCAATCCAGATAACGTCACGAAATTCCTAGAAATCATGAAAGTTTGTTATGAGTATAATATATACTTTGTCTTTCCAAGCACGGATACAATACGATGTTTCTCGTGTAAACAAGAAGGCCACATCGCTAAAGTCTGTCCTAATTTCTCTCAAATTACAAGCGATCTCTCTCATATACAGGCCTCAACAAATGAAAATAATATCGCAAACAAAGGTTTTTCTAGCCTACCTTTACCTTGTAATCTCGCATCTGAAAACATTACAAATGAAAACTCCAATAGCCAAGAGACCTGATTCAAACTAAAACTTAAACATAGACAGGCCAAAAAATACAGCGAACCCCTTTAACATAAATGATGCAGATAACACTCCGATAAATGACAAACAATTATTCAAGCGTCCACTTTCACCATCAACAGACTCTCTATCTATTATAGAAAATGATATAGAAAATTAAAAATCCTAACCTAGCGCAGAATCACTTCTCTTAGAAACTTATACACCTGAACAAGATTAAAATAAAGAAATAAAAAGAAACAAGAGAAAAAAGAAAAACCACCGCTCAAAGCCCAAAAACGAGATATGATTTTGAACAAATACTAACACCTGTAAAAGAAATAATCGAAAACCCGTCAAATAATTTCACACTAAACTACCTCAATTTCCAAAGTTTTTTAGATAAAGCATTTGTAGTTACTAGCTCAGAGGCAATTATAGAAATAGCTAAAATATACTTAAGCAACTTAACAGATCTTACCTCAGTGATGAGAACACTATATCCAGATCTACCTACAAAAAGCAGTAAAACTAAATTTACAAAAATAATAAAGAAAATAAAGATATATACACACGAAAAAAATTCTATGCAAATCAATTAATAAAAAATTCACAATGCGACACAATAACACAAAAGAGTATTTAATGCTACAACGGAACATGAATGATTACTATAAAAGAATAGAAAACATCAAAAAAATTATACATGAAAGAAATCCCTCATTTATCTGCCTCCAAGAAACACACTTCAAATAAGAATCTTCTGCCAACATCAAAAGATACAACTATTTCTACAAAAACAGAATCACAGAGCACGCCAGTGGAGGCGTAGCAATATACATGAAAAATAGCATTCATTGCAACCAAATTAATATCTCTTCTCTTCATGAAGCTGTAGAAAGCTATATACCAATCAAAAGAGTAATATGCAATCTCTACCTTCCTAATAACCAACAACTCAACCTAACTCGAATAAAAGAGTTAAAATCACAATCAGCACACCTTCTTATAATACTTGGAGATTTCGACGCCCACAGCACTTCCTGAGGATCAAAAACTATAGACAGCAGAGGTAAATTTATTAAAAATTTCTTAGAAGATCCTGAAATACTCCTAATCAATAAAAACCTACCAACCCACTTCAACTCAGCAAATGCTACAGAAAGCATAATAGATCTATCCATTACATCAACAAACTTTGCCAAAAATTTGCAATAGGAAATCGCAGACCATCTGTACGACAGTGTCCATTACCCAATATTCATGCACATCTACATGAACAACACATATAACGAAATAGACAATACCAATGAAGAATACTCTCCAACTTACAAATGGAATTACAAAAAAGCAAACTGGCCACTATATCAAGATATAGTTCTATATACTAGATGAAATAAAAAAAAACATTTTCTAGAAACACCCAAAATAGAGAACAAACACAATATAAACAAAATATTAAAAAACTTCAATGAAGCAATTTACTTAGCGGCTAATTTTAGTATACCCAAAGTTAAAATTTACAAAATGAAAAAACAAGTCCTATGGTGGAATAAAAGATGCATGCAAACACTTAAAGAATCTAAACACGCATTCAACAAATATAAAAGACATAAAAACATGGAAAACAAAATAGAATTCAACAAAAAAAGAGCAATATACAGAAGGACAATCAAAGGAGTTGAGAAAAGATTCTGGCTAGATTTCGTAGGCACCTTAAATATCTACACTCCATCCTCACTCATATGGCAAAAAATTCAAGGCAAATATAAATCACACACAATTCTAGCACTTATAACTCAAGACCAAATAAAAAAAAATACTCAGCAAACAAGAGATGGCAAATGAACTAGCAAAAACGTTCGCAAATAGCTCGAGCGACGAAAATTATCAAGAAGAATTTTTAAAGATGAAAAAACAATTGACAGATACTATCAATATACCAACAGACAACGACATATTTACACTCAACGATTTCAATAGCAAAATAACAATAGAAGAAGAAAAAAGAAACTTTGAAACAATGCAAAAACTCTAGCCCTGGACCTGACCACATTCCTAACATACTCTTAAAAAATCTGTGAAATTCTGCTATGCAATACCTGAAAAAACTATTGAATATCATATGGATTGAAGAAGTCTTTCCAGAACGATGGAAATTAGCCACGGTCATGCCAATCAAAAAACTAGGAAAATACTCAATTAATGCAAGAAACTACCGACCTATCTCTCTCACAAATAACATCAGCAAGCTCACTGAAAAAATTCTAAGTAAAAGACTAGAAACTCATTTAGAAACAATAAAGTTTTTCGCACCACAACAAAGCGGTTTCAGACAAACTAAGTCAACCTATGATCATTTATTAGCTCTGGAAACCGAAAACTGTAAAGCCTTTAAAAACAAACATCATCTTATAGCAGTAGCATTAGACATTGAAAAAGCCTTAGAAATGGTCTGTAGAGTAATCCAAATACTTCAAAATAACTAAATAAGTGGATATATGATAAATTTCATAAAAAATTTTTTAAATCAGAGATACATACACGTTAAAATAAACAACACATACTCTGATCAGCATATATTAACCAACGGAGTACCTCGAAGCTCAGTTATAAGTGTCACTTTGTTTTTAATAGCAATAAAAAATATCACAAAAAACATAAAAACACCCATTCAATACTGTCTATTTGCTGATGACCTTACCATATACATGACAGGCCATAGCTACAAAATAACACTAGAACTCATTCAAAACACATTAAATGAACTGGATAAATAGACCATAGAATCAGGTTTTAAAATTTCAATATCAAAATCCAGCAACATTATTTTTTCTAATAGCAAAAAGACACCAATCATATCTTTAACTCTAAATAACCAAGAAATTAAAATAGTTAATCAAATTAAAATACTAGGACTCATATTCGATCATAAATTAACTTCAAAAGAACTACATTAACCAGACTAAAAACCCTAAAAACCATAGCTGCGAAATCATGGGGAGCAGACCAAAAGGTGCTGACAAATACATACAAAGTTATAGTACTCTCAAAACTTGACTACGAAAGCATCATATACGACTCATCCAAACATGCGAAAATGTTTGATCCCACTTATAACTCAGCTATCAAGATCAACTTAGGTGCATTTCACATCACTTCTACTATTACCTTACTAGCAGAAAGTAATATACTAACCCTAGCTCACTGAAGAAAGTTACTAATATGTAAATATGCCTGTAAAATAGCTTCCTTAACAAACACTTAAATGTTCAGAATCACATACGAAAATGGAGGTCTCTCCTACTTACAAAACAAAAACTACCCGAAATCTTATGCAAAAAGACTACATGATCTCATAATAGAATGAAATATCTCCATTGCTGAAATTATTACTCAGACAACAGCACCTTCTTTAATAGAAATAATCAACCTAAAAATTATAAATAAAGACACAAACGGAATTCAAAAAGATCCTCGAATCCAAGAAAAATTTACAAGCACTCACAGATTAAAAAACATGACAGGAATTACTATATCCTCCGAAGTAGAAGAAATAAAAACCTTATACTTAAATGCCTTTAACTCAAACCATGCAGAATACTGGACCATACTTAAAGCTTTGAAAACCACTCAAGACTCAACCAAAGACCACTTCATCATATATACGCTTTCTTCAAATACACTAAATGAAATCAAAACCCCTACTCAAAAAAACCTATAGTCAATTTAATCCTAAACAAATTATTACAAACTAAAAATAAAAGCATAACACTATTACTCTTATCTCCAGACTCTATTCAACTTCAAAACAGATTAAAAGAAAAAATAGCATTAAATAAAATTCATGCAACGATAGAAAATATACCAATAAGAATTAAACAAGCTACAACATTCCTCTTACAACCTATTCAAGAAAACTGGAATAAAACTTGGCTATCAAGCAAACAAACCTACCTACACTAAATCAGAGAAAACACAACCAACAAAAGCCCAACAACAAATTTAACTTGTAAAGACCAAATAGCTATTACTAGAATTCGAATTAGATATAGCAAACTTATACACTCTTACCTTTTAAAAAAAGAAGAACCATCTAAATGCACCGAATGCAATATTGAATCTTCGATGCTAGAACATCTGATATTTGATTGCCGAAAATTCTCTCAAGAAAAACAGAAACTAAACTTATTACGAAATATGAAAAATATACTAAATTCACAAATAAAAATTTAAAAAGTGCTAAAATTTATTAAGAATACAAAAATAGTTAACTTACTATAATAAAATACAATTATATTATGAATTTAAATACTAACTAAGAATAGTAAATTATATAACTGTGTTACAAATTTAAAGTACTTATAAAAATATTGTAATATATGTGTAATATGTAATTATTGTAACTCATATATGTAATATGTAATATGTGACAAAAGTCACTAATGACCTAGATGTCTATGCGACTTTGAATAAAATAAATAAAAGAAAAAGAATTTATTCTTAATTTGTGATTTGAGTGAAAAAGTTGAAATTTAACAAGTGAATTTTAATTTTTTTACCTAACCTAAAATCAAGTAATGTAAAATTAAAATTTAGTAAGTGGTTTATTTTTCATTCAAATTAAAATTTGCGATCGGGTTTATCTACTTATAAAGTTTTTTTTTTTAAATTAATACTTCTTTTGGCGCGCCTCGAAAGTTTGCTGGGGATAAAAATCCAAGTTGCCGTCACGTTACATTTTAATATGTGTTGTGTACGTGTGACCCTATCTGTGCGGGCATACACCACTAAGTTATAAGAATAAGAGAGAGAGGGAACACTATACTATACCAAGCAATGTATATTCAAGCCCGGGCTAGAGAGAGAGAGAGAGAGAGATAGATATAGATATATAGATATATGTTTATTGTATGTACATTATATTGTACAATTTTTATACAGTTATATACAAGTAATAATAAAATATAATATTGAGTAAAAGCAGTATTTAAAACAGAAACAGAAGAAAATAATAAAAACTTAATAATTTGAATTAAAGATTATAATTAAGTTACAGTTTATTTTTATTTTTATTGTGATGGCATAGGTCCATTTTCTAAGGAGAGGTAATGAGTAAATGCTGAAGATTTAAATGAATGAAGTGATGGTGAATTTCGAATTGACTCAGGGAGCTCATTCCATAGGAAGGATGAAGTGACCAAGAACGATCCATTGTAAAATTCAGTAGTTGCAGGTGGTACAGTCAATGGCCTCACAGCACCCCTCAATGTTCTAACAGATTGATTCCAAATAAATCTAGAATAAAGATAAGAAGGAACTTTAGTAGAGAACATCTTATAAAGAAAGGAGGATGCAAAATATTTTCTTCTACTGGAGGTAGATAACCAGCCCAATTTTGTACGATAAGCAGAAATATGCTCACGTCTGCCAACACCATAAACATAGCGAATACCAGAGTTGATGACTCTCTGAAGCCTCAAGTCAAGTTCAGCCGACAAATCAGAATAAACGAGGCAACAATAATCGATGAGCGGAAAAAGTAAAGTCTGTATCAGATGCTTACGAAGAGCAATGTTAGTACTCTTTCGAAAGTAGTTTAACCTGTAGAACAAAGAAAAAGACTTATTACAAACCCGAGAGATGTGCTCCTTCCAATTCAGTTTACTGTCCAACCACACCCCTAAATTCCGAACAGAAGATTCAAACCTAACAGTAGTGCCATTAATTTGGACACCAGCAGCCTGTATAGTAGACAGCAAATTAATATAATAATAGGAGCCAATAATTATGGCCTTAGTTTTACCGACATTCAATTTAAGGCAATTTCTAGCAGCCCAATCAGAGATAGTAACAGCATGTGCACTCATAATAGAAGAGTAAACATCCAATTTATCCAAAGGAAAATGGACATATACCTGAAGATCATCAGCATATATAAGGTATTGAATATTAGGACCAAAATCAATAGCAACATCATTCACATATATAGAGAATAATAACGGCCCCAATACAGATCCTTGAGGAACTCCCATACTAAGAGAGAGGTAATTAGATACATTACCACCCTCGCCAATAACAGCCTGCTGACGACCCGCAAGATAAGAGGCAAACCATCTGATTACCGTGATGGAGACATCAAGTGATGACATTTTTCTAAGCAAAATAGCATGGTTCACGGTATCAAATGCCTTACTGAAATCAAATAGCAAAAGCAAGGTGACATAGCGTCTATCCATATTGAGTCTAATATCATCTGTCAGTCTCAACAAGGCTGTCTGTGTACTATGCCCAGTCCTAAATCCAGTTTGCCGCGGATCCAATAGTTGTCTAGTGGACAAATATTCATACAACTGCTGATGGACAAGACGCTCAAGTACCTTTGACAGAAACGATAATAAGGAAATAGGTCGAATATCATTCATAGATTGTGGAGAAGTAACTTTATTAATAGTTTTAATAAGCGATAACTTCCAACATGATGGGAAAAGACATTCTTTCAAGGAATCGTTGAAAATGCGACACAAGAATTTACCGATAACAGGAAATGCAGTATTAATAAGAGACTGAGGAATGTCATCTGGACCCCTCGCCTGCGTAGTAAAACTACGCACAGCCTGACCAACCTGAAACAGCGACACCTCAGAGAACGTAAACATAGGTTTAAATGGTTCATCCTCAGCTAAAGTATTCGAATAATCAAAGACTGAGGTGACCGATCCATCAGATGCTACACTGGAAAAATGAAAATTTAGCTCATCAATAGAGAAAGGGTGACAAGAAGTATTTCCACTCGAACAAATACCGAGATTACGCAGCTCCTTCCAGATTTGCCGAGAATCATTTAGCCCAGAGAGCCTGCCATAATAATAAAGGAGTTTTGAAGACTCAATGCTCTCATGAGCACGATCACGTGCAGCTCTATATGATAGCAAGTCAAAGGGAAGTCGTGAGCGTTTATAGCGTCTATAAAGCCGGTCTCTATCATGAACCAAACCACGATGCTCTGCAGTGATCCATGGACGACGATTTACACCCTGTCGAACCTTTTTAATGGGAACAAAGAGTGAAATTGCTTCACTTAGATGGCCATAAAGACAATTAAGACGAGTTTCGAGATCTGAATCGCCATTACAGATAGAGCAATCCAAAGAGGAAAAATAATCAATCAGCCTTGTGTTATCAACAGCCTTATAGTCTCGATAAGAGAAATCATTAAGCACAGGCTTAGAAAGAGAAGACTTGACAGTGGCTGCAATGAAATCATGTCCATCTATAAATGGCACATCAGTCTTCCAATAATCAAGCAAGGAATCACTTGCATCCACAAGGCATAAATCTAGCCAAGTATCAGATGTGGCAGTGTGATGAGTTGCACCGTAAGGCACAGAAAAGAGTGCATTTTCCTTGATCAAACCCTTCAGAAACAAAGAGTCATCAGAATCAGTAGATAGGTTTGTATTGAAATCACCCAAGATAACTTTAGTGCTATAATCATGCATATAAGATGACAGATCAGGAATAAAATCAGTTCCAGCCAAGAATGGAGCATGAGGTGGTCTGTAGACTACTCCAACAAAAATAGGAGAAGCAACATCATGAGTTTTAATCTCACAAAAGAGATATTCAGGTAAGCCTGGCTTACCACACCAGCCACCTTTTGAAGAACACAGTCATATGCAATCCAGTGAGCGATGAACATATAGAGCAACACCACCACCTCTAGTGTTACGATCCTGTCTGAAAAGCACATAGTCATCTATGGCTATAAGCGAGTCAGAGACTATCTGACCCAGCTTTGTCTCAGTCACAGCCACCACATGAAAATAAGTGCGAGAAGCCAAAAATAATCTTATCATTTCAATATGAGCACGAATGGAGTTGGCATTAAAATGACAAACCCTGAGACCATCCTCAGTAGAGACATGTTTTGTAATGGTAGATGAAGATGAAGTATTATTAGTAGGTAACAGAGAATCAGAAGGGAAGGAAGAAGAAAATGGACTTACCACAGCATCTCGAATCAGCTCGCTTCTCCGTTGCTGATGGGAGTTATTTTTGCTAAAAAAGCATTCAGGTCAGCATCAGTAGTAATACGCACAGGTATCCGATCCCCCTTCTTCCTAGCGTATATCATTCCATTTCGCACAAATGTGACAAAGTCATATTTTTTATCCTTTGCCTTTTCTAAGACTCGCAGCTTCAACTGATGTAATGAGCTAGGCAGATACTCGTTTATATTAATCACCGACGATGTCAGAGACTCAACATTTTTATTATCAGGAGGCAGATGATCATTTATTTTAGATGATGATAGCTTTCCAAACTTCGCTTTAGAAGCAATTACAGCACGAGCCAATGATGCACTCTTCATAGTGACAAGTAAAGGCACAGTAGATGGACGAACAGGATGTTGTGCAGATGCAGATGTTGATAATGAAGAGGCAGATTCTGTTGCAGACGCTGCATCAGTCGCCAATGAACCAGCAGCCGCAGCACCATCCACAACTAGAGAGCGCCTAAGAGGTCGAACCGATGTTATGTCACCGAGAGAGTACCCAGAGTCAAGTATAGTCAACACAGCCAAGACAGCAGACCTTAGATCCTTCAATTCCTCCGGCACAAATCCTCCCACTACTAGATCAGAAGACCTCTCAAAACGCACCTGCTGCGCAGCCAAAGCCTCACATTGAAGCGACAAGGACTTGTTGGCCCTATCCAACTCTTGGAGCTTAGCAGAAAGAGACTCTGCTGAAGACGCAGATACATCAGAAGACGCGGCAAGTAAACCATCCACTCTCATTTTGAGCTCACGCTGCTCTCCACGAAACTGCTCCAGCGTAGCCTCACTACTGCTCAATCGTTCCTCAAAGGTTGTACTGATAGCGTCCACACGAGATTCAAGCGCTGTGAACCTATCGCCAAGTGCAGTAAGTCGAGATACAATAGCAGTTATGTTGGTATCCATGGAGTCTATTTTATCCAGCTTATTCATTTTCTCCAATATGGCAGCCAGGATATCATTTGGTGGCATAGCTGTTGATGGTGATGGCGTTCTAGGTGGGCATGGAGAGAGAGTTGCATTGTGCGCAGAGGAAAGGGAGCCCGATCGCGGTCGAAAACAATCAGGATTTACAGCCGCCAAACACAGACTGCACATCAATATAGTTTTGTTATCCTGATCTCTAACAGATGTGAAAGTAGTGCAGGAGCTATGATAAGTTCTCTCACACCTTCCACAAACTTTAGGCTTGGAGGTATGGGTGAAAACCTTAGAACAGAAACTGCAGTGTGTTGATGGTGCCATAGTTTATGCAGTGTGAAAAAGATTAAGTATATAAAGACCTTAATAAAAAATGAAAAGAATAAAAAATAAAATAAAATTAGCGTCGGGGAAAGATGAGATGCAAAAACAGAACAGAGCGGAGAAAAAGAAAAACACTATACTGTGTGAATAATACAACGTATTAAACGTTTTGATGTGACAACTATAAAAGTTTTGATGTGCATTAATAATTAGAAGTAGTAGTGGATAAGCGCCTTAATTTTAATTGACGATGGTAATTAACGATGACAACAGTTATCCAACAAGAGAGATTAATTAGTACAAGAAGTATGCAATAGATGGCGCCACGTATATTAACGTTGTAGAATTTCAGTACAGAATAATCAACGACAAGAATTCAGAAATTACGCCACTCTAAGACGTAAATAAGAAGTAGTAGTGGAATAGCATACCAATTTAGTTGATGAAGATAATGGTCATCTACAATAATACAACGTATTAAATATAAAAGTTTTGATGTGCATTAATAATTAGAAGTACTAGTGGATAAGCGCCTTAATTTTGATTGACGATGGTAATTAACGATGATAACAGTTATCCAACAAGAGAGATTAAATAGTACAAGAAGTATGCAATAGATGCAATAGATGGCGCCACATATAATAATGTTGTAGGATTTCACTACAGAGAAATTGGCGCCAAAAAATTAGAGGTTATGTCACTCTAAGACGCTAAAAATAATAAAAATGCACCAAAAAACAACTTCAACACTGCACTACACACCATCAAACAGACCAGTCACAGGAACAGCAAAACAACAGCAAAAAATCTCCATGCAAAATCAGCGGCAGCAGCAATCAAAGTACTACACCAACAGCAGAGCAGAGTTAGGAAAATCGTCACAGAGTCACAAAAAAGATGCATGCAGATGCATACAAATGCAGCCAATGCCTACTGACCCCTTCAGACGACCCCCTAAAACAAATTTCACTCCGCGAAGTGAAAAAATCTATTGTTAAAAGCGATTTATAATAGAGAGCAATAGGAAGCCGATGTGTCGCTACTTACGCCATGGAGAGAGAGAGAGAGAGAGAGAGAGAGAGAGAGAGTATAGCAAACGAATACGCACTACACAAGCTAAGTATAGGAGGGGAGAAAGAAGTTCAGCTCACACGCAGATACAACTTTAATGGCTACTTAATGATTTTTATTCCAATGCGATAATTATTAAAAACTTCCTGTATCTTTGTATTATGTATGCACTATGTACGTATGAGCAATATAAATATATATATATGTATAACGCTCTTTCAAACCGTATTGTCTCTGATAGTCGCATAACAAATATCATAGAAACAAATTAAATAAGATACAAAATACTTAATTTTTATTTATTTTTTAAAATAAATAATTAGGAAAGAATTAAAACGGAAACCGGAAGAATTTTCAAAAATCTAATATTCATTACAGATCTTTTTTGAGATTTTTCAATAAAGCTACAAATGATCATATATATTGTTAAGAGGAGGTCGAGTATATATGTCCTTTTCTAATCAAAGAATTGATTTTTTTACAAAAACTAATAATTTTAGCAAAAAATGAAGAGAAAGCCGCATCTCGTATCAAAAAAAGCAAAATTTTCTTTGATAAGAAAGAATTAATTTTATTGCTTCGTTTTCAAGAAAAGCTTGAAAAACTTAAAACATAGAGGTTAGGGTAAACAATTTGGTTTTTCAAGCTTTTCTTGAAAACGAAGCAATAAAATTAATTCTTTCTTATCAAAGAAAATTTTGCTTTTTTTGATACGAGATGCGGCTTTCTTTTCATTTTTTGCTAAAATTGTTAGTTTTTGCTAAAAATTAATTCTTTGATTAGAAAAGGACGGAGATACGTGACCTCCTCTTAAGCATGTAAACAATTGTATTCAAATCAAAATTATTCAAATAATTCAAATATTTTTTTTTAAATTTCTTAAAAAAGCTAAAGTTTATTTCTAGAAAAATAATGATAATATATATAATAATGTCAAACGTAAACATCAACAATTATAATTTTTGATGAAATTTTCATTGTTGATGTTTCAATTGTTGATAACTGAATTAAAAAGCATCAAAACAAAAAATTAGTTGAATTTTTAATTTTTTTAAATTCTCTTCATTTCTTTTTGAAGTTTTTAGTAATTATTGAAAAATATACAACCAAACAAATTTTTTTTATTAGAAATTTCTACAAATTTTAAAAGAGGATAAAAATAGAATAAAATTTCATTCACTTAAATTTACTTTTTTGATTTTTTTTGTGTGACAAGTAGAACCAGAGATAATACTATTTGAAAGAGCGATTTTCATATAAACTTTTTCTTGTAAATTTCTGACGCTAGACTGAGGTTAGTTGTCAGTAGCGGAGCGTAGGCAAATCGCGAATAAGTTTATAAATAAAAGCCGTGTCGTCACGCTGCTTGGACCTAAAGTGTAGAATAATCTTACGAAGATTTTACATTTGAAATTGCTTGTAGATATACTAAAAAGCTAAATTCTAATATTTTAACATGCTCATAGTAAAATTATTGATTTTCAAATGATTTATATTTAGTACGCGATTCAAAGTTTCAAGAAAAACATCGATTAAATTATAGTTTAGAACTGCAATTATAATTCCTATACACACTGTGCATTTTCTTAATATTTTTAAAAAACTATGAGAAAAATATTAATTATATTTTTGGCTATTATTGAGTTAACCCGGTCAAAAAAAAATATCTATAAATATAGCTAAAAATATAGATAAAGAAAATACAGCTATATTGATGTGTATTACCTATAAAGATAGGTAAAAATATTGCTAAAAATCTAGCTATATTTCTCATAGATATACAGCTAAAAAAACACGTAAATATAGCTGTAATACACAATGTAGCTATATTTTTACCTATATTTTTTAGCTATATTTATAGATGTTTTTTTTTTTGCAGGGAAGTTTTAAATTGCATAAAGAAGATCATTATAATATGCAATTCCCATAATGAACATAATAATTATCATATACTGCTATAAGTTTTTATTATATACTATGATTATTTTAAATATTTAGTTAAATATTTAACTATTTTTATTTCCATTACTGTTTTTCATATTAATCAAATTAAGCTTTTTATATTTACAGTATATTATGATGTACAAATATAATCAAAATAATAAATTTTGTTGAAATCAATAAAAGATGCTTCCAATGTCATATTTTTGATTATTGATTAATAGTTTCTTTGTCAACTTAAAAATTTGTTACTTGTTACAAGTAATTGACCCTTGTGGTATATGTATGATATATGATACTCATTTTACTGCATGAAATAATTAAGAGTTCTTTATGTGTCTAACCTATAATTTGACAATATTATAAAGGTTTGTAATTGTCATTAGTAATAATCAATTTACCATTTTTTTTTCGTCATTCTAACCCTAAAATCGCAACTTCGTTGCTCTTTTTTTGGCTCTTATAGCGAAAAATACAGTACGCAACTAGTATGGAAAGGCTTTTTTACAAAACTCGTTACGACCCTTATCTTCGGCTCAGGCCGTAAACTTCTCGTTTCGTAAATGAAGCCTTCCCACACCCGTTACGTAATGTACTATTATAATAGTAAAGATTTTTGTTAATTACGTAAATCTTTATTTCTCATTTTTTTATAACATAATAAGATACAGCTTTATAAATTTCGAAAATAAATTATTTTGCATAACTTTGGCTAAATAAGTTGCAAATGTATTTAGAAAGCCTTCTCTTAACTCAGAACTCGCACTCTTCTACTTCATGAGATACAAATTTTTATCGAGTAAACATATATATTTTTGATAAGTCAATTGTTAAAAATCCAAACAACAGCTGCATGCTTCTAAGTAGCTTAGTAAGTTGCAAATGTATTTGGGGGGTCTTCTCTTTATCGAGAACTATTATTATTCTATTTCATGAGTTGATAATTTGTTGTGCGTGTACATATTTATTTAATATAAAATATATTTTTAAGCAAAGCGTGATGGAAAATTGTTCATTCTATGAGAAACAAGACTGTCACTAAGCCAAAAGAAGTATTAACTTCTGTAAGTCAGTCCCCACGACTGCCACACCCGGTTTTTTCTCTTTGTAGTGTTTTATTATAGTGAATTTTAATCATCCAAGACCTCTTTTTTTGGTTAAGTCTATTATCAATAAGTTACTTGAAATTTTTTTAAAGCTATTTATTCTCATATAGAGTTTTTCTTGTTGTATTATTTAAGAAAATAAAATAGTATTTAAAAAAAATAATTATAAAAGTAAAGTAGCTTGTTAGTTACCAAGTTATATCGGTAGATAATTGATTCCTATATGAAATTTGGAGTATTTCTTTCCCTTATTTTGTTATTATTATCATTTTCGTAAGTTGGGGAATCTCAGGATTTGGGGGTTATAAGCAAGCTTTTATTTTGTGTAAAACTTTATAATTTTATAATCCCCTAATTAAGACCCATCATTACACAGTTTAAACAATTAAATTGTTTATATCAAATTTATGACCACTCAGATCGAGGTTCCCCACCAATATCCGTAATCAACGACCAAAAATAATCATAAAATATTTTGGTGGGCTCATCAGAATTGAAAAGTAACAGTGGCACACTGGGCGCCTAGACTACAGAGAGAGCGGCCTAAATTGGATTTCTCTGTTCTTTTCTAATTAAAAAATGTAGGTATTTGGAAAAACTAATGATTATTGATAGAAATTAAGAGTTTTCCGCAACTTATACAGTAAAAAGCAATATTTAATGATGAACGGTAAAACTTTGAGTATCACGCTCTGCGCGATGCCATCCTCGCCACAAGCCTGTGATGAAAAATGCAAAATTGCAAGGACTACATCATTAACATTAATTAGCTTGAAGGCAAAGCCTCTTTTGCTACATTGAGAAAGCATTCTCTTACATTCTTTATTTTCATTATGTGGCAAGACTGACACCCCCGCAAAGTGCGCATTGAGCTCATCCGAAGTGAATCCATTCAAGTTCCCTTGAGGTCCGGACAGGAGTTCCTCTTCTAACTCTTTCCAGACGTTACCTCTGGCAAGAGCTTCGGACGGCCTATTATGATAGGAAGTAGTCCTAGCTTGCTCAGTCTGTTCGTCTATCATTTTACGCAGTTGCAGAAATTCGGAGAGATATCTCTCATCTTTTGTCCGCTTATATCTTCGATACGTGGCATCTCTCTTGCATCGCATTTGCGACAATCCTTTGTCTATCGATGGGGATTTATCTCTACCAAGTTTAAGTGTTTCTAGCGGCGCCAGATTTTGTATTGCTGCCGTAATATTTTCACAAAGGCAGTCAAGTGCAGATTCCGGGTCAATTATACCAACTGTTAATGGCGTCCAATCATAACCAGCTAAACTCTGTACCAATAATGTTGGACAGGTATCTTTATAATTTCTGTAAACAATAACTTTTTTATCTCAATTGCTAGAAAGGTGAAAAAATAAAAATGGACCTTCGTATTCGAAATGCTCTATCTCCGTCAATTTTTGACTTTTCAAGGCGAATTTTTTTTTCAAATGTGAGGAATACAGTCTAGTTTTAAATACTGTTCCGATTTCGCGATACGAGTTGATCCCTCCGAGTTATTCATAAAAAAACTAGAAAAAACGATTTTTTTTAAATGTAATTTTCTCAAAAACTATAATTTTTTAAAAATTTTTATATGTTTTTATACGTAGAAAATGCTAACTTTAAGAATAGATGAGAATATGCTATTTTGTCTTATTTTTTTTAAACAGGTTTTCGAACGTTTTTTTTTTTATATTTTCCATTTTAAAGCATTGATACTATGGCACATCGTGCCATTTTTTTAACTACCACGTCTTCTTACGATTCGTTTGTGCTTTTATTTATTAATGTAATAAAAATATTAACAAAAATCTTTAAAATAAACCTTCGATAAAGTTTTTGGATCAATTAGAACCACAGTTATCACGATTTTAAGTTTATAAAAATAGATGAATTTAAAAAAATTTTTTTAATTATAGAATATCAAGACCATGTACTCTTCCAATAATTATGCTCTTTCACTGTTCGTTCACTGTTTTATTTATAATTATATTTTCAGTGTTTGCAAAAACCTTCAGAATGAGCCATTGCTCAACTTTTTTGGTCAATCAGAACAAAAGTTATAGCAATTTTAATTTTAAAAATGGGTTCAAAAATAAATAATCATTTATTCAGTTTCAATTTATAAATTCATATTTTCCCATTCATGCAATGAAGTTCTAGAAGTAAATACAAGATTTTGTTCAGCTTTCCAGCAGTGAATTTTTTGTATTCCCTTGACTTCTTTTGCTTTTTCTTGCCATTCAACTTTTTTCGTTTGTCGGGAAACTTCTAGTTCTTCTTTATTTCAAAGGAGAATGTTGATAGATGGAGTGTTCAGTGACACATGAGTTGCGAAATCCTTTGCATTTCTAATAAATTCTGCACTTTTCTTGGTCATATTATGCACAGTGGCATAATGTTTAACTATACCTCCTATTCTATCACATGCACCTTTTCCATGCCTGGTTGCAGAAAATAGCCATTTTGTTTTTTCTTTTGAATTTCTAAACTCGTAAAATTGGTATCTATTTTTGAAATGACTGGCGGCTTCATCCAGAATGATTATGATTTCTTCTAATTTTTGCAGAATGTGTTTTTGCTTTATACTCTCTATAATTTAATTTATAGCTATTAAAGCATGAGAAGAATCATGTTTCGTATCGTCACAAACTGTGACATAACTGACCATTGAATCATTTCCAAAATAGCATACCGATATAAATATGGGTATTTGATTTTTGCTCCAGTGGTAGCATTGTACTTCATTTTGTAATAAGACCGTCCAGTTTTCGGCAAAGTCTACGTGAATGACAAATTAAAACTAGCTTTTTTTACTAAAACTTTTTTCTCTCGAATAGCAATATATTAAATTTCTTTAATAATTTTATGAGTGCTCACGGTAAGAGTATATTTTCTTAATTGTATCAAGAAGTCTTCAATGGTACTATTTTATTAAGTAAATCTGATTTTTCCCAAGTACTGTAACTTATTTCTTCACGAAGATCTTCTTCCGTCAAGGAAATCATTTCTAAATCAATAGTTTCTCCAATTGGGCATTTTTCACAGTCTCCCAGTACACATTTTATATCATCCTTCGAGCAAAATAAAGAAGGAAATATATTCGATTCAATTTTTGAAATGTCATATTTATTGTTTGTATTATAATTTTTTAAAGCTATCAGCATACGTTCTAAATTTCCGCAATAAATACAAAGACATGTATCATTGGGTGGATGGAGTATAATCCACTTTGGTCTCAAGGCATAGAGTGTTGATTTCCCGATTTTCTTTTCCATTTGGGGATTTTCTTCTTTAAATAATTGAAACATTTGTGTCATGCTTCGCATAAGGAAGCACTCAACTTTTTTAGTTTTGATACCATCTTCTTTTACAATTATTGTATCATTTTTATTTGCACTTTGTCCAGAGCAATTATAATCATTGTTTAAATAATACTCTTCGACTTTCAACATAACTTCCTCATCCAAAGAATGGCCACTATAATTCTCAAGCTTTTTATAGACATCTTCATTATTCACCAGTGAGCGTGCTTGATTAATTATGTACGTAGTTACGCCTGGCAGAGCTGATGATAAATATTCTTTGGAAAAATCAGTTGGTATGAGGGTTAATGGCCGCACTTTTTCCGAAAAACTTGAACAATTTTTTAAGGCCCTTTTAATATTTTCAAACCATTTATCACATGTTTTACATTCGATGCTTTCATTCAATTTAGGCAAATCCGTTTTATCATAAAATTTCATCATCTTACTAGCTACTTGAGAATCAAATGCATCATTCATTTGCTTTCTTTTTCGAATATCATACGATTTTCGCATCTTTGCATTAAGAGTTTCAGACGTCTTGATAGGTGAAATCTTAAAATTCAAATTATTTGCGGTTTCGTTAAGCTTACGCACCACAATCTCGCTGTCATTAATTTCTTCTGAAGATTGTTGACTGCTAGAATAAGATGAATAGGGTGTAGCATTCTTCACTTCTTCTGAGAATAATTTATAACATGCAGTGCAAACTTTATTTTCTCTAGATATCAAAATCTTTGGATACAAGCGCTGCAAAGACTCTGTTATGCCCAATTCTCTGAATGGATTTTTAAAGGAATGGTACATAGCTTTCGTATGCTTTTTTTCAAGTCCTTGCACTTTATCTTGGCCAGTGGTGATGCCATTGTAATTAACTCAAAATCTTTTGATAAAGCGAAAAAAAAAGATCATAAAAGTTAGATGATTTGTTTTTCAATTCAATCTCTTCTCATCTACTGCGATCCGCTATATTGCTAATGAATACGCTTGGAACGCGACTTTGCTACTTAGCGGCAGCATGCGCCAACTACTTTCAAACTGAATTTCACTCGCAGGCGCGAAATTCAAACTGAATAAATAATCATTTGATTTTGAACACATTTTTAAAATTAAAATTGCTATAACTTCTGCCGTCCAAAGTGTAAAAGTGGTTAACTACATTGGAATCCCATTGGAGTTAAGGTTTTCTTACTTTGGACGGCAGACTTTTGTTCTAATTGACCAAAAAAGTTGAGCAATAGCTCATTCTGAAAGTTTTTGCAAACACTAACAATATACTTATGAATGAAACAGTAAACGAATAGTGAAAGAGTATAATTATTAGAAGAGAACATGGTCTTGATATTCTATAGTTGAAAACAATTTTTTAAATTCATCTATTTTTATAAACTTAAAATCGTCATAATTTTGGTTCTAATTGATCCAAAAACTTGATTAAAGGTTTATTTTCAAGATTTTTGTTAATATTTTCATTCCATTATGTAATGAGGATAGCGAATTACGCGTATACTGTGTGATAGTATGCGCATATATCTGTCCTCGTTGTTAGTCGCACAGTACAACGTATGTTTCAATGCTTCATGTGCGAGTATAAGAGTGAGACAGAGAGAGTCTGTGTCAGCGGTTTGGATGGATGACTGTAGAAAGAAGCGCGCGCAATGCATGACGGGTAAACTTAGGCAAGAGAGGAAAGCGAACGGGTCGGGTAGACAGAGTTAGGCTGCCATCTTGACAAGTTGTTTATGCTCGAGCGTCAGCTATTTTTCCTCTGTTGAGACTTGTCAAGGAAATTAATTCACTTGTGAATCGTGTTAATTGCTTTTCGAGTACAGTGGAATTACTCGTGAGAAGTGCCGATTCTTTGTGGTCATCTTTTTCTTGAAAACCAGGGTTAAGTGTGTCCACTGCAGCGTCAAGCGAGAAGTTGATTGGCCTTTCAGTAAGAGCGAGGAGGACAGTAGGCTGCACCGCATATCTACGGTGCCACTTTAATCCATACCCTGGGTTGTTCGTTACGTGAAGGCAACTGTGAGAAGGCTCTACACGCATCGACTCATGAAAAATGTAAGTCTGCAGACTAGTGCGATATTTCTAATATGTATTTGCGATATACGCGTGGCGATGAAGACCGTCGTGTGCGCCAGTGTTAGGTAGTATAGATTAGCTTATATTCTCAGTTGTTTCTCGTAATTAAATTTATTAAGTCTTACTTGCGAATTAATATTTTTATAATTTTATTCCTTTGTATTAAATTTATTTAGTGCTTATAATAAAGTAAAGTAAAGTTAAAGTAATTCTTGATGATTGCCTAATATTATTTATTGCCAATTAAGATCGTGTCTTGTTTTCATATGTATATGTTGAACATAGTACACTCTCTCTTGATCAACGGTATTTAATAGAGTTCTCGGGTACACGCCGTGGGTTTCGTCGTATCAGACGTCCGGGAGGCAGAACTTCTAAGCGAAGTTCTGCAATAGTATTAAATATTGTTTAATTTATTTTCTCGTCAGTAATAGATAGTCAGTTACTTAACGGTAAGTGCATGTGTACTTAAAGTAAGTACACATGAAAGCCCACAAATATATTCGATTTTGTTTGTTTAAATATATTCCCCATTACAATTAATAAATAAAAGCATAAACGAATCGTAAGAAGACGTGGTAGTTGAAAAAATTGCACGATGTGCCATAGTATCAATGCTTTAAAATGGAAAATATAAAAAAAAAACGTTCGAAAACCTGTTTAAAAAAAGGTAAAATAGCATATTCTCACCTATCCCAAAAATTATCTTATAACTTGAAAAAAATTGAACGTTGGACCGAATGGACGCGGCTTTTTTCATGATTGTATGTAAGAAAAAATAGCCCAAAGTTAGAAGGAAATCCAAGACTCAAATGCAATGCATTTCAAAATATAAAATATTTAAGAAAATTATTTTTTATTCAATAAAAAAAATAAATATACATTCATGACTCATTGTTTTCTTATCTATAATGTGTTGAAACAGTTGAGATTGATTAAAATTTTTAAGTTTAAAAAAAGGAGTATTTTCAGTACTTCGTTTTGATATCTATAGAAGCTGTCCAAGAGAATACAGGTATGATATATATAAAACTACTCTTCAGTCAGTACGAAATTACTCTGAGGTTTTGGCTGTAGTATCATTGATTTGATACTCAATCGAGTAATACGTTACATTAATACATCGTGTTTAATCTGGATAGAAGTTACTGGGGTTGAATGATCGTTACGTTACAAAACAAACCTCCGATCGGTACGATTGTTGAATTTTATGTACATATATCTTTCAAATGGTGTTTTGTGAAAAAATCGTTGTTAGTTTGTCTTCTCATAAAAAGAAATGTTTTAATCCGTTCAATAAATCAAATCGTAATCACTTTTGATATAGCTTACCCATAAAAAAGTCACATTGTAGACATTTTTTTTTCATAATAATACATAATCCAACTAGATCTGATCTGAGAAAAATTGCTGAGGATGCAAAAATCAAATTTTCTGAAATGTTAGATAATAGTTTTCTTTGCTAAAATTGTAGAAAAGAAGTGAAAAATGAACAGCCAGAAAGTCAATCTTCATAATAAAATAGTTTTCCATTGAATGCTTGAATCAATATTTCTCCAATAAAAAAATATCAGTAAGCTTTAGTCGAAATATATAATTTAACATACATTAATTACAAAAAATTTACAGATGTGACCAAAACGTATATGTCAAAAGGAAAATTGAAGAAATCAACACAGAAGTTGAAAAAATTTTGAAGCTTTTTTGTTTGATTTGAATCATTCCGACAGGGGATGATTTAAAACCATAATACAAATAAATGTTGGCAGTTTAAAAAAAAAATCGTTCGAGTGGTTTTAAAACAGTTATCCTTTTAGAGGTTGAAGAAATGATTTTTTAGTGATAACTTAAAAAAACGAATTTTGAAAAAAGTATAAAAAATAAAATTTATAGAAAAAAATAAGATACATCTTTTTAATATTATATACACTGTAAAAAATTTTGTGTAATTCGTGAAATTTTATTTTGTACAAATATTTTTGTACTAAAATTTTACAAACATGTTTGTAAAATCAACAAAAAAATTTTTGTAATTTAAAAATATATGTGTACTTTTTGTAGAATTAACACATGGAGTTTGTAAATTTTACAAACATGTGTGTACTTATTAATTTTAACACAAAAAAAATTGTATTTCATCTCTAACACTTATGTGTGTTAAAATTACAAATTTTTTTTCACTGTGTAGCTACATTTTAAAAATAATATTTATCAAATTATCATTAAGAAGCCTTCGATTTCAACATTTTTCATGAACAATTTGAAATATATTAACTTTAGAGAAAAATTTATAATATAAAAAAGATTTATTTTTTTATGTTTTATAATTTTTTTACATATACTTTCTAAAAAAAAATCGTATTTTTCAAATTATCACCAAAAATCTATTTTTTTAACCATTCAAAAGGCGCCTATTTAAAAACGCATCCAACGATTTTTTTTTAAATAGGAACGTTTACTTGTGTTATTATTTAAAATAATTCTCCGTTTAAATTATTCAGATCAGATAAAAACTCGTCGAGAAAATTCATAAACTTGATTTCTCACACACGTACATCCATACATACATTTTAAGGAAGCCTCGTAATAGTCTTATTTCGCTATAAAAATAAGTCTTTTATTATAAAATAACATATTTTAACGGGTTACATTTTTCGCGATGTCGAAAATATAAGGCACTTCCGTATAGTGGTCATGCCGAAGCGCATTTTAAATGAAAATTACATTAAATAACATCAATATTTATAAAAATTGGACTTTTTTCATCTTTCTTTTATTAAATATCATATTTTTATAATATCATTCATTTTTATTTTCAAAATAAAAAATTTGATTTATAAACATTATAATTTAACTTCTTACAACACATTAAATAAGATTTTCACTACATTTTAAATAACTTAATACTTTTGGTCACTCAAAAACTGGCATTTTCTAAACTTATATAGAAGCATGATAACATTATTTTTAATTCATTTAATAAAAATTTAACATATAATGTTGATAAACATAATTTTATTTCAGATACATAAAAAAATGAAGAAAAAGGATATACTTTGATTAAAAGTATATCCTTTTTAATATCAGCAGAAGACATTTAAAATCTGATATCAAATATCTAAATATCAGGTTTTCAATGTTTTTTTATTGAATTAAGTTAATATAAATTTATAATTTCGATAATTTGATTTTGGTGAAATGAAACTTTACGAAATCTTGCGAATTTCATTAAAGCGCGTTTTAAATGAAAACGACTCTAAATTATATTTATTTTGTAAAAATTACTATAGAATTTTTATTTTTTCAAAAATTAAAAAAAAAATAGATTTTAATGTTTTTTGTAATTATTACAATGGTTCCAAACTTTGAAACATGATATGAAAAGCATTTAAAATTTTTTTCAGTTTGACAATTAATTAGAAGAAAATATTATCTATGTTTTAAACTTTTAAAAATCACAGTTTATTTATTTAGTTTATATTTTTTGATGTTCTGACGGCTATTACATCTTTTGAAAGTATATTTTTTACAATTATATTTAGGATAAATGTAATAAAACGCATGAATACTTTATTATATCATAAAAAATGTATTTGAATACAATATTTCAAAGAAACAATAGAGAAATGAATTATTCAAATAAAAAAATTTAATTATAAAAAACGATGTGCGACATGTAACGTGATTGTCTTTAAAATACTCGTTTTATTAATTTTGTTATTTAATAACGAAAATTGTTTCGATATTAAAATATAATGAACTTTGGGACGTGGGAGCGATAAAAATATGTTATTTGGCTTGAATGAAAAACGTACAATGGCTGTGTTGGCTAAGTTTTAGGGTACTTTCCCGCAATTAAAAATTGTTCCAAGTTCAAATCTAATGCTTTGCCTTTTTTTATTTAAAAGCAAATTAATAATATGCTTACAAATAAAAATTAAAACTGAAACATGAGACTTTTTAAATTAAAGAATAAGCGGACACCAGGCGCGAACCCCGTTCCTCGAGATCTCCAGGCACGAGCTCTAACCACTGAGCCAGTGCCACACTGCTATATACAAGTTAAAATCATACTTATAAGGCTCTTCGCCGGTATGGTAGAAATCTATATACAAATATAACATGTGGATGTAAAATCCACCATGTTACAGAACAATACAATAAGAAAAATTTAAAAAAAATATTGATCTATTGTATTTAATGTAATCCTCCGCCCATAAGTATTCACTAACACGCTGCTTCGGCTCTGTCTTTTTTTACTCTAATATTTTTATTGCACTCTGCTGAGTGAATCTTTCTTTAGAGAATCGTCCAGATAGAGATCCGCAAGGCTTGGCTTGACTTGCTTGCACTTGTGCATCTGCATTTTTCGGACCCTGGAAGTTTTTCTGTCTGTGCATTTCTCTATCCTGCATTGTCATTTTTCGTTTGTTCTGCTGTTGCTGATGGTTAAAGAATGGCTGAAGCATTGCTGGTTGCTATTTTGACTGTGAAGTTTTGAGTGACGGCGCAGTGAGTATGATACAGTTCGATATACTTCATGATTTTATGCATATTGTGCTACATAACCTGCAATATTTTTAAATTGACTATCTCTTAGGCGAATCCTTCAAGTGCATCACTAGTAGCTCGATCTATGGGTCACCTTGTCTACTGTCTTATCCACTCAATAGATAAGTGACAGGTAATTACCATACTTGAGGCGCATTTCCACCTGACCTTTCGACTTTATATATTTGACGCGCGAATTTTAAACAGCTTGTTATGCTACTTTTCCACTATATTCCTTATTTCTTTTATATTCATTTCTAAATGTGATGTACTTTGCGGAGAATTTCACAGGCCAGTTTTTATCTTTAGTTTTGTTCTACTTTTATTATTTTTTTCATTTTTCTGATGCTGCTTTTGCTACTATCTTTTATTCCTAGTTTATCATTTCATTAATTCCGCTTCGTTCTTTGTACTCTCACTTCTCTTGACTTTTTAAAGCATGTCACAAAATACCATCAAGGACTGCTGCGCCATCTGCGGTTTTCCCGAGAATCAAAAAAATTAATGCAGTATTTTACATGTTGGCAGCGCTGCCATGTAAAATGTATGAAGCGCGTGCCTCATAATAAAGATGGTAACCCGAAATATGATTGTGAGAGATGTATAGCTGGTCAACCCATTGTTTCTCCCACTGCCACACTCACTAGCACTGGTACTAGACCACGCAATGCCACTATGTGCGAAGCTTCTATAATCCGGCCTATCATTGATTCTACACCATCACGAGGATACTCACCTATCGCACCGGTTACAAAATCACAAGGACATTCTGCGATTGAAAAGAGGACCTATTTAAACTTAAATGACAACGCTTCTGCGGCGGTTAGAGGAGGACACAGCTTAAGTATTAATTTGGTTAATGGAAAATTTAGAGGTGGTGCTGCGTCGGTCACCCCAGATAGCAATATTAGTAAAAATAATGATAGTGATCTGAAACAAATTAATGGTGGTGCTGATTCTTCCTCCAGGTACAGGAAGCTGCGTCTGTTTTGGAGAGTGCGTTATCCTGCAGGCTCAAGTTGATTCAAAATGATCTTACTTGACTTCCGGCTTTTGAGAGCCATATTATAAATACTGACAAGGGTCTGCGGGATATTGTGACTAAAATGGAGAGTTAAAATAAAATTATTAAGAATTAACATGCCAGGCAGATGCAGCTGCTGGACTTCTGAATTTTCGATTCTTCAATCGTAAATTCAGGGACATGATAGGCACCTTAGAGAGGAAGTTGTTGTCTGCTCTAAATGGTGTCACGTACCCTCTAAAATCCTCTAAAATTTAAGAATTATTTTATTTTTTCTTTACGCCGATATATTTCCCAATGAACAAATTTTGAATCAAAGATGGAATTTCATTTTTCTTTTAAAATTTTATTTATAACTATGCTTAAAGCGTCATGTATAATTGTTATAAATATCGATTAGCCATATTCAAATGTTAACGATCAAATGTCCCTCGCGAAATACCAGACACCTTATACTCATCGAAAGAAATCAATAAATCAATATTTCTTTTTCATTTAGACTAAACAAAAAGTCTTAAAGAAATTAAAAATAATTAATGATTTATCTATTCTAATTTTGGTAAAATTTTTTGTTTATTTATCTTTTCTTTTTAATTAAATTTTATTTTAAAAAAGAATCTTTAATAAATAAGAATATTAATTCTTTTTATACAATTTGTAAGTTTAGATATACTTCTAAATTTAATTATCATTATTCTCTTTATATATATATATATATATATATATAAATAAATATATATATACATATATAACTAAAATTATTTCATTTAAGATATACATTATATTTGAATAATTATATATTATGTAATATTAATATATATTAATCAATTTTAAGCTAATTCGGTGTTCTGTCAAATTATTTTTAAGGTCTAATTTTTAATATATATTTTAATTATAATTATTATTTAATTTATGAGACTTGTATTGATCGTTCTTAACAATAATGAAAGAAAGAAAGAATGCAAAATAAAATTAATAAAGTCCCCACTAATTAATAATAGATGCCTTTATTGTAACATAATAAAGAGGGGCAGTTTTCGTGCAAGCTTGGGCCTTCTGATATAAAAAGGCTGTACTTTTTGCAAGTTCAAACAATTATTCAAATATACAATTCATTTTTGCTTTACAATTTATAAATATTACCGTTCAACAATTTTGTTTAAAAAGTTTAAATTATTGTTTTGTTACACTCATCTCATCATACGGAAAATAAAAGTAAGTCAAAATATTATAATATAAAGTTTATTTTGTCTCTTTAATCCTTTTCATTTTTACTAACAAATTAATGCGTATCGTTTACCAACTGTAATCAGTTTGTGTAAACGATAATTGTAAACAGTTGCCGATTAAGAGCAGTTGTTTGCATAGCATTTCATTTTCTAACTCTGGCATTCCGTCAAATTTCCACAAAAGAGAGATTTGACAGAAAATTCTCTTTGAGAATTTTCAAGTGCTTTCCTTAAATTTATTTTATTTTTTTTTGTTTACACTCTCAAAAAGATTACTATAACCTGAAGATTATTCGGTGAAATACCCGAGATCTTCATAGGAATTCAACCCTCGCAATTAGCGCCAAGGTTTATGTTTTTCCCGACATAACAATGGCATGCATGGAAAGTTTTCCGAATCTCTATTGACTAATTTCAATAATATGCAGGCATTTTTAAGTAATGAATTGAATGGAGTGGACAGCAACTTTTCTCAACTTATGACCGGGGTGGCTGAAGTGGTGCAGACCGTTAATGATCTCACGGCCCAGGACGAACACTCACTCAACACCAACACTAACACTGAAATGCTCGTAAATTCGAATAGAACACATTCATTAAAACATATAAATAGTAGCTCTCATAACACAAACGCTGAAACACCTGTTGATTCGAACGATATGCAAATAGTAAAAATACACACAGATAGTAGCAGGAGGGTAACTCTAGAGCTATAAACTTGATGTATCGATATATGCTATCTTTGTTCAGCACATAGATTTCATATCTTCTATGTCTGTGATACAGTTGTGCCATTTTCTAGAGCAACCCTCCAGAGAGGCATCCTGTCATACTGTGGAGAGGTATGGTTCTGGGAATGGTATCTTGGTAATGTCTGGTGGACTGGACTGCTCTGCGGCTAATGACGGGCTAGAGGATTATGCCTGCGCTGTTCTAGGAACCATACTTCTCACTTTTAAACGTTCAAATATCGTATCTGTTACTGATATTTCTAATTCTAAAAATAAAAATAGAGATAAGATGTCTGCAGGGCGTGAGACCATTGGCGGTCCGAATCATGCGTTCTCATTGTTGGTGGGACTTTCTAGAGAGGACTTGGCACAGGAGGTATTTATGGCTAGGCGCAGAGTAACGGATTTTTCGATAGCGGTTCTAGATCCCTCCTTACTTGGCAAATTTTCTGCTACCAAGCACCATTCCCAAATATATATAAATGAATTTCTTGAAAAAGATAAATATATTAATTTCAAAAAGCTGAAAAAGTATGGTTAAGGAAAAGGTTTTAAGTTTGTTTGGCATAGGGGTGATAAATTTATGGTGAGGAGGGAGAGAGAGGAGAGAGAAAATAGATTTGAGAGTGGACATTACTTAGATAAAATATTGAATAAATTCAAATGTAATGTAGAAAATATTGTTAAAGCGACCAATATCCAAAAATTCATCTTGTTCAACTTCAAAATGTTGAGAATAACTCGAATCAGAAATTTATTGAAAATGATGCAATATCCTTAAATGATGCAATATCTTGTGACAGGGAATATATTTGAATAAATAAAATAAATATATTTGTGGGTTTTACGTGTACTCACTTCAAGTACACGTGCACTTACCGTTAAACCAATGACTTTCAGATTACAATCAATCAGCCAAGTGCAATACAGCTGATTTATTTCGATTATCCTTTTCTATCTATAAAAGTCAATTAAACAATATTTAAGAATCTAGCAGAACTTAGAAGTTCTGCCTCCCGGACGTCTCGTACGACGAAACCCACACAATGTACCCGAAAACTCTATCGAATATTGTCGATTAAGAAAGAGTGTATTTTGTTCAATATATATAAATATAGACACGATATGATCCATACATTAAGAAATAAAACCATGAAACAATAGAGAACTTATATTGATTCTACTGTACTTTATTCAAATAATTAATTAATATCAATACAATTTAATGGAATTACAATAGCATCATTTCAAATATAAAAATCAAATAATTTCATTGAATTTTATCGCCTCGCATTTGTCGCACATACATATAAAAGATAAACGCAAAAGTCTGCAGACTTACTTTTTCTTTAGCTTGACGAGATGAGTACAGAGCCTTCCCATTTATTTTCTCTCTTACTTGAACCGTGTAGCAGAGTTTATAATGAATCGGCACTGTAGACACGCGGTGCAGCCTGCTGTCTTTCTCGCTCTCCTTATTATCCGAAGCGACAATTCCAATACGGGAAACTGCAAATGACGCCCACGCGGTTGTCTCCCAGCAAACAAAAATGCACACAATACAAGTGAAACGTCACTTCAATCCCATGAACGATTTGTACAAACCAGAAAGACGATTTTTATATCTATTATTCCAAGGAAATAGCCGACGCTCAAGCACAACCGAAAACCCAAGATGGCAGCCTAACTCTGTCTACCCGACCCGTTCGTTTTTCTCTCTTGCTTAAGTCTACCCGTCATGCATTACGCGCGCTTCTTTCTACACTCATCTATCCAAGCATCTGGCATAGACTCTCTCTGTCTTACTCTTATACTCGCACATCAAGTATCGAAACATACGTTGTTCTGTGCGACCTACAACGAGGACAGATATATGCGTATACTATCACACAGTATACGCGTAATACGCTATCCTCGTTACAATCTTTAAATAAGGCCTCTCCCCTATGACTGCGCCAGTCCTGTTCGGGGAGTTTAACAGGAAGGAGGGATGAGCTACGTGTGTGCTTTCTGAATGTGACCTCATAGAGAGCTCATATTGGACAAGTGCTTGAACTTCTAAGTGGTGACCTTTCTTACGACATATTTGAAGTTGCTGAGACCTGGCTGGGTCCCTCTGTATCGGATGACGTCATTCGGGCCAGAGGGTAAAAAGTGTTTAGACAGGACAGAAACTTGCGCGGTGGAAGAGTTGCCTTGTATTTTAAGGATAATTTAAAATGAACTATTTTAGCCGTTTCGAAGACGCAAACTAGTAATAGTAGCGGTAAGCCGGTGGTGCCTGAATATATTTTCTGTTTTTTGCAAGTTGGCAACTCTGAACTTGTGCTTGTTTCTGTTATTTATTGTCCTCCTGCTGTTTCATTTTTTAAGAACTCTCATTGACTAAATAATTTAAGAAATTCTGGTTCAGACTATTCCCATAAAATCATAATAAGGGTCATGAATGCCGATCTCTTTACAGAGAGTAGTGATGCTAAGTTTCTTAAGAAGCTGTCAGCTGAGCTTTCATTACAATTAGTCCAGCACGGTGCCACGCATCATACTCCGACGTCTCACACATGGATTAACCAGATCTTGGTTGACGATAATGACGTGGTGCTTGACGCACGAAACTTACCAGCGAGCTTTCACAGTCAGTATAATTTGATTGACGTATGCTTGCCTTACAATATTATCACTTTAGATCAAAAAGCGATCATCTATAGAAATTATAAAGACATCTGTCCAACTTTATTGGAAGAGAAACTTGCCGGGTATAATTGGTCGCCATTTATGATTGACACAGTTAACCCAGAGTCTGCTCTTGGTTGCCTCTGTGACAATCTCACTGCTGCAATTGAGAATTTGGCGCCGTTGAAACGTTTGAGCTCAGTAAGAATAATTTTTTGTGGATAGATGAAGAATTGTCACATATGCGGCGTAAGAGAGATGCTACATACCGTAGATACAAACGAACAAAAGACGAGCAGTATCTTTCTGAGTTTCTGCCATTGCGTAGAACAGTGGACGAACAGACGAAACGTGCTAAGACTACATACATTCACAACAGACTGTTTGCTGCTCTTGCTGATGGTTATGTCTGGAAGGAGCTGAGAGACCTGGGACTGCTATTTGGACCTCAAGGGGGTTAAAATGGATTCACTCTGGATAAGCTTAATGCGCACTTCGCTAGAGTGTCAGTTTCGCGCATGAGGATCATGATGTGCGGTTGAAAATTCTTTCTGAATACAATGAAAGTGGATTTACCTTCAAACCAATTAGTTTTAATGATGTTCTTGCGATCTCACATTTGTACTCATAGGCTCATGGTGAGGATGGCATTCAACAAAGTGTGATAATTAAAGCTTTACCATTTATTAGTCAACATTTTGTGACTCTGTTCAATCCCTCTTTGCACGGGGGGTTTTCTCTTACCTTTGGAAGCGAGCACGTATTATACCACTGAAAAAGTGTGCTGCACCTAAGCAGCCAAAAGATTTTAGACCTATAGCCGTTTTATATTTTCTTTCAAAGGTTCAAGAGAAGATCGCCCATGACCAGTTTCAGAAGCACATCACTTTCAATAAATTGCTCGATCCTATGCAGACTGGTTTTAGGAAGCACCACTCTACGCTGACTGCTGCACTCAAACTTACAGACGACATAAGATCAGGTTTAGACAAAAAGCTTGTCACATTACTGCTTCTTTCTGACTCTCGACACGATCTCTCCCTCTAAACTTCTTGCGAAGCTCAGATCAGTGGGGTTTTCCAGGACCGCACTCAGATGGATTAGCTCCTATTTATCAGGTAGAAAACAAACGGTTTCCATATACTTAAAAGAGGAATCGAATTGGCTAACAACCAATCTAGGAGTCCCTCAGGGTTCGGTGCTGAGGCCTCTGTTGTTTTGCCTCTACATTAATAACGTTCGTGACGCACTAGACTTTGGACACATTGAGCATCTGCTGTATGCGAACAATCTTCAAATTTATACACAGGTTCCTTATGATGTTGTAGATGATGGTCTCTCACTTTTAATTGGAAAAGGTGTTTCCCTTTATCTATCATTGACAATATTTTCCTCATAGAGTCTTAAAGATTTAAAAATCATATACACTCTTTAAATATTCAGTTAGCTCCTCCATCAGCTATAATTTGTTGTTTATTAAAAAGGCGGATAATCTTTTGAAACTTTAAATGGGTTTTTACTTTATATATTACTGTAAATTTTTAAATAGCCTTGCCGATTATTTCTTCAAGATAATCTCATTTGAAGTATGATCATTTTGGGTCTCAATAAATTGCTAATAAAATCAGTATTGTGTCCTTATTTTAAATTTATATAATTTAAAAGAACCATTTAACTCTTTATTATTCAAATACTAATTTGCATGAAAAACATCTTGAATTTTTCAAAGTTATTTTATTACAAAAAAAGTAATTCAGAACAAGCAGTCAGATAAGATGCAAAATAGTTATTTTTCTGGAAAACTATTCAATTTTTCTTAAATAATTAATCTCTGTGTAAAGTCAATTTTAAAACCGTTTATGTAATTATTGAATAGTTGAGATTTTCCGTCTTTTATAGTACATAAGCTGTAGAGGTTCTGGGTCAACTAGCCTAGAACCCCTTATAGCTTTCTGGACCACCTGTTTTAGTATGCTTTTGCACTACTGGATCAATAACCCCGGCATTCTGGACCACCTGTTTTAGTATGCTTTTGCATTACTGGATCAATAACCCCGGCATTCTGGGCCACCTGGCCAAGAATGCTCACTGGGACAAAGACCAAACGATATCCGCGAACGTCTATCTACCATTTAAAAATTTTATATTATAATTTTTTATGACCGTGCACTACTGGACCAAGCGAATACTGATATCCACTATGACCTATCTACTATTTGAATTTTAAATATCATAATTTTTAAAACTTAATAATTTTTTTAAATGAAAAATTCTTTAGTAACAAATTTTAAACTAAAATAAATTTTGTAGCAAAGTAGATAAATTTATAAATTTGCTCCCGATTTTTGGTCTCGTAATGATTTGATCAAATGATTTGGTTGCACTGAATGGGAAGCTCGAGAAGCAAAAGAGTTAGTAGCTAAAAAAGGAATTTCCTCAGTTTCTGAAAAAAAAACGTGGCAAAGTACTTTCATTGGAAACTACGAATTAAGTTAAAAGTTTTTATGAAAAGGATGACATAAATCGAATTATGCCAGGCTTAAAAGATTGCATAACCGTAAAGCAGGACAACGACAAACGAGAAAACGTTCAAAAAAGATTACTATTTGGCAATTTGAACTAAATTTATTATTTATTTAAAAAAGAACACAAACGTGTTAAAATTGGGTTAGCAAAATTCATACAATTGGGACCAGTACACTGTGTTTCAGCTGGAAGCAATGGTATACATAATGTATGTGTATGTGTATATCATGAAAACGTTAAGCTCATGCTAAAAGCTGCTGAGCAAGAGTGCGTAACGAAAAAAAGTAAACTATCTCTTACAAATTATCATGACTGTATTCAGGCAATCGTCTGTAAAAATGCACGTGATGACTGTTTATTAAGTAACTGTCTAAATTGTTCTAATACGTCTATATTACAAGAACAGTTGCTTGAATGTTTTGATAAAAAGAATATTTTTAAAATTCAATTTGAATTGTGGTTTCCATAGGATCAGTGTACGATAGCTTCAAAATGTGAGAACGCTTATGACTTTCTCAACACGCTAGGCAAAAAATTATTGAAATTGGAGACTCATAATTTTTTTGCTAAGAAACAGTCACAGTATGTGAATAACCTAAAAGAAAATCTTCAAGAAGAGGAGTTTATTGTCTGTTTTGATTTTGCGAAAAACTATGCATTAGTAAAATAAGATTCTTTCCAATCTTCCCATTGAAATAATAATCAGGCAACTATTTTTACAGTTGTAGTTTGTTACAAAAAAAATGATCATCTCAAACATGTAAGCATTGCTGTAATTTCAGACAGTCTAAACCATAATACTGTTACGGTTTATGAATATCAAAAAATTTTTATACTTTATCTGAAATCTAATTTCACAGTTAAACAAATTTATTTTTCCACACGGCGCAAGAAGTTTGATTTCTCACACGATTTTCCGTACGGGAAGTGCCCTATTCCCGTACGAAAAAAAGCGTGTGGGAAAAAAATTACCGCACGCTGTGTAAAATATAATATTACAGCAAATAAAATAAATTTGTTAAATGTATAATATTGTTGCGTCGCAACACAAATTTATGTAAAAATCAAAAACGATGATGAGCGGCAGCACTTACAGTCGCCTGTTCTCACCTTCCTTAAGTCAGCTCATAGACGAAAGGGGGGAGAGAACAGGGAGACTTTGCAAATGCCGCGGAAAAATAGTTTAGTATCAAGCGTGACCTCGCCTCGAGCGGTCTTGTCTCTTGCGAGAACATCAGGTTTCATTATACAATTCTTTCTTTTCAAAAAGCGATCAGAAGCTTTTATCATTGTACAATTCTTTCTTTTCAAAAGGCGATCAGAAGCCTTTACTGGTGCGGACGAGTTTCCGTACAGCGACGAACGGTCGATTGCGAATCAACGCATCACCTTCGCCCACCTAAGCCGCGGCTATACAAATTTCATTGTGTCTTTTTCTTTTCTCTTTTTGCGTGCGTGCGTGCGAGTAAGATATAATCGTGCGGCAAATAGTGTGTAAAATTATAGAAAATAAATCAAGGGTTTTTTATGCCACATGGCTTTTTCCCTTTATATTTGTGTATTTATTGAGTGAATCCTTTCCCGATAAATAAAGTGTAAATCTTAGATAAAATCAATTAAAACAAAGCAACTACAACCGCAAGGTTAGTTGCTTTGTATCAGTAAATTCATCTAATTTCTCTTTACAAATTAATAGATCTTTGTGTGCAAAAATTAGTGGTAAAATCAAATACAGTGAAAATCTAAATTTAATTCAATTAAAAGATTCAAAGTAAAAATAAAATCAAGTGTCAATTCATTTGTATTCAAACAAGGGTAAATTCAAAATAAGATTAGTTAGGAAATTTCACGATTAGATAAAATTCAAAGGAAAAGAATCACGTTCTTTTCTTTCTAAAACATCCAACAAATTTAGTTAAAAAATTCGTTGGAAAAAGATTACGCGACTTTTCATGGTGCAATCCTGTGAGGTCAGAAATCACGATCCCCTGGTTTACGAAAAAAATCATAACCGCTAAAGCGTTCGACGAACAAAGCGAATTCTCAGAAAGTCAAAACAGGCGCCGGCCGGCGAGCATAGATATAGGTATACAAGCCACAAGCCACCGAGCAACGCCATCCCCGACAAAGGAGAGCTTCAACTTAGAGACTTCTAAGAAAATAAGATAAGTATTTTATACAATATACGAGGTAACAACATAATATTTTCTCAACTTCAAAATAATTTGAAAATTAATATCAAATCAAAATTTCATTTATTCAAATCTGAGATTCATAAATTAGTTTATTTCAAAACTTTTATTGTAGAAAACGTTTCTTTTAATTTATTTTTTGTTTATTAAAATTTAAGACAACTTAACGTAAAACTTAAAATTTAATTTAAAAATTTTATTTTTCATTTGAAGTTTCATTTTGAAAAACTTTACATTTAAGTGAGAATTTTATTTATCAGTTTGGTTAGAAAAAAAATTTAGTTCCTAAGAAATATCAGCGCACAAATAAAAATTAAAATTGAAATTTATATTTTAATATTTCATTTAGCATTTTTAAAGAAAAATTCATTTCAGTCTAAAATATAACTTTCAGAAAGTTACATTGTTAAAACCAAAGTTAAGCATTAAAATAAAAGGTTCATTTTTAGAAAATCTTACACAATTTCAAAGTCTATTAAAATTTAACAGTAAATTAAAATTTTGTTTGTTGAATAAATCTCATACATTTAAAATTTTTTACTTTTGAAAATTACATTTAAAATTTTTTTTCTTTTGAAAATTACATTTAAAATTTCTACTTTTGAAAATTGCATTTAAGTTAGAAATTTCCTTTTCAAAAATTTGTTCTTTCATAAACTTAAGATTTAGCATCATAAAATTTAGAATCATAAAATTCTTTTTGAAAGGTTAACAACAAAATAGAATATAGAATTTTATTTTTACAAAGCACAAAAGGTTCTTTGTCTTACAAAGCGAACATTTCTCAGATTGAGATCACGTGCTCTCAATGAGATAGAAAGTTGTCCTTTACGATTTTACGAAAGTAAGACGTAGCAACTTAAAACTATTTTTAAGAAAATTTTTATGAAAGATTAAGTTGTGTAGTGACGGCTCCTGGCTCAAGGGAGATTACGTTAGCTAGGTGTAACATAAATTCATCGATTTGCGAGAGGAAAGCAAATTGATAAATTTATCCATTTTTCAAAAAATAAATTTTAAATTTTATAAAGGTACATTAAATTTTGAACAACTTCACAAGTAAATTTTGTTTGATAAATTAATTTATCGTTACATTTGCATTTAATTTTTAATTAAATTCATCATTGATTTCAAGTTAATTTTTTTTCACTTTAGTTTTTTTATCTCCTCAAAATTTAAATTTTAAATTAAATTTAATAAATTTTGCCTTGATTGTTTGTAACATTTACTGTCAGTTTTTACAGTTTAAGGTAATTCATGTAGCTAGGGTCGCTTTAAATAAAGGTTTCAAAACAACACTAGATAGTTCGAAAAAATTATCGCTGTGGCCCAAGCCACGCCATTCGTGAGGAGGTTTCGTCGCACCAATAGTGACGGAATTCTCTTCGTGACAGTAAGAGCGCACGCACGGCGAAGGATCAGCGAAAAATTCTGTTTCTTTTCAAAAAACAGCGGGCAGGTAGCAAGGTTTAATTGAGACAACATATAGTTGTATATTTTGACAATTTATTACTTAAACTCTTATTAAGTTTTACACATTCAAAATGAATGATCCAGCAGGAATAAATGTTGTGAATGCAAAGCTAGGGATTTTTAAAGATCAAATAAATGCGTTACAAACGTACATATCAAGTCCCGACACAGAATCGGAAAACATTAAAACACGTTTAGAACATTTATCAGACTTGCACAAAGATACATATGTAATGAAAGTTAAAGCAGTAGTTGCTAATTTAGGTGATGAAATAATAAATGAATTTAAGGTAGTAGAAACAATGTATTATTCTACAACAGCTTCGGCTAAGAAATTGTGTCAAGCTAACGAACCAATAGCTAGTTCCACATTGAACAATTCTAACATCACTCTGACACGAAAACACACTTTACCGAAATTAACTGAAACAAAGGTACCAAAATTTGATGGCAAATCAGAAGAATGGCTTGCTTTCAAAAACCTTTTCACTGCATTAGTACACTCTCGTGATGATTCAACTAATACAGTAAAACATGCACAACTCTTAGAAGCTCTTTCAGGTCCGGCTTAATTAAAAATAATAGAATTCGTGCCTAGTGAGGAAAATTATCCAAAGGCTTGGCAAGCCCTCTTAGATTTTTACGATCATAAAAGAATAGTTAGTAATAGACATTTAGACGCTATTTTAGATTTACCAGTAGTACCAAATGCAACAATAGAAGGCGTGTCATCTTTGTTAGACAAGATGCGTCAACATCAACATATTCTAAAACAGTTAGGTGAAGCTTCATTTGACAATATGTTAGTTAGGATAGCAGAAAGAAATCTACCACCAGGGTTAAAAGGTAAATGGCAGGACAGACTTCAATTAGATAAACTTCCTACAACAAAAGAAATGTTCGACTTTTTACAGAGTAGCATTTTTAAGCTTCAATCTCTTGAAAATACAAAGAATCACGATAGGACAAATTTAAAAAGAAACTCAAAGGATAGTGTAGGAGATTTTAGAACAAAAAGGGGTAGAGATTTTGTATTAGCAACTTCAGCATCAACAAGCAATAGGTTAGTTAGTTGTCCGAAGTGTAGGCAACCTCATGAGTTGTACAGATGTTCTGAATTCTTAGGATCAAATGTAGAACAGCGATGGCAATTTGTAAAATCACAACGACTCTGTTTTAATTGCTTAGGCAGACACACCTTTCCTTGCTCCAGCAAGAAAAGATGCAGAACATGCAACAAACATCATCACACTTTGCTTCACGAGATTAAAAATAAAGAGCCCACACAAGTTACACAGTCAGACACTGTAGAGGTGTGAATAGATTATTGATCGTACTGATCGGTAGCTTTTCCTTTAGGATACAACTTAATGACTACAGCTGTAGTCACAATTCAAAATAAAGAAGGAAACTTCATTGCGGCTCGCGTATTATTAGACTCTCATTCCACAATCAATTTTATTACAGAAACTCTTGTAAATTCTTTAAATTTAAATTGTTCAATTGATATAGGGGCAATTAATGGGTTATGTACTCTTTCAAAACATTACGTAAAATCAACTACTCAATCAAATTACAATCAGTATAAATATCAACTTAGTTTTTTAATTGTACCGAGCATAACGGACACAGTACCCAATGAAGTTTTTTCCTCGTGACTTATTGAACATACCTAAGAACATTCCTTTAACTAATCCACGATTTCACATACCAAACCACATAGATATTTTATTAACATCAAATGTTACACTTTCTAATCTATCTATAAATCAAATAAAAATTGAACACACTAACCTCTAAATTACATTACAAAAATTGAGTTTTAGGTTGGATAGTAGCAGGTGGAATCAACAATAAAATTTAGGATAAAGAAGTTAGCTGTAATGTAATTAAATTAGTTAGACTGATAAAACAATTCTGGTTTAGAGAAACTTTGAACAAAACCCAATTAGATCTAGGGAAAACATGGCTTGCAAGCAGCAGTACGCTGCTCACACCAAAAGAGATAATTTAGGAAGGTATATTGTTAGGCTTCCATTTAGAAATAGTAAATTTGACTTAGGTGAATCAGAACAACAAGCAGTACGTAGATTCTATGCACTCGAAAAACGACTCGAAGTTAATCATAACTTAAAATTAGAATGTAGTAAAGTAATGAATGAATTCATTGCCTTCCTCATCATGCTGTAGTAAAAAAAATCTAGCGAAAAACTAAACTTCGAGTAGTTTTCGATGCATCAGCTAAAACATCAACAAGTATTTCATTGAACGATACACTCATGGTAGGGCGTACACTACAAATGTACTACATTCTAACAGGTGTTTAGTTTTCGTATACATACATACGTAGTAACAGCTGATATAGACAAAATGTGTAGGCAGAATTTACTTCACTAATATGATAGGAAAACAAACTGAGAACGTTTTAATTAAATACCGTAACATTCAGCATAGCTTTAGCTCCATTTTAGCTAGTACAACCATTTAATAGTTGGCACGCGACGAGTTAGGAAAATTTCCAATAGCTAGCAAACTATTATTGCGTGAGTTTAAAGTAGATGATTCTATTTCAGGAACAGAAACTTTAGAAGAATCAATAAAAATTAAATGAGATTATAGAATTATTAAGTAAGGGAGGATTCGCCATACGCAAATGGTAATCCAATTGCGCAGAGATTTTAGATGGGCTTGACAAAAGAATTTCTTATTTAGATTGTATAGTAACGAATAACCTTATTCAAAAAACGTTAGGTATAGTATACGATTAAGTCCTTGATGATTTAAAATACAAGCAGTAGAAAACCAAGTTAGTTGGCGTTACGTTCGATCAGAGAACAATCCAGCTGATGCATTGTCCAGACGACAATTGCCTTCAGACTCTAAAAAGAATCAACTTTATTCTTAGGGCCGAAATGGTTAGCACAATCAGGAAATACATAGCCAGAATTAGTAGAAACGATTAGTTTAGAAATTTTAGGTACAACTGGAGAAAAATGTTTTAAGAGGTAACAATTTAACTCATAAACAACTTAAGATTTTTATATAGAAATATACACATTTTAAATTTGCAACTATTGTATGCAATCTCCGCTGATCTTAATGATCGCTTAGTAATAACATTAGCATATTTTCTTCTAGGTAGACCATTCAATTTCTTACCAGAAAAACATTTGTTTTTAGTTTCAGATAACAAACTATCAGCTTGCAATTTCATTGCAAGAGCTTGTCAACATTTTTTGGGCCCACTGGCATCAGGAATAATTTTCCGAATTACAAATCTAAACAAAATGGTATTGTCTTGGAAGTCTCTCCCGGGGACGGCGACATCGCTCGAGTGGCTTCTGTCAAGACCAACACTGGCGTTTATCAGCGTAACATCACAAGACTTTGTCTTTCACCTGCATATTGAATCTTTGATTCATGTTTCTTATCTGTACATATCTATTTTTGTTGTAAAAAACGAAAAAATTAACACAAATTCAACTTGCGAATATTGCGAATAAAATCAATCAGCAACGTAGTCACTCCAAAGGAAACTGCGATCATTTATAAAACTTGCATTCAGCAAAACAGTCACTCCAAAGGAAACTGCAATCATTTCTAAAACTTGCATTCAGCAAAACAGTCACTCCAAAGGAAACTGCAATCATTTGTAAAACTTGCGATCAGCGACGTAGTCACTCCAAAGGAAACTGCGCTCATTCATAAAACTTGCGATCAACGACGTAGTCACTCCACACGAAACTACGCTCAAACATATTTGTTTAGTCAAACACTTGTCAAATACCAATTGATGTAAATTTAAATTTTAGGTTAGTTGCGAAATCGAAGCTTTGATCTAGTTTAACTCATTTCATTTACTACAAAATGAATTTTAACATAAAACTTTATTTTGCAGCTTGCGCCCGCAGTATGTTGCGTCGCAACACAAATTTATGTAAAAATCAAAAACGATGATGAGCGGCAGCACTTACAGTCGCCTGTTCTCACCTCCCTTAAGTCAGCTCATAGACGAAAGGGGGGAGAGAACAGGGAGACTTTGCAAATGCCGCGGAAAAATAGTTTAGTATCAAGCGTGACCTCGCCTCGAGCGGTCTTGTCTCTTGCGAGAACATCAGGTTTCATTATACAATTCTTTCTTTTCAAAAAGCGATCAGAAGCTTTTATCATTGTACAATTCTTTCTTTTCAAAAGGCGATCAGAAGCCTTTACTGGTGCGGACGAGTTTCCGTACAGCGACGAACGGTCGATTGCGAATCAACGCATCACCTTCGCCCACCTAAGCCGCGGCTATACAAATTTCATTGTGTCTTTTTCTTTTCTCTTTTTGCGTGCGTGCGTGCGAGTAAGATATAATCGTGCGGCAAATAGTGTGTAAAATTATAGGAAATAAATCAAGGGTTTTTATGCCACATGGCTTTTTCCCTTTATATTTGTGTATTTATTGAGTGAATCCTTTCCCGATAAATAAAGTGTAAATCTTAGATAAAATCAATTAAAACAAAGCAACTACAACCGCAAGGTTAGTTGCTTTGTATCAGTAAATTCATCTAATTTCTCTTTACAAATTAATAGATCTTTGTGTGCAAAAATTAGTGGTAAAATCAAATACAGTGAAAATCTAAATTTAATTCAATTAAAAGATTCAAAGTAAAAATAAAATCAAGTGTCAATTCATTTGTATTCAAACAAGGGTAAATTCAAAATAAGATTAGTTAGGAAATTTCACGATTAGATAAAATTCAAAGGAAAAGAATCACGTTCTTTTCTTTCTAAAACATCCAACAAATTTAGTTAAAAAATTCGTTGGAAAAAGATTACGCGTCTTTTCAAATATTATAAAAACGAGGATCTAAAGTTTTCACGTAAGCATTGTAAGTAAGAAAATTATCTAAGCAAAGAAAGAAATATAAAAGAGTGGGGTTACAATTTTAACAAAGAAGAATACCATTTGTTAAATGTTTAATATTATAAAAACGAGGATCTAAAGTTTTCGCGTAAGCATTGTCAGTAAGAAAATTATTTAAACAAAGAAAAAAATATAAAAGAGTGGGGTTAAAATTTTAACAAAGAAGAATACCTTTTATTAGATGTTTAATATTATAAAAACGAAAATCTAAAATTTTTGCGTACGCATTGTGAGAAAATTATTTAAACAAAGAAAAAAATATATAAGAGTAAGGTTAAAATTTTAACAAAGAAAAATACCATTTATTAGATGATTAACATTATAAACACGAAAATCTAAAATTTTCACAAATGCATTGAAAATGAGAAAATTATTTAAACAAAGAAAGAAATATAAAAAAGTGGGGTTACAATTTGAACAAAGAAAAAAAAATAACACTGACTTTAAACAATCGTAATAACATTAAAATTAATTTTAATGTGAATTCTGAAATTTAAATTCGTAAAAAAATTATCTAACTAAATGATGTTTTGATTAAATATGTAATTTATAGATTTATTTGAATTTTTATAGAAATACCTACATTTATTTTTTTAACAAATAATGTACTTCATTTCACGTTTTCTTTCAATAAATAAAAAGTTTACAACATTTTATTTGTTTCTATTATCACATCCTTAATCCTCTAATACAGATTCAATATCTTTTTTTTTGTAGTATGAATTTTAATTTAAAATGATATCATACTTATTTTTATTATTAATTTGTAAAATACAATCATATATTATGTAAAAGACCAATTGAACTTCCCACACCTTGTGTGGAAAAATAATATACGTAACAGGTGCGAAAAATGGGTGATCTCGAACGGAAATTGTCGCCCTGACTTCGCTCGGGTGACAAAATTTCCGTGCGGGAATCACCCACTTCCCGCACTAGTTACGTAATGTACTAATTTAACGAATGGAGCAGGTCAACATTTTGAAAATAAGAAAAATATGCGAAATCTTCTGTTTCATGAAAAAGATTTCGAAATCACAGCAGAATGGCACTTTTATGCCACCGCACACGGTGAAGGTACATGTGATGGTATCGATGCGAACTTAAAAAGAAGTGCTAAACGTGCTATTCTACGACTTTCATTCAAAAATAGAATTTTAACAGCAGAAAGTCTTTACGAATGGGCTAAAAATTATTGCAAAGAAACCAAAGTTTTTTATACCAGTAAAGATGATTATGAATAATCAGTTTTAGAACTCAAACCAAGATTAGATAATACTAAAACTATACCAGGGACTTTACAGTACTATGCTTTTAATCTATTAAATCAGAACACTTTGAAATTAAAGAAAACGTCTTCAAGTTCTACATATCAAATCTTTCCAAAGAAAGTCACTAAAAAAACAGAAAATAATGTATCCAAACACGTAACTGAGACAAAGAAAGCTACAAAGCTAAAGAGTTTGAACACTCATTCTTCTTCAAAAACCAAAGTGACAAAAAAAAGATTAATAAAAACAAAAAAATAACTAAATCAGACTAACAGGTTTAAAAAAAATTATTAGGTAGCAAAATGTTGACAGGAGGACCGAATCCAGCGGCTGCTGTCGAGTGCGAAGTCATACACCTTTCCGCGCTGCGCGCGGTACTTCTACTCTTGGGCATTATATTAATCGGGCATTTTGTGCAAAATAACTTTTTGTATGTAAAAAAACCTCAGCTTTCCATTAAGAATATTTTTAAAAATATTAAAAATAGACTTTTCGAGATATAACACATTTTGTGTTTTTTTAATAGGAAAATGGAAAATTTTTGAAAATCTGACCATACCATTGGAAAGCTAAGGAAAAATACTTCAAAATAGTGTGTTAATTATTTTTTTATATATATTTTGATACCACAAACGCGAGTTTAAAACAACAGGGTTAAGCGTTTGCGCGTCGCGCTAGAAGTGTTGACGTGATTCTCCCCATATGTTTAATATGACAGTATATGCATGCGTAAATAAATTATTTTATTCCAATAAAATTTTCAAAAGATGGAAAGGATGAGTGTATATGAAGGTGTACACGTGAGTAAATACGTGTGAAAGAAAAGGAATAAGAGAGTTTGAAGTAGTAAAAGCATGGAAGACTGAGTAAGAAAGAATGAGTACGTATGTTTAAAATTTAATATGTCTGTGTATGTCTGTGCAAATGAATGATTTATTTATTTTGTAAAAGGTTCTTTTTATTGATCTCTATAATTCTAATTATACTATTAATTTTTTTTTTTTCAAATGAGGCCAAATGCCAATATTCTAACTAAGGAAAAGGTCCATTAATAATAAGGCAGATTTATCATAAAAAATGCTCTCTATATTCTGAAATGGAATATCATTCATTGAGCTATCAATAGCTGATAATGTATAAGTCTACACATGTATAAGTCTTCTAGTTTTTGATTGGAGAAAGTGGGGCTTATTGTAATTATCTAGATGTATATGTTTGTCAGTGTACTGTGATTTGTGAGTGTGTACGTTACAATTTTAATAAAAAATGTATAAATGAATGTTAGTATATGTAAATAAATGAGAGAATGAGAGAGAGTTTACGCATGATTGAAAAAATATATAAATGTATATGACAGGGATGGGTGTGTGTAAGTTTTTTAATTTAATAAGGATATGTATGTATGTATTCATGTATGTATTATCATACATGAATACATACATACATGATATTAAAGAAAGAATAGAAATGAATGAGACAGAGATAAAGAGATTGTTAACAATAAAATAGAGATATATGCAAGATATTAAAGAATGAATACAAATTGATGAGAGATGCATGTATGTATATATTATATTAAAGAAAGAATAGAAATGAATGAGAAAATGTTTAAAATAAAATAGAGTATGTCTGATGTCAAAAGAAAGAGTATAAATGAGAAAGAGAGTATGACAAGGATGGGCTTGTGTTAAAATTTAATGTATGCATGTGAGGTGATTGAAAAAGTGAAAATGAATGTATGATATAAAGGATGTATGAATTCAACATAAGTATATGTGTATGGATGAATGATTGAGAATACAATATAAAGAATATGTATGTATGTAAAAAAATTTTAAAACTTAATAAGAATATGAATGTGTGCGTAGATGCTAATGTGTAGATGATAGTATGTACATTAATGAGTGTGTGTATAAAACTTTAATAATAAAAATGAGAAAGTGGTAAGGGCCCCAACCTACGCCATCTACCTGTAAGGAACAGCTATAATATTTCCTTTTCACTTTTTCATTTTTTTTTTAAATAAATAATTTCATCAACATATTTACATAGTGCAATTTACAAAAATCTATGTATACATAGATAATAATATATTTTAATCTAATTTCGCTTTTTGAAATTCCAAATATGTTGGTGCATCATTCATTGCGTTGGAGCCGTAATCTACTTCATCTCTACCATCATCTTGTATCTGGAGTGGGAGATTATTTGCTAGTAACCATTCCTTTAGCGCAAGTACATTCTTAAATGCACAAATCGATTTCTGTCTTGAAGTATCATAAGTGCAGTAGTTAGCGTTTAATTTCTTGATATTTTGTAGCGATAGACATCCTATTTCATCCATGTTGATGATGGTTCTAAAAATAAGTATACAGTAAATAAAATGATTTTCATATAAACTGCTTTATTCAAACTTACTTCTCTGATAAAATTTGCTGGATCCATCTCATATATTCCATTACCAAAGTTTATTCAAGATAAGAAGACATGCGTGAATGATCAAAATAACGATGAGGAGTGCTTTGAATCGGCAGTATTATCCGCATTACATCCAGTTGATGATGATTCTTATCGTGTATGTAATTACAAGGATTTTGAAAACGAACTCAACTTTACCGGAATAGACTTTCCCGTTCCAATCAAACAAGTGACTAAATTTGAGAAGCTAAATAACATATCTATAAACGTGTACATTTTTAAAAATCTAAAAGCAAGTACACTACCCTTCCATGTCACGTCACTTCTCTCAAGCAGGAACGACACATTAATTTGCTTCTTATCCAGGATTTTCACGTCAATGATGAAGAAGAAGGAGAGGAAGAAGATAATGATGATTTTACTCCTAAGTTCCGTTATGTGCGGATTAAAAATTTATCAAGACTGGTGAGAAATCCAGTTTCAAAACATAACGCACGTCATCACATTTGTGATAGATGTTTACACTTCTTCAATGATGAAAAAAAATTCAAGGCTCACGAGTTGGACTGTCAATAGATAAATAAGTGTAAAATCCAGCTGCCTCTGAAGAATGATAATATATTGTTTTTCCGTAACTTTAATAATAAAACGAAAGTGCCGTTTATTATTTATACAGATTTTGAGTGTCTATTAAAGCCTGTGGGCGACGATACGCGAGTTTATCGACGACATGAAGCTTATAGTATTAGCTACTATGTTAAGTGTAGTTTTAATAATGAAAAGTGTGGTTACTATAGTTATAGACAAGAAGAGGACGGCGCCAAGACTCCTGCTGAATGGTTTATTGAAAAACTTCAAGCATTAGCAGACGACTTAATTGCTTTACACGCTAATCCGAAGCCTATGGAATCAACTAGAGAAGATAAAGAAGACTTTCAAAAAGCAAAAGTATGTCATATTTTTACTATGTCTTTTGCTCCTGCCATAAAAGTCAGAGACCACTGCGATCTTACGGAAAAATACAAAGGTGCTGCTCACGAGGATTTAATATCAATTTTCAAGATGCTAAATTTATTCCAGTAGTGTTCCATAACTTGTCTGGATGCGACTCCAATTTTATTTTCAAAGAGCAAGCCACAGCTGAGAATTTCAAGGGTAATGTGCAGCTGATTATGAAGAACAAGAAGCGATATATTTCTTTCACGAAACATGTAGAAGGTAGCGATGTGAGCTTAAGATTTATAGATTCTTTTAGATTTATGCTTTCGTCTCTAGAAAAATTAAGTTCATACTTGGATCAACATCACCACTCAAGTCTTTCCAAAATCTGTCTATACAGGAGATCAAATTAAATTATTATTAAGAAAAGGAGTTGTTCCATATGATTATGTAAGTTCTTTCGAAAAATTAGAAGATAAAGAGCTGCCATCAAAAGAAGACGTTTACAGTAAATTAAATGAGTCCGAGATCAGTGAGGAAGATTATAAGCACGCGAGAAACTTATGGGAAATACTTAAGATAGAGACGCTAGGCGAGTATTCTGATGTATACTTGAAAACAAATATACGGACTCGACCCAGCGCATTACTACATAACTCCAAGCTTGACATGGGACACCATGTTGAAATATACCAATTTAAAACTAGAGCTGCTTACGAACACAGGCATGCTAATGTTTATTGAGAGAGGAATAAGAGGAGGGGTCAGCCAATGTTCGAATCGATTCGCTAAGGCAAACAATAAATATAGGAACGATTATAATCCTCAAGAAGAAGACAAATACCTGATGTACTTTGATGCCAACAAGCTCTATGGATGGGCAAGGACACGATACCTGCCGACTCGTGGTTTCAAATGGCTTGACAATACGGAATTTGATTACAATCATTCTGATAATTCGTTTCATCTACGAAGTAGACTTAAAGTATCTACCGAACATCCACGATCATCATAAAGATTTATCATTATGTCCAGAGCATCTAGAGAAAACAAGAAAAGTTACTCACAACGCTTGATAATAAGAAGCGATATGTTATTCATTACATTGCTTAGAAGCAGGCAATCAAGTATGGACTCGTTGTAAAGAAGGTACATAGAGTACTACAATTTTAACAGAGTCCCTGGCTAAAGCCATATGTCGACTTGAATACTGAAAAAAGGAAACAGTCGAAGAATGAATTGGAAAAACTCTTTTTTAAACTAACGATTAATGCCGTATACGGTAAAACTATGAAAAATGATCGCTAGTCCGAATTTTCATAGCAGAACCTTGTAGCTATACAACTGGCACGTACTCAGATCACCATAAGAAAACCCATTTATGTAGGAGTTAATGTACTAGATATTTCAAGGACTCTTATTTACGATTTTCACTACTCGTAATGAATGTGATAAAAGAACGTGTTGGTGAAAAGTGAAAACTTCTGTATACCGGCCCAGACAGCCTTATTTACGAAATTAAAGATGTTAATGCATAAGACATGATGAAGAGTAATATCGAAAAGTTCGATACATCGGACTATCCGAAAGATAATCAATTTGGACTTCCTCAAGTCAATAAAAAGGTGATTGGACTGATGAAAGACGAGTGTTGTGGAAATATTATGACGAAATTCATAGGACTGCGCAGTAAAATGTATGCCGTTCTGATAAAGAATTAAAATTAAATAAAGAAGGTGAAAGGCGTCAAAACAGCTGTGGTAAAAACTCACATCAACTTCAAAGATTATCACAATTGACTATTCGATAAAACCACCATCAGATGTCAGCAGAACAATATCCTCTCCAGCCGCCACAATGTGCAATCTGACATTAATCAAAAATTGATACAAGACTCCACGACAACAAACGTCACTTACTACGTAATAGCACTGACACGTTGCCATGGGAGCATTACGAAATTCTAGACAAATCAGAGATTCAAGAAATGGCAAAAAAGTAGGAAAAAGAGGAGGTAGGAATAGCTCTGAAGAGGAAAGAGCACCAACATAAGAAGCTCTGCAACAACGATCACCACATTCGTTCAGTTAACGAGCCAGAGAACGCAGAGCCTCTCAGCAAGAAATGGAGGAGGTGAGAATAGCTTCGAAGAGAAAGGAGCATCCACATAAGAAGCTCTGCAACGACGATCACCACATTCGTTCAGTCAACGAGCCAGAGAACAGAGAGCCTCTCATCAAGAAACGTTGAATCTAACAAACAATGTTTCATCAAATAAGTGTTCATAAGAAATATCTCTTTAATTTTTTTTATCAATATAATAAACAATTATTTTGTATTCAGAATAGACTTTAACATGTTAAATAAAATCTGCACAAACATCTATCTTCCAAAAAAGAATTTATCCGAATTGGAGAAGGGAGAGAATTATATGATCATTGAGTTGACCAAATTCGGCCTGAGGATCGTAGTTACCGTCAATCAAGAATTTTAAGTTTTCCTACTTGACCGTGTATCTAAGACATTGAGGAAAAATGAAAGCTTATTCAAAGAAATGGCAGCTAAAGCCAATAAATATCAATTATTTATGTTATATCTTGGTGATAATAAGTTTAAATTCAATTAATTGTATATTGTAAATGAATAAATAAGAAAAATAAAAAATAAAGAGAAAGTCAACAAAGAGGAAAACGAGTCATAGGTTAGTGGTATATAGTAAATTCGTTCATTATATAAGACTAACAAATAACGATTTCATTAGTTGTTGCTCACAGGTACGAGCAAAGGTGCGGGTTCTCACCATTTTTTTTTTTCATTTCTTTTTAATCATCAAACTTATTGAACCAACTATTGTGGGAACTATCAAAACCCAACCATTTCACATAAACTTGATTGACACATTTTTTAAGGCCTTTTTCACAAGATAAACATCAGGATACATTGTTTTTTGAAGTTCCTGCTCACAACAGCCACCAGTGACAGGTTGATCGGGATAATCTTTAAGATGATAAGTTACTGAATTAGTTGCTGTCACTTTAGTTATTCTAAATATCTCTGCAGAGCAGTAGGGTGTATATCCCTTCTCAAATAACTGTTTCACTAACTCTAACTTCATTACCAACTTTAAATCTTGGCTTTTCAGTCACACCAATTTTTTTATTGAAACGTTTAAGAACTTGTGCTTCATTGGCAGCTGTGACATCGTTGGGCTTCATAACGATAGTTCGATGTTTTCTATCGTTGTAAGCTAATATTAGCTTGGGTAAGATATCGAGCCACTTATAGTTAGCACGTAAACTAGACTCTATACATATCTCATTTTTCAGCGTGCAATTGAAACGTTTACAAATGGATGCCTTAATGTTACTATACGTGGAGTATAGATCGATCTTATATTTTTCTGGCCTTTGTGCAGTATAGATTTTCATAGCATCGGCGATATCTTGTCTAGTTTTTCGTTTAAGAGAAGGCCGTATAGCACTGTCCTTGTCTAATCTAAATTTTTGTTGTAATTACTAAACTAAATATTTTTGCACAAAAGTAAAGGCAGAGCCCAATAGATTAAGCGATGCGACATTGCATAGTCTCTTATTTTCTAAGTCATATTGTCCATCAGGAGTACTTTCTTGCCTCTATGAGCATGAATCTGTTTGTCGCTTCTGTAACGTCTCTTGTGAGCACTGGTAACCTCAAGAATTTTTCGATAATTCTTCATATCATCCAAACTAATGTTTTTCTGATTAGGCTGTTCTGCCAGTAGTAGCTCTAACAAACTATCAGTTCTCGGATATTTCACGTCTTTAACTTTCACATATCTATCTTCAAAGTAAATAAGTGAGTTGCCTATTACGTATTTGTTACCCTCTTTACGAACACTATAAATTTTATCCAACTCCTTGGCTTTATTTTTCATGAGTTCGGAAATATACTTATTATCATCAGTACCATTATCTTCTAGATCTCAAACAAGAGTGATCGATTTAGTATAAATAGAGGTCTTATATACTCTTACAGGCATCAGTCTTTACGTAATCTTCATAGGGTGATGATCGTGCACTATCAATAGCGATGTAATAAAGGTTTAATGAATAAAATCATCAACAGTCTTCCATTCGAATTTCACATTGCAGGATATCAGTACTGTCGACCAGGTTCTAAGTTAGCTAAGCGATCAGATCTTCTTGACAATCGAGGCGAGAAACGCTGCAGTCAAAGTGTTGGCAGAGAATGGTGGGCAGAGAGTAAACGCAAAGGACGCATCCTTAGGTGAGAGAGCAGCTGCTTTTGGTGTTAGGAAATCGATGGAATTAAAATCTACATTCGGTATGGGTATGAAAAAGAAGAAGAGGTCAATCGTTACATTGAGTAACGTGATTAAAGCTGCCTCTAAATCTATAGTTCCCAACAAGTGTGCTCGCAAAGTCATTTTATCGGCATTAAAAGTTACACGTAGAGCTGTTAGAGTAGCAGGTAGTAAGAAAAATGTCAAAATTTGATGTACACTACCGATTCTAAAGAAAGTTGGTGGATTTTTACCATCCCTTATACCATCATTTGCCGGCTTAAGTGCAGATAGCGGTATTGCAGGTGGCGCTGCTGGTATAGCTGAGGTAGTTGATGATTTTAAAGCCGCTTATTTACAATTAAAAGAGATAAAAAGACATAATAAAAAAATAGAAGAAATAGCTCTCGGTAAAGGGATTTATTTGCAACCAAGTAAGAGTGGACTTAGACTTCGTTTAAAACCTTACCACGGTAAAGATTTAAAAAAAAAGATCGACGAAGTAAGATTGTCCAAGAGAGCTTTTACTGACGCTGATATTATCAAGCATGCTACAATTTAGAAAAATCCAAACTTTCTAGGAGGATTTATGCGCAACGCATTACCGAAAAGCGGCCCTCGTTATCGTGAATCAGCTATTGTCAATATTGATGTCGCAGATGAACCATGAACTCATTGGGTAGCTTACCGCAAGCGAGAAAACAGCGTAGTATATTTCGATAGTTTCGGAGATCTACAACCACCCATAGATTTGATGATATATGGTGTCGATGAAATCAAGTACAATCCTGAAAGATACCAAGACTTTGATACATTCAACTGTGGTCATCTTTGTCTAAAGTTCTTAAGCAGAACTCTTAGTACATAAAGAAAGAAGCGTGTGAATATTAACTTTTTATAAAGTTTGACAGTCATCATGAAAGAATCGTTGACGTTAAGTCTTTCGGATACAACATCTGTACTCGAAGTACAATATTTTCCGCTGATTGAAAACTATCTCTTCATAAAAATTATGTTCTTGATTTAGTTGCCTTTATGATTTTTAATTTAATACCAAATATTGATGAGGGTAGCCATCTATTTCACGTTGATTAAAAAGAAATTACTATACAGACAAGTAGTTACGAGATGAAGGACATAGAGAATTTTCTAGGCGAGACATTAACTCATAAAAATATCTCAATCAGTATAGAATCCAATAATAATACTCTCCTTAGTGAAGTAAAGTGCAATCGATCCATAGATTTCCGACCCGAAAATTCCATAGGATCTTTATTGGGATTTGCTAAATGCGTTCTTGCAGCAGACGTCACTCACAGTTCTGATTTACCAGCAGCCATCTTAAAGGTCAACGCTCTACGAATAGAGTGCGATATTACCTGCAGTGGGTATATAAACGGTTAACGAGTGCACAAAATACACGAGTTTTTCCCAGCAGTACCGCCAGGATATAAGATCATCAAAGTTTCTTCACAGGCCATTAACCTTCCGATCATCGTCAAGAGCATAGATCACATTCAAGTGCGCGTAGTCGATTAAGACGGACAACTTGTTAACTTTCGAGGAGAAATTATTACCATCAGATTAGATCTGAAACCAGCGTAATGTCAATCGTATTTAATTCTAATGTTAAGAAAGGCTATAAAAGTAGATCAAGATGGAGACCAACCATCAATCAGCGAAGAGCAGACAAAGCGTTAACACGGCAAAACATACAGTTTCTAAGGAGTCTCAGCCTTCATGTCGTCCCTGGTGGAAAATAACTACTCTATTCTTTTGTTGTTTACAAAAAAATGGTAGAAATACTTAGTATATAGTCAGCTGTAAAGTATGAACATTACGAGGTACAGGCTCATCAACCATACTCAACATCTAACTTCAAAAACAGTGATGGGATTCTCATAGCTATTTAACATCAAGCTTTGTGTCTTCTACAATTGCGCAGTTCGCTAAATATTTATGGTAGACTAGTGAAAGCTGATGGAGCTGCTGTAACTAATACTAAATTAGTCAACAACGTCACCTATCACATATTTGAGGAAATACGTTACGAGATCAATGCAGTGAAAATCGATAAATGTAAGAATGTTGGTTTTACTAGTTTCATGAAAGGTTGGGTATCACTCAATCCCAGTCAAAACCTAATTATTGGGAACGCAGGATAGCTTGTTGTCGAAGAAATGGAGCAGTTGATTAACATTGGACTAACAAGGTTACTTTGATGTTTCGATTCCTCTAGCTATGATTCTTGGTTTTGCTAAAGATCGTAGAATCGTAGAATCGTAATCAACGTGAAACACGAGCTCATTTTAACAAAATCGAGAAACTATTTGAACGCTGTCGTACAGACAGCACCAGACCCAGCTTAACCTACCCCTAATATCACGAAAACGTTTCAAAAACGTGTTAGAAACGTTTTATGGTAAACTTATGTACGTTTGTAAGTTTCGACAAAAATACGTATTCAAAACGTTTTTAAAACGTAAAATATGTCCGCATATTTTAGATTCTTAAGAGTAACATAACGTTTATGGAACGTTTAGACAACATTTAGAAAACGTTTTCTTGATAACGATCTACGCAAGTTTAAATATCTAAACGTTTCCTTAACGTTTAAAAAACGTTTCATCTAAAATAGTTTTTTTCATCGTAAATTTTCATCGAGAAAACGTTATCTAAATGTTTCTAAAACGTTCCATAAACGTTATATTACTCTTGAGAATCAAAACGTAAAATATGAGGACATATTTCACGTTTTAAAAACGTTATTTTTGTCAAAATTTACAAACGTATAAATATAATATAAAAAGTTACATATGTTTATCACCCCGTGTCCCAAAGATTTTATTTATTATTATTTGTCTTATTCAATGATTTTTATCATAAAAAAATATATTTATGTTTGTAATAAAAATATGTAATTAATCAAGAAATTTTCGGAGTGGTTAATCTGTGTAATTGAAATAAAAGTATAACGTCCATGTGGCGGCAGTATGTACATTATATTTTAACGGGCACGCTTTCGCCTATGTTCATCAGCGATCTCTACTAATCTCTGGTACAGCCCAATTTGGCCTTAAGGCACAGAATGTTGATTTACCGATTTTTGTTTTCATTTCAGGATTTTATTTTCTTCCATAAATAATTGATATAATTCTTTCATACTTCGCATAAGGAAGCGTTTAACTTTTTTAGTTATTATACCATTTTCTTTAACAGATATTGTATCACTTTTATTTACACTTTGACGAGAACAATTGAAATCATTGTTCAAATAATAATCTTTGACTTTCGTTATAATTTAACTATCCGAAGAATGGTCACAATAGTTCTCAGGTTTTTTGTAAATATCTTTATTATTTACTAATGATCTTGCTTGATCAATCAGATAAACAGTTATATTTGATAAAACCGATGATAAATAATTTTTGGAAATGTTGCTAGGTATAAAACTTGAGGCAGCTTCCTTAGGTTATACACGTCAGGACATAATTAAAAAATTATTTTCTGAATATGTTCTGCATGACGTGTATAACTCAAGGAAGCTACCTTAGTAACCGCATCATCTCAAGAAAATTTGAATAATTATTTTAAGAGTAGGCCAGACCAAATTTGATTACCAACCGAAAAGTGAAAATATTATTTTATCATAAAGTATGTAACCATACTTAGAGTTTAATAAACAGCTGTAGTATGAAATTTTTTATTTTTTAAAATTTTCTTTAATTATTTTTGGCGAGCGCAATAGAGAAATAAAGGGTACCCCCCGTTAAGATGTTCAAAAATGCCTCGAATCCGAAAATCATTCTCGCTTTAATTACTGTACAAGCAAAAATGAGAATCCCTGAAATGATTATATGGAATAGTTAAACAATTTTTGATCCGTGGCCCTTGTGAAGATCAGAATAGAAACTCATCTTGTATGGATAAAGAATCGGGAAAGTGTACGAAAAATTTTCCGAAACGATTTAATGAAACTACAACAATGATAAATGGTTATCCTATTTATCGACGAAGAAATAATAAAAATGAGATATTACGCACAAAAAACAAGTGGGCAGACAATAGATTTGTGGTTTCTTACAACCCGTATTTATTACTAAAGTTTAACTATCATATTAATATTGAATTATGTTTAACAATAGGAGTTATAAAATACTTATTTAAATACTGCTTCAAAGGACATGATTTTGCATTTATCGAAATGAAAGCAAGTTAAATAAATACTGAAAGTAATACTAATGATGAAACGGATGGAACAAATGATTTAGATATGCTTCATGATGAAATTAAACAATATATAAACGCAAGATACGTTTGCCCACCAGAAGCTATGCATCACATATTGGAATATAATATTAGTGAAATTTCACATACAATTGATAGATTAGCTGTTCATAATGAAAACAAATAATATGGGTATTTTAAAGAAGGATCCGAACACGAAATTGATGAGAAAGATGTAAATACAATACTAACAGCGTGGTTTGAACTTAATAAAAATGACTCAGAGGCACATAATTCCTTTTATTCTGATATACCGCAAAATTATGTTTTTAATCGAATACATAAAACATGGAAGAAAAGAATAAAAACTATAAAACCTATTTTAACCAGAATGTACTTAGTTAATCCAAAACAAAGAGAAAGATTCTTTTTAAGATTACTTCTGCTTCACGTTAAAGCTGCAACATCTTCTGTAAGCTTAGAAATTTTTGATAGAATTACATACCCAACATTCTTTGAAGCAGCAGAAGCAAGAAATTTAATTGAAATCGATGATGAATGGGATAAATGTTTAGAAGTATCATATAAATCTCGATTTCCAGAAGCTTTTTGTCAATTATTTGGTTATAATTGTACATTTCACAATACAATTAATGCTTGAGAATAATATGAGAAATATAAAATCTATTTTTATCCTCCAAAAATGAATGAACAAAAAGGTGAAGAATATGCATTAGGCATAATTAATGATGTTTTAACTAATCATGGATTCCAATTAAGTGACTTTAATTTACCTACTTCAGAATACTATATTAAAAATAACGAATTTGAATATAGTACAGTAAATAATGTTCATAATATTGGGTCGATTATTGATACTCTAACATATGCTTAAACGGCTATTTTTAATACAGTAATAAATTCATTAAATACGAACTGCACTAAAAGTATATATATCTAAACGGTCCAGGTGGAAGTGGTAAAAGCTACTAATCAAATACAATTATAACTTATCTAGAAATTCATGAAATCAACTATTTAGTTGTATCACAGACAGGTATAGCGACCAATTTATTACAAGGCGATGTGACAGTACATACAGCATTTAAATTACCGTTGAACATATCTGAAGACACAATATGTGATATTAGTGCAAACAGCGAAATAGGTAAAAAAATGAGAAATGTATCTATTGTTATTTGAGATGAAATCACAATAATATCAAAATATGCTTCGAAGCCATCGATCGCATGTTTAAAGATGTATGTGATAATAATTATCCGCTTGGAGGGAAAACATTTATCATATCAGGTGATTTTAGACAAACATTGCCAATAGTAAAACATGGAAATAGAACACAGATAGTAGGAATCTGTGTAAAAAAAGCTATTTATGGGAACATTTTTAATGTACGTCTTTAAAAGAAAATAAACGTTTATCGAAATCAGATAATAAATTAAAAAATTGGTTACTTAATATAGGAACTAGTGATTTTCATTCAAAATATGAAAACAAAAATAAAGATATAAAAATTTCAAAAGAAATATTGTCAAAGGGCAATCTAATTGAAGAAATTTACAGGCATAATATAAACATGGAAAATTGTGACTATTACGAAAATATTATATTAGCACTGAAAAACGTAGATGTAACAGTAATGAATGGAAAAATTTTATCAAAAATAAATGAACCAGTAATAGAGTACTTGAGCATTAACTCTGCAAAAGATGTAAATGACGAAAGATTAGACGTAATTTTGCCAGCAGAATTTTGAACTTCTTTAACGCCTAACGATTCACCTCCAAAAAAGGAGCTATAGTAATGCTTCTAAGAAATGTTAATTTGAATGAAGGACTTTGTTACGAAACCCGATTAGTAATAACGAAATTAAAACAATTTACTATTATTGCGCAAATCTTAACAGAAAGTAAAAAAAGGAGCACTATATTCTTATCACGTATGACCTTATCAGCAAATAATGAACTGCCATTCCAGATGACCAGAAAACAATTTCCTGTAAAATTTGCTCATGCAATGACTATTAATAAGTAGCAAGGACAATCATTTAAAAAAGTAGGAGTGTATTTACCAACACGAATTTTCAGTTATGGGCAGTTATACATAGCTCTTTCGAAGACAACTAATAAAAAAGAATTGAAAATAATGGTCCATACAAACATCATTCATAAAGAAATATTACAAAACTACAATACAAAATTAAATATAATGAATAAAAAAATAAAATCAAACATATTTGAGACTTTAATATAACATTATATATAAAAAAATTGAATATCATAAAGTGGAGTTTGGCACTGTGTGATTAAAAGTCACGGTTGCTACTGTTAATTTTGTGCCATTAAAAAATCGTGACTGCTTTTTTAAATGCTGATGGAGAGACGAAGACAAAGTGGAAGACAGGGCGACGGATAGCGAGATGGAGAGGCGGAGATGGAGAGACGAAAACGGTGAGGGAAATGGTAAGACGGAGACGGAGAGACAATGACGGAGCGACGGAGTGAGGGTGATGTAGGAACAGGGACGGAAAAATCGAGACATAAAAACGAAGATAAATAAACGGAGACGGAGAGGCAGAGACGAAGACGAAGAGACGGACAGGAAGTGAGGGAAACGGAGACGGAGCAACGGAGACAGGGAGACGAAGACCGCGACGGAGAGAAGAAGACGGTGACGGAGAGACGGAGGGACGAAGACGGAGAGACAAAGACGGAGACAGAGAAACGGAGACAGACGAACACATAGAGACGTAGCCATAGGGACGGAAATACGGAGACGGAGAGACAAAGACGGAGAGACGATGACGAAGAGACGAAGTGACTAAGATGGAGAGACGGAGGCCGAGAGACGGAGACATTAAAATGGAGGCACACAAAGACGGAAAAATGGAGACGGAGAAACGGAAATAGTGAGACAAAGATGGAGAGACGAAGACGGAGAGACGGAGACAGAGAGAGAGACGGAGAGGCAGAGATAAAGAGACGAAGACGGAAAGAGAAATGGAGAGACGGAGATGGAGAGACGGAGACGGAGACATAGAGACGGAGCCGTAGAGACAAAGACGGAGGGACAAAAACAAAAAGACAAAGATCAAAAACGGAGGCGAAGAGACGGAGACAGAGAAACGGAGACACACGGAGACAAAGAGACGGAGATGGAGAGACGGAGATAGAGAGGCGAAGGTGGAGAGGGAAACGAAGAGACGAAGAGGGAGAGGCAAAGACGGATGGATGGAGAGACGGAAACGGAGAGATGGAGACGTAGAAACGGAGACAGCGAGATGGAGACGGCGGGACGGAAACGTAGAGACGACGACGAAGTAATGGAGTGACTGAGAGGGAGAAACAGAGACGGAAAACGGAGACATAGAAACGGAGACGGAAAAACAAAGTCGGAGAGTCGGAGGCGGAGAGACGAAGACGAAAAGACAAAGACGGAGAAATAGAGGTCGAGGGACGGAGAGACGGGGGCAGAGAGATGGAGAGAGAAAAACGAAGACATAGAAACGGAGACGGAAAAACAGAGACGGAGAAGCGGAGTCGGAGAGTCGGAGACGGAGAAACGGAAACAGAGAGACAGAGGTGGATGGACGAAGACAGAAAGACAAAGACGGTGAAACGGAGGTGTAGAGATGGAGAGACGGGAAGACGAAGACAGAAAGACAAAGACGGTTAAACGAAGGTGTAGAGAAGGAGAGGCGGGAAGACGGAGACAGAGAGACAGGGACAGAGAAACAGAGACAGAAAAACGGAGACAGACGGAGACATAGAGACGGAGAGACGGGGACAAAGAAACGGAGACGGAGAGATCGAGACAGATACAGAGAGACAAAGACGGAGAGACGGAGACAGACGGAGACATAGAGTCGGATACATAGAGACGAAGAGACGGAGACGTAGAAATAGAGACGGAGAGACGGAGTTGGAGAGACGGAGACGGAGAGAAGGAGACTGAGAGACGGAGACAGAGAGATGGAGTGACGGATATTGTGTATGTGTGTGTATAGGAGTATGTGTATGTGTTCGTATATGTGTACATGTGTGTTAATGTGTATGTGTATGTATGTATGTGTACATGTGTGTTAATGTGTATGTGTATGTATGTATGTATGTGTACATGTGTATTAATGTGTATGTGTATGTATGTATGTGTATGTGTATATGTGTATGTGTTTGTAGGTATGTTTATGTGTATATGTGTATATGTGTATGTGTTTGTATATATGTTTATGTGTATGTGTTTGTATATATGTTTATGTGTATGTGTTTGTATGTATGTTTATGTGTATATATGTATTTTAATGTTGCACTTGTGTATGTGTATTCATGTACGTGAGAATAATACAAAAGATATTCACGTAAGAAAAAAAAAGCTTTATTTACGAAACGAGAAGTTTACGGCCTGAGCCGAAGGTGAGGATCGTAAGAAGTTTCGTAATAAAGCCTTTACATACTAGTTGCTAGTGTATTTTTCACCATGAGAGCAAAAAAAAAGAGCAACAAAGTTGCGATTTCAGGGTTAGAATAGCGAAAAAAAATATGGTAAATCGATTATTACTAATGACAATTACAAACCTTTATAATATTGTCAAATCATAGGTTAAAAACATAATGAACTCTTGAATATTTTATGTAGTACAATGACTATTATATATCATACATACACTATCAGGGTCAATTACTTGAAATAAGTAACAAATTTTGAAGGCGGCAAATAAACTATTAATCAATAATCAAAATTATGACCTTGTAAAATAAGCATCTTTTATTGATTTCAACAAAATTTATTATTTTGATTATATTTTTACATCATAATGGACTGTAAATATAAAAAGCTTAATTTGAATAATATAGAAAACAGTGATGAAAATAAAAATAGTTAAATATTTAACTAAACATTTAAAATAATCATAGTATATAATAGAAACTTATAGTGGTATATGATAGTTATTATGTTTAATATGGAAATTGCATATTATAATGATCTTTTGTATGCGAATTTGAAACTTAACTCAATAATAGCCAAAAATATAATTAATTTTTTTTTTCATAGTTTTTTGAAAATATTAAAAAAATGCACAGTGCGTATGTGAATCGTAATTGCAGTTCTAAACTATAGTTTAGTCTATGTTTTTCTTAAAACTTTAAATCGGGCACTACATATAAATTATTTGAAAATTAATAACTTTACCATAAGCATGTTCAAATATTAGAATTTAGCTTTTTAGTATATCTACCAGCGATTTCAATTAATCAATAATGGAAAATATTTGTAAGATTATTCTACACTTCAGGTCTAAGCAGCGACACGGCTTTTATTTGTTAACTTATTCACGATTTGCCTACGTTTCGCTACTGACAAGTAACCACAATCTACCGTCAGACATTCACAAGAAAAAATTTAGATGAAAATCGCTCTTTCAAATAGTATTATCTCTGGTTCTACTTGTCACACAAAAACAAATCAAAAAAAGTAAAATAAAGTTAATATTATGATATTTGTTGTGCAACTATCAGAGACAAGACGGTTGGAAGAAGCGCTATACATATATATATCTCTCTATATTATATAGTTATATGAACCAAAATTCAGTCGGTGCCCCCCCACATCCCCCCACAGCCCCCCCACAGCCCCCACATGATTTTTATTAATTAAATAACGTAAATTTACGTTATTTTATGTTATCGATCATTACCCCCCACGTCCCCCCCACAGACCCCCACTAACCCCCCTCTTGCCCCCCACAATCCCCCCACAACCCCCCCACAATCCCCCCACAATCCCCCTTACAACCTTTTAGAGCCATCAAATACTGGATAATATAGTTTTATATTTTTTTATTATATTCTATTTATGTATAATATTACATAAAAATATAAAAATTTTAATTTTTTTTTTGTTGAAAACTCGAAAGTAGTTGAATAAAATTACAATTTATAATATTTAAAATGAAAAACATGTGCCTCATCAGATATCTTATTACCATTTTTTACATAGTTTATCTGAAATTAATAAATATAAATTTAAATTATTTCTATTACAATTCCTCAACTCTATAATTAATTCATTTGTTGAAAACATAATGATTTTTAATAATTTGTTCATATTATAAATATTTTATTGTATTAAAATAAAAAAAGCATATAGTGTTGAGGATTCAGATTTCCACACCATCTTACATTATAAACCTTTAATAGTATTGATTTATACAACTTTTAAAATTAATTGATATTAATATTTATGTTTAAATTTATATAACTTTCAAGATTAATAACTATTTATATTTGTTTTACAAAGGTGTAGATCAAACGGATGATAATATTCATTTGAATTATTCAATAGAAATGTTAAATAACATAAGAGAAGGATTACCTCCACAGGAACTGAAATTAAAAGTAAATACCATAATTATGTTAATTCGAAATTTAAGTATAAAAAATGGATTATGTAATGAAACGCGATTAAAAATAACTAAACTATTCAAATATAACATAGAAGCACAAATAACTCTTTCACGTTGTAAAAATGTAAATAAAATATATATTCAAAATGAATCGAAAAACAGAGATATTGTACCTAACATAGTTTGGAAAGAAATATCAAAAAAATAATTTTATTATAATTTAACAAAAATTTAATGTTATTTAAATAAATTTTTTATAAATTATTTTATTAATTAAACTTTATTTTTTTCAGGTTATATTTATATTAATTATAAATATTAAAAATTTTTAATAATATATAAATAAAAAAAAAAATTGAATGGAATCCAATTAATAATGTTGAAATTGACAATGTTAATGATCAACAAATGATTAAATGAAATCCATTTTGATGGAAAATTTAAATGATCAAATTGAAGAACATTTAAATTTTTAAGAAGAATATGAATATTATTTAGAAAGTCTAGATAATAATAGTTCAATAAACAATACAATAATTTCTGAATTAAATAACATTATTAATTCATATATAGAGGAAAATAATGAACAATTTGAATTTAAAAATTGGAATGAAGTACCAGAGTATTATAAATATTATGCGAATGAAATTATAAAATATAAAATAAATATACGCGAACCAATAGCAGAATATTACTTTAATCAAAGTCATGAAATTTATTCTAAATATTTATTAAGATTAGCTAACATTATTAATAAAATATGAAAAATTAAAATAAATCATAAATATTTCAATATATAATAATAAATTTAAAAAAAATTTTCAAACATTATCAATATTATTAAAAATAAAAAAAAAATAAAATATTTAAAAATTAACTAAAATATTTAAGAGTTATGATTATTTAAAATTTATAAATCGAAATTTTAATAAATAAATAATTTAACTACTAACAACAATAAATAAAAAAAACATATTCATAACTTTTATACAGGTAAATGTAATATAAGTAAGTATAAAATAATTTAAAATTATTTTATTTATTTATTTGTTATATAAATAACTAAATTTTAAATAAAATATGATATAATGATCATGTAATAATTTCATTTACAATATCATAATAAATTTATAAATTTTAGTATGAATTTTTGTAATAATTTCATTTACAATATCATAATAAATTTATAAATTTTAGTATGAATTTTTGATATATCTCATAAAATGTTTAAAATGAGAAAAAAGATATAAAAAAGGAATTATAACAAAATAATCCTATAAATCTTATAAAACTCAAAATCATTACGATATATCAAATAATATACTAAATTATCAACGAAACTAAAAAAAAATGATTTAAAAATTTAAAAATGATTTAAATGTTTAATATATAATTATATTTATAGCACAACTGGGGGTTGGCCGAGCAGTGCGAGCAGGGGGTACCCCTAGTATATATATATATATATATATATATATATATATATATATATATATATATATATATATATATACAGTACCGGGCAATAATTCTGAGCAGGTTATCAAATTTTTGCTCCGTCTTTGAAAAAGCGTATCTTCTTCAATTTTCATCCTAGAAAAAATTTGAAAAAAGCATTTTAAAGTATTCTTTAAATGCTTTCTTCTTAGCTTGCTTACATTTTTTCAACGATATTAAAAAAAAAAATAATCGCTTTGGCAATTTTGAAATTTTTTTCATTTTTGCATTTTTTTTCAATCAGCTGTAGTTTTTTAAATAATTGGGCTAGAAAAAATTTGAAAAAAGATTTGAAAAGGGCTCTAAAAATGCTATTTGCAGCTATTTTTACAAAAATTTGTTAATTATTTTTTGTCAAGTTTCAAGCATATAAAGTTATCGATCTAATACTTTTGCAGTTGTAAAAAACACTTGAATAGCAAGTAGAAAATAATCGCTGGTGCAAAACTTTTGATTTCTATGATATATTTTTTGCAAAATAAATCTTTTTGTTGTTTCATACTTTATTATGTTCTATTATTAATAATGAATAATTATAATTTCCTACCAAAATTAAATCACTACTTCACCAGCCATTATTTTCTACTTGCTATTTAAGTGTTTTTTACAACTGCAAAAGTATTAAATCGATAACTTTATATGCTTAAAACTTGACAAAAAATAATTAAAATTTTTTAGTAAAAATAGCTGCAAATAGCATTTTTAGAGCCCTTTCTAAATCTTCTTTCAAATTTTTTCTAGCTCAATTATTTAAAAAACTACAGCTGATTGAAAAAAATGCAAATTTGAAAAAAATTTCAAAATTGCCAAAGCGATTATTTTTTTATAAATATCGTTAAAGAAATGTAAATTAGGTAAAAATAAAGCATTTAAAGAATACTTTAAAATGCTTTTTTTAAATTTTTTCTAGGATCAAAATTGAAGAAAATACGCTTTTTCAAAGTTGGAGCAAAAATTTGATAACCTGCTCAGAATTATTGCCCGGTGCTGTATATATGTATATATATATATCTTGCTCATACATACATAATTCATAGATAATACAAAGGTACAGAAAGTTTTGAATAATTAACGCATTAGAATAAAAATCATTAAGTAGCCAATAAAAATGTATCTGCGTATGAGTGCGCGCTCTATACATACTGAACGCTCATGTGGTAACCCAATACCCAAACAGCATATGATGTGTCGATGTGCCTTCCCTCTCCCCTCCTATACTTAGCTTGTGTAGTGCGTATTCGCTTGCTATACACTCTCTCTCTCTCTCTCTCTCTGTTGTGTTTACTGACCTTTCTGCTGAACTCGACCTTAGGCTTCAGAGGGTTATCAACGCTGGTATTCGTTACATCTATGGTGTAGGTAGGCGCGAGCACATCTCTCCTTATAGGCTCTCTCTGGGTTGGTTATCTACTGCAGGTAGAAGGAACTACTGTGACGTCCTACTAGTTTATGGCTAGTAAGTCGCACTTCTATTGACTCTTAGGAGTCTTATTCTTGTAACTGTAGAGCCGTTAACCAGACAAGTCGCTATGCCGTCTGGTGCGGGCTCGAATGTGTCAGTGTGTGTGTATTTATTTCTATATTGTTAGTAAAAGGTTATTGATGTTATGGGTAATGCCCGTTAATACTGAGGACCAAGTGCCTCAGTATGCGGGGCTTTACCTTGAGGATGGGATAAGGATGTGGTATGTTGCTCGCCGCAACTCTTTATTTAAATTAAATTAAGCAACTGTACACTCTGAATCGAATAAGCGCACGAGCATAGAAGAATCATGTAAGTGATTCCTCTGTGCTTGGCGTCAGAAGACAAACCAAGTTAAGTAGAGCTGAGGCGAGGCAGAAGAGAGCCTTTTTCTCTGCTGGCCCGCTTTTATAGGCGCTGAACTCCAGTCCCCTCTTTTCTAGTAGCTTGGCACTGTCGGCGTTCACGTGCGTGGTCCTGCTTTTCTCTCGCGCGCTGAGCCAACATAAGGCTTAAGCGCGCTTTCGATGTGTGATGCACGTACGCGAGCGACTTTGAATGTATGTGCGCTTCAGGAGCGTACATACTTTGGGCGCTTATATTTTTCACTCTTTTATTTCATTTAGATTATATTAATTTATATTAATTTTCATTCATAGATCTAATTATTTATTGCGTGTAATTATGTTATATCTATTTAATTTAGCGATTAATAGCCTATAATACAACTGGGCGCTCACATTGCCCCCCTAAATAAATTAATTTTTTCTGAATTTAAATGTTAAAGTAAGTTAAGAAAGAAATCACGAAGAAAAAATTACATTTATTTAATAAACTAGAGCGCGAAACAACCATGCAATTACTAGGTTACTGAAGAGCAAAATAAAATAAGAAGTGATTGTTTATTTAATGTTTATTTTCAGTCGAATTGGAGAAGATTATGTTTAATTAGAATAAACAAAACAAAAGGAAAAAAAAATTATTAATCTTCGTTCTTCTTTTGACGCTTCCTTCCCTTTTTAATTAGTCTTCTCATTTCTGTAAATTTTATTTAATTTTACCAAGTTAGTTGTTTTAATTTTATAATCCTTTTTTACCTTTTCTTTTCCTTCTACCCATGTATTGCTCAAACTCCTCGCCCTCTTCGGAGTCCAGATCATCGCGGCAGGTGGCTATGCCGGTTTTTTTCTTTTCCTCCTCCTCCTCTTTCAGCTCCTCGAGCCGCCAACCTCCATAAAATATTCTGATGGGCACACCAGTTCGTTTGCCCACGAACGTATACATATACTTTTCTTCCTCGTCTGGGAGATTTTTCACCTTTTTCGCCTTTGACTTTTTCGATTTTTGTGCCCAGTTTTCAGCTCTTGGTGGGGTGGTAGTCTTATTTACCATGAGCCTTTGTGTGTAGTAGTACCACCCTTCAAGTTCTTCTTCAAAAGCTCCAGGGATCCATTTGCTCCCAGACGGGGCCAGGACATTCCCATATTCTAATAATCTGTGGTCATTGTCCTTCCACTCGCAGTTTATCACCTCGTCCTTCAACATGTCTTCGTTTACACTAGTGGTGACGTGGCGCGTGTTGAAAAACTTTATGGTTTGCGTATCACTGTGTCGTTGACGTGTTGCCATTTTCGTATGAGCTTTGACTGTGCTTCTTTGCTGGTTTGACGAAGACTGTCGTTGCTCAAATTTTGTTTCTGCTAGTTTCATCGGGTTTTGAACATGCGTACTTGATGGGTTCGGGTTTAAGGAATGTTGTTTACTTGTTGTTACTATCTCTTGACTTTCTTGTATTTATTGAATCTAATATTTTATTATATAAATTACTTTTAAATTTGAATTTACTTATTTTCTTTTATCTATTTCGATCTTCAGTTTTTTCTCTTTTTGTTACTTTAAATTAATTATTTTTTATCTCTTTCTTACTTTAACACTTTATTTATGATTTACTTATTCTACTATACTAATCATTTAAAAACTTAACTTCTAACGTTAATTAATATTATGTTAAATCAATCATGATTTCTTTATTGTATTAAACTGTTTTTTAAGTATATTTAACAAAAAAAATTTCTAGTGATTGATTTAACGTTTACAATTTTATATTTTAACTATTGATTGTCACTGTGCTAGTTGAGCACCGCTGCCTAATACTATTTAAAATTCGAAATATTATTTTAATTCGTGTGACATTCTTATTTCTATCTACTAATTCTTGTATCTATTAGTTTAATGTTTTGCTGGTTGTGTTTACATTCCAGTCCTTAAGCATTTTCGCGTATTTAATTATCTTATGTATACTACAATTTCGACTATATTAAATTTAATAATTCTTACTTACTTTATTTTACGGTAACTTATACTACTAAAATTATTTTTTTTTTTTTATTACAAAATTTGTGTCTAATACTTAAATTCTAAATGTTTTTATACCAAATTAAATATTTTGAGTCTCAAAAAAAAATTTTCAATACTTTTTTAATAATTAATTTCAATTATTCATATTTATTATATTTGTAATAAATATTTAGTTTGGTATTTTATCGAAGTTTCTTTTTCTTTTTAAGTTTTTGTGGAGCTTTCCATATAGAATGGTTTTAAATTACTTATGTGGAAGTTTCCCTTCAATTTCTCGTTTTCGTCTATTATTTTATACGTATCATTTATTACATCTTTGACCGTATAAGGTCCATCGTATACATCAAAGAATTTTGATATTTTATTGTCGTTAGCATCAGATAGTTTCTGTGCTTTAATTAATACTTTATCTCCGATTTTGAGTTTAAAATGTTTCTTTTTTTCATTCTTTTTGTTTGCTCGTCTTTTTAAGAATTTGTGTGCTTTGTCTCTTGCTAGAAATATTTTTTGTGTATATGTTTTTGTGTTTGGTGTTTTTTGTATTTTTATGTATGGTTCCCATGCTCTTTCAGGTTTTTTTCCTGTATGAATTTCTACAGGTGTAAACCCTGTGGTTTCATGATAAGTTTCATTAATAATTTTTTGAATCATCGGTACGTATGTTGCCCATGATGTGTGTTTATCGTTTGTGAATGTTCTAAAAAATCTACCTAATTCGCGGTGAACCCTTTCTATTATATTCAACTGTGGGTGTCTTATTGATGAGAATACGGTTTTTATGTTTTCATTATTTAGTTTTTCTGTCCATTTGGGTGAGGTGAATTGGGTACCGTGATCTGTTATTATCGATTTTGGTCTTCCGTAGTTTAATATGTAGTTATTGAATATTTTCTTTATTACTGTGATTGTGTTTGCTTTTTTAATTGGGTATAATATTACATATTTTGAGAAGACGTCGATTGTTGTTAAGATATATTTTACGCCCGCTGTTGATGTTGGTAGTGGACCAAAGAAGTCTATTGATAACAGTTCGTGTGGTTCGTTTGTTATAATTGGTTGATATTTTTCGTTGAATTTTACTGTTAGATATTTACTTTTTTGGCAAGTTATGCATGTTTTTAATGTTTTGTATGTTTCTTTTCTTAATTTAGGCGCGTGAAATTGCTCTGTTATTAGTTTATATGTTTTTTTAGGGCCTATGTGTCCGTATGTTTCGTGTATTTCTAGTATTAATTCTTTTAGTGTTTGACTTGGTATCATTATTTTTAATCCTTCTATTGTAACTTTTGTTACTATGTCGTTCTCTATTTTATATTTTGTTTTAATTTTTTCGTTATTCTGTTTTAATTGTTCTATAATCTTTGAGGTTTTTTCGTCTTTTTGTTGTAATTTATTAATATTTTTTAGCTTTTTTACTGTGTCTGGTTTTAATTTGTATTTATTTATTGCTGTTATTATTATTTCGTTTTCATTTTTTGGTTCGAAATTATTTACGTGTATTTGTCGACTTAGGTAGTCTGCTACTGCGTTTTCTTTACCCGGTAAATATTCTAGTTTTAAATTGTAATCTTGTATTGCCAAATTCCATCTTGTTAATCTCGCATTTTTAAATTTACAGTTTTTTAAGAAGGTTATTGCTTCATGATTTGTTCGTATTATTATTTCTTTTGCCCCTCTTACGTACGTATTTAGCTTTTCTAATGCCCATATTATTGCCAACAGTTCTTTTTCTGTTGTGAAATAATTGCATTCACTATTTTTTAGTGTTCTACTAATGAAACATATAATGTTTTCATCTGATTCTTCTGATTTTTGCGATAGTACTGCTGCTATAGCGAAATCGCTTGCGTCAGTTGTTAGTATAAACGGTTTTTTAATATTTATATATTTTAGTATTACATTTTGGTCGAATAATTCTTTTATGTTATTAAATGCTATTGAATGTTCGTTCGTCCATTCATATTTTGCATTTTTTCTCAGCAAATTTATTAACGGAATTGTCTTTTCTGCATAATTTTTTGCGAATTTTGTGTAGAAGTTGACAAATCCGAGAAATGCTTGCAATTCTTTTACATTTTTTGGTTGTCTAAAATTTTTTATGCTACGAATTTTTTCTGGGTCAGGCATAATGCCCTCTGATGTTAAGTAGTGCCCTAAAAATTCGATTTTTTCTTTGAAAAATTTAGATTTTTTTAAATTAAATGTTAAATTTGTCTCTTGCGCTTTTATGAATAATCTTTCTAAATGTTCTAAATGTTGATCAAATGTGTTTGATCTAATATGTAGATCATCTACAAATGTTATTAAGAAATCTTTTAAGTCGTCAGTTATTTTAGTAAGACCTCGTAATAATGCTGCAGGCTGCTACATTGAATTCGTATATCAAAGGCTGCTACATTGAATTCGTATATCTTATTGTCTAGTTTAAAAGCCGTGTATTTTTTGCTTTCTTCAGTTAATTCAATCTGCCAGTAACTACTGGTCAAATCTAAACTCGACATATATTTTTGTTTGTCGCATTTGAGGAATATTTCCTCTACGCCTGGTGGCGCTTCATTATCATCTGCTAATTTTTCATTTAGCTTTCGAGCATCCAAGCATAGTCTTACTGATCCGTCTTTTTTCTTTACGACCACGATTGGGTTAATATAATAGCTTTTTGATTTTCTTATTACTCCTAAGTTTAGCATATTTTCAATTTCTGCTTCTACTTTACTTCGGTAATTAATGGGTATTGGATACGATCTCGTGAAGAAAGGTTTATCATCGATTATTTCTAGTTTATATTTGTAGTTTTTTAATAATCCTGGCTTTTTTTGAAATACATTTTTATATTTTATAATTAACTTTTTAAATTTTTCTTTTTCTTTTTCATTTAGTTTTACAGTTTCATTTATTTTTTCATTCATTTCATTCTCTGATAATTCATATGTTATGTAGTTATGATTATTTGATAATGTTTTAATTTTATTTCCTTCGTTTAATTCTTCGATCTCTATACGTAGAGTCGAGTATTCATTTTTGTTTATATTTTTTATTTTGAATGATATTATATCATCTTTTTCGTTTACTTGAAACTGTATTTCTTCTATCATTGTATTTATTAGCATTTTAAGGCTTTTTTGAGTATCGTATCCAACTATACATTCTTTTATTAGTTTTGGTACTATTATGAATATTATTTTTATTTCTGAATTATTTATTTTTATTTTTGCCAGTATTTGTTTTTTAATACACGTTGATTTTGTGCCTGTGGCATTTTTTATTACTTTACCAATTATTGGCATTGTTGGACAATTTTTAAAAGTTTTATAATTATTTAGGTAAAATTCTTCTGATATACAGGTTACTTCGCTTCCTGTGTCTATCAAAGCTTTTGTTTCTACGTTTTCAATTTTTAATTTTATTTCAGGGCATTGAGTTACTTGAGACTCTACTTCTGATGGTTCTATATCGTATAACAAATCTTTACGTTCATTTGTCAACGATGCTATGCTTATTTTAGTATATGTTTCTTTTATGTCTTTTAATTCGTATTCGTTAAAATTTAATATAGATTGGTAATTTTTCAGCCAATCTGTGAAATCTTCGTTTGTTTGGTTGTTTATGTATAACTTTTTAGCTGTATTCAATCTATCTGCTAAGTTTGATTTATTTAAATTTAATTCGTTTTTTCCTGTTTTATTAATTTTGTTTGTGTTTTCAGTTGCGTACTTTATTATTTCTTTGTTATCAATTATTCTGTTATTTTTTTCCGATTTAGGGTACGCAACTGTTATCTGTTCTCCGACCTGGATGTGCTTTGTTCACTATTTTGTGTTATGTTCATGTTTTGTGTTGTATCGGTGTTATCTGTGGTTTTTATTATTGGTATTTTCTGTCCTTGTGTTGTGTCGTTTTGTGTTCCGTTGTATTGTAATCTATGATTTTGTGTTCCATAGTTTTGTGTTCTATAGTTTTGTACTTTGTAGTTTTGTGCCCCCCCTTGTGTGTTTAAATCCCCTTGTTTTTTGTTTTCCGTGTTTGTTGTCTGTATATGATTTATGTTACGTGTTTGCCATGGTTGTTATGTATTAGTGTTGTTTATGTTTGTTTCTTTTTGTCTTGTGTATGTGTTGTGTGTATCTTGTGTTTGTTGTGTAGTTGTTTGTTTGTGTCGATTTCCTATTTGATCATCATAGTCAAAATCTTCTAAGATTCTGAATAATGATGATTTTGTTTTATCGGGTCGACCATTTACTGCGCATCTAACATTTCTATCGAAGTGAAGACCTATTTTTGTTATCAATTCACTTTCCGTGATTGACAACTCTAGTTCTTTTGCAAGACCTAGCATGAATGTGGCATAGTCTACTCGCGACATTTTACCGTTTTCTTGGTAAGATCCATATTCAATTTTTCTTTGAGCTTTTCTTTGGATATTTGAATTCCAATATCTTTCTCTAAATAATTTTTCAAACTCTTCAAAGTTATTAATATTCGAATCGTTTATATAATACCACGATTGCGCTGTACCTTGTAATGCTTGTATTAATATACAATGTAATTCGGTAACCGATGGTTTGGTAAACGTTTTATATGTGTTTAACTCATTTAAAAATTTAATTGGTCTTCCATTTTCATACCCGCTAAATTTCGGGATTGGCATTTTAATTTTGTGTTGTGTATTTGTGTTTGTATTTGTGCTTTGAGTATTATCATTTATATTTTTTATTTGTTCTTTTATATTATTGATTTCTGTTTCGTTTTCATTATTTATGCTATCAATGTCTCTATTTATACGCGTCTTTTGCGCTTCTATATCTAATAATTTTTCGTTTAAGTCTGCGATTGTCGCATTTAACTTAGTGTTATCGATTTTTAAATTAATGTTTTCGGTTTCAACCGCTTTTATCTGTCTTTGCAACGTTGTGAATTTTGTTTCATATTCATCTTTTAATTTAGCTATTGAGTCTGATAATGCATCAATTTGTTCTTGTGCATTATCATTTATTGTTAATAATTGTTGTGATGTCTGGTGGTCTTCCAGCGCATCCAACCTTTTTTCCACGGCTTCATGTCGTTTGTTTAATTCCTTTAGTTCGGTTGTTACCGCGTTTTGCCAATCTCTATTAGCGTTTTGATTATCCTCGACTGCATTGTCTTGGATTTCTCTCATGATTTGAAACGATCTTCTACCCGCCATTTTTAAAAAATTTCAATTTTATATTAAAAAAGAATTATTATTTTATGTTTAATAAATTTATTTTTAATTTAATTGTTTTAAAAACTATGCAGAGTTACTACTGTATATATTTTATACAGAGTATATACTGTATTCATTTACTTTTATAAATTTTAAATATTATATTATTTGACTTGACGACTTTATACTTCAGAGTTTCGAGTATTCTTGTTTACTCGTTCATCCTCTCGTATGTCTTGTCAATCGTAATCCTTTGTTTTGATTTGTAGTATGTGGAATTTATTGCTGTTAATTTTGATTTTATACTTTCTCTTTTAGAATTTATTTTTGTTAATGTTATAACTGTTACTTTATAATTTGATTTTATTGAATGACGAGTATTCTAGTTTTAATTTACTGATTTTTTTTATTGGTTCTACAATGTGTTATATAATCTTTTTAAGTTTATTATTACGTTTATTTGATAATACTTTGGTTATTTAGATTGTTTCGCAAAATCTCTAATAATATGATCTACGTTTAGCGTTATTTTTCCTTTATATTATTAATATGTGTTTTGTTAAATTATTTATCATTTAATTGTGAATCATTTCATTTGAGTTTTTTACATTGTTTTGTGTATTTCATTTATTTTTATTATTTTATGGTTTTATTGTTACTAATGTGTTTTTGGTTATTTTCTGTTAAATTTTTATCTTTTATAAAAATTTATCGTTTATGGCTAGTAAGTCGCACTTCTATTGACTCTTAGGAGTCTTATTCTTGTAACTGTAGAGCCGTTAACCAGACAAGTCGCTATGCCATCTGGTGCGGGCTCGAATGTGTCAGTGTGTGTGTATTTATTTTTATATTGTTAGTAAAAGGTTATTGATGTTATGGGTAATGCCCGTTAATACTGAGGACCAAGTGCCTCAGTATGCGGGGCTTTACCTTGAGGATAGGATAAGGATGTGGTATGTTGCTCGCCGCAACTCTTTATTCAAATTAAATTAAGCAATTGTACAATGCCAACTCTATTAGAGCGCACATTGAGACGATTAGACGCTTTTCGGCTTCTCACCCTTATTTCCAGCTGTCACTGAGACCAAACTGGGCCAGATAGTTTGTGATTCTTTGATTGCTCTTGATGGGTATGTGCTTCATAGACGGGATCGTAGCATCAGAAGAGGTGATGTTGCTTTATTTGTACACTGCTCTCTCACTTCTGTGCATCTCTGTTCATCCTCTGGAAGCTGGAGTGGTAAGCCTGGTTTACCTGAGTATCTTTTCTGTGAGGTCAACTCATCTGACTTGGCTTCACCCATTTTCGTTGGTGTTGTTTATAGACCACCTCACGCTCCATTTTTGGCCAACACAGACTTTATTCCTGATTTGACCACTCATATTCACAATTATAGTACTAAGGTAGTTTTGGGTGATTTCAACACTAATTTATGTTCTGAATCTGATGATTCTGTGTTCCTTAAGAGCCTTTTTAAGGAAAATGTACTTTTTTCTGTGCCGTATAGACCTACGCAACATACTTATTCCTCTGATACGTGGCTCGACTTGAGTCTTGTAGATGCCAATGACTTATTGTTTGACTATTGGAAGACTGATGTACCATTTATTGACGGACATGACTTCATTGCTGCGACTGTGAAGTCGTCTCTCTCTAGGCCTACACTTAATAATTTTACTTATCGTGATTATAAAGCGGTTGATGAAACTGCTCTTCTCGATTATTTTCGATCGCTAAATTGTGCTATGTGTAGCGGTGACTCTTCTCTTTTGGCTCGCCTTGAATATCTTCACACTTATCTTAATGAGGCTATCCATGAGCAAGAGTCATTGTCCGTGGTTTACCTCTGAGCATCACCGCTTAATCTCTGAGAGAGATAGGCTTTACAGACGTTTCAAACGTACTAGACTGCGTGCTGATCTTATATGTTACAGAGATGCTCGAGATCGAGTTCATTCATGCATCGAATTAGCTAAATTACTGTATTACCACGACAGACTATCTAAGATTACTGACGCAAGACAGATCTGGAAGGAACTTAAGAACCTTGGCGTATGTTCCAGCAGTAGTGACTCTCGACATTCTTTTTCAATTAATGATTTGAATCGGTATTTTGGTGGCGTTGCGTTTGATCCTCTGGTCCCCTCCATTTCTGATTACATGAATACACTTGCTCTGGATGAACCACTTAAACCCATGTTTAAGTTTAATGCAGTTACTTTGAAGGAGGTATGGGTGGCTGTTCGTCATTCAGCTTCACAGGCCAGAGGGTTTGATGCTGTTCCTCAATCTTTCGTCCGTGCGGCATTTCCGGTCATTGGGCCTTTGTTATATCACATTTATGACGACTCATTGCGTGAGTCCTTATTTCCTTCATGCTGGAAGATCTCGCTGGTCACTACAATAAACAAAATCTCCTCTCCTCAAGCTTTTGGTGACATTAGGCTAATTTCTTTATTATCTTCTATGTCCAAGGTTCTTGAACAACTAGTCTATGATCAACTCTACAATTACTTGTCCACGCGACAGCTACTAGACCCTTACCAGACTGGATTTCGAACTGGACATAGTACCCAGACCGCACTACTTAAACTAACTGAGGACATTAGACGCAATATGGACAGACGCTACGTGACGTTGCTGTTGTTATTTGATTTCAGCAAGGCATTTAATACGGTATGCCATGTCTCTCTGCTCAGAAAAATGTCTCCTCTTGACATCTCGCATTCAGTCGTGCAATTGTTTGCATCTTATCTCTCTAAGAGACAGCAGGCTGTTATTGATGCAGATGGTAATGCATCTGACTATGTAACATTAAATACTGGTGTTTCTCAGGGCTCTGTCCTTGGTCCACTGTTGTTTTCTATATACATCAATGATGTGGCTGCTGACTTCCATGACGATGGGCAGCATCTTATCTATGCTGATGATCTTCAGGTGTACATTCACTTCCCAATTGCTAAGTTAGCTTCTGTTACTGTTCTCATGAGTGATCAAGCTGTTGGTATTGTTAACTGGGCGACAAACAATCATCTGAAATTAAATGTGAACAAAACAAAAGCTATTATTATTGGATCTTATTTTTATGTCAATATGCTGCCCTCATTACATATCACTGGTGTGCCAATAAATGGTGATCTTATTAAGTTTGAATCTTCTGTTCATAGTCTTGGTATGGCTTGATAGTAAGTTGAACTGGAAGGATCAAATTGCGCATGTGTGCAGCAAAAGCCACTCATTGCTCTATAGATAAAATTTCTTTCAAAAAAGTACCACCATTGCACTACGTAAGCATCTTATCCGTTCCTTGCTGTTTCTTTTACTTGATTACTGCTGTTTGGTCTATATTGACCTTTCCGCTGAACTCGATCTGAGGCTTCAAAGGGTCGTAAACTCTGGTATTCGTTACATCTATGGTGTAAATAGGCGCGAGCACATCTCTGCTTACAGGTCTTCTCTAGGATGGTTATCCATTTTGGGTAGAAGAAACTACTTCACTACTACCTTCTTATACAAAATGTTTTTGTCATGCTCACCTTCATATCTTCATTCTAGATATTTGTGGAACCGGCCTGTGAGAACACTGAGGGGTGATGTGAGACCGTTAACCATTCCTTCTTTATCTACCGAGTATCACCAAAGATCATTCCTGGTTGTGTCATCGCAACTATGGAACGGTCTACCATCATCATTAAGAAATTCTTCATCATTGGCATTATTCAAGGCATCAACATACTCGCACTACCTTCCCTTGAGAATGAGCCTCTGCTCCGAGCTAGACTTTAATTACTTTTAATTATTGTATCTTTGTTTTAATTATATTTTTACTTAGTATCTCATTTTATATATATATATATATATATATATATATATATATATATATATATTTATATATATATATACTTACGAATTTGTATTATTTTTGTTGTACAACATAATGTACAGTTAATAAATTTAAATATCTCTCTCTCTCTCTCTCTCTCTGTATGTGCGCACAGATAGGGTCACACGTACACAACACATATTAAAATTTAACAATACGGCAACTTGGATTTTTATCCCTAGCAAATTTTCGAGGCGCACCAAAGGAAGTATTAACTTTAAAAATCGTTTTTTTGCATTTTATTTTTATTTTCTCGTATTCTAGTCGGTCTACCCTTTTGAAAAAAATCATGGAAGTCGAAAATTAATTCACAAATCATGAGAATGTTTAAAGTTAATACTTCTTTTCGCGTGCCTCGAAAATTTGCAGGGCATAAAAATCCAAGTTGCTGTCACGTTATATTTTAATATGTGTTGTGTACGTGTGCGCCTAGACTATTAATCAAATGAAACTTTTTTTATTAACAGTATATCATGATGTACAAATATAATGTGCGACGGATATACATATCCTCGCTAGAGAGATTTAAATACCGCACGCTACTTAGTACCGCGCTCTTCCACTACGAGGCGCTTCTACGTAAACGACAATCACTCAGTAGGAACAGAAAGCCTTAGGAGATATAAGTAGCTGGCCGTACTACAGCAGCATCGGCTATGATCGAACTTTTTGTGGGATAATATAGCTACGATCGCTTAATACTGGACCTACTGTGTTAAACGTGACTACAAATAGTACCCGGATTTGGTCATAGTGTACGGCTCTACGTTCACTAAGACAACCTTATAGATCACTTAACCGTCCGAGTTCTTTATTGAACTACCTTGAGGACCGCGCTCCTTCACGTACCGCTGCATAGAGAATCGTTGCTCTCTCCGTCACTGTCCGCGCCGCCGCCACACATTATTTTATTCCTCATTAAGGGTGCAGTCCACCAATTTATTATATTTCTTATTAGCGTTTAAGCTTGTCAACCACCTGTTTATTTACTGTATTAGCATAGACGTTTTAAGGGTGCCGTCGACCTAACTCTTCAGTACACCGTAAATTAAATTATAGTATTTTTACTTTTCACCATTTTTTAAAATAGTAAAGATTTTTGTTAATTACGTAAATCTTTATTCACCATTTTTCTATAACAAGATTAAATATAGCTTTATAAATTTTGAAAATAAATTATTTTACATAACTTTGGCTAAATAAGTTGCAAATGTATTTAGGAAGCCTTCTCTTAACTCAGAACTCGCACTCATCTACTTTATGAGTTACAAATTTGTATTGGGTGAACATATATATTTTTTATAAAGTTTTTTTTTACTAACAAGGAGAGTGCATTGCATTTGGGTCTTGGATTTTCTTCTAGCTTTGGGATCTTTTTTCTTACATAAAATTATGAAAAAAGCCGCGTCCATTCGGTCCAACGCTCGATTTTTTCCGAGTTATGAGCAGTTTTGTCTGTTTTGTTAAAAAAATTGCATCTGCTTTATAATTTTACAGTTTTGGAACTACTAATTCTAGAAAGTTTTCACTGATTGCATATAAAAGTTGAGATCAAAACCTTTCGATTAAAAAAAAAACGCGTCCAAAAAGCTCAAGTTGTTAAAAACTTATGAAGGGATGAAAATTGAAATGAATTTCTGACTAAAATGTTGCATTTATTTTCTATGCATTTTTTGAGCTAAATATTTGCGCTATTTTTATTCACCCATAACTTTTTAACGACTTGAGATTTTTTGACACGTTTTTTTTTTAATCGAAAGATTTTAATCTCAACTTTAATATGCAATCAGTAAAAACCTTCTAGAATAAGTAGTTCAAAAACTGTAAAATTATAAAGAAGATGCAATTTTTTCAACAAAACAGACAAAACTGCTCAAAACTCCGGAAAAATCGAGCGTTGGACCGAATGGTCGCGGCTTTTTTCATGATTTTATGTAAGAAAAAAGATCCCAAAGCTAGAAGAAAATCCAAGACCCAAATGCAATGCACTCTCCTTGTAAGTCATTAAAAAATTTTAATAAATTAATTGTTCTTATATAAATTATCATTGTATGCTTATTATTTAAACAATTCCTGTATGCTTCTAAGTAGCTCAGTAAGTTACGAATGTATTAAGGAAGCCTTCTTTTTAACCAGAACTACCATTATTCTACTTCATGAGTTGATAATTTGTTGTGCGTATACATATTTATTCAATATATTTTTAAGCAAAGCGTAACGGAAAATTGTTCATTCTATGAAAGGCAAGATTGATACTTAACCAAAAGAAGTATTAACTTCTGTGTGTGTGTGTGTGTATGTGTGTGTGTGTGTATGTGTATATGTGTGTATTTGTGTGTGTATGTGTGTGTATGTGTATGTGTATTTGTGTATATGTGTGTGTGTGTGTGTGTGTAACTGGGATAGAAGCTACTGAAAATCGGTTTTCTTAGCTTGGTTTTTATTTAAAAGCCATTTTAAAAAATTTTTAAAAATTTTGATTCTTATTAATTTTTGTAATTTACGTAAACTACTCGAAGAATTTCCTTAAAAATTTGCATGGAAATTATTTTTGACTGCCAAAAGAAGCAAAACTTTTGAAAACTAATTTTCTTAGCGCACTTTTAATTTTAGAGAATTTAAAAAATTTTTCTAACGATTTTCATTTTTTATTTTTCTTCAATTTTACGAGAACTGATAGATTTTCTCCAAAATTTGTATGGAAGTTATGTGCCACTGTCTAAAGAAAACAAGCTTTAAGAAACCAATTGTCTCAGAGTAGTTGTAATTTTAGAGCATTTTGAAAATTTTCAAATAAATTTTTATTTTTCATTTATTTTCTATTTTACGTAAATTATACGATAAATTTTCTCAAAAATTTTCATACAATTAATTCACTATTGTCTCAAAAAAACAAGCTTTTGAAAACTAATTTTCTTAGCGTAGTTACGATTTTAAAGAATTTTAAAAATTAAAGAAAAAATTTCTATTCTTTTTTTTTTTATTTTTTCCATGTTACGTAAAGTACTTGTTAGATTTGTTCTAAAATTTGCAGGGAAATTATTTGCGACTGCCGAAAGAAAGAAAATATTCAATAATTGATTTTCCTAACGCAGTTTTAATTTTAGAAAATTTAAAAAATTTTGAAAAAGAAATTTTAAAAAGAAAATTGTATTTATTTCGCCAATTTGATGTCGAAAATTACTCAATGGATTTGCTTTAAATTTTGCATATTCTGTATTTTTTGGTGTAAGTACGTGGGAAGCTATTGAAAATTGGCTTGCTTAGTGTAGTTTTAATTTCAGAACATTTAAATAATTGAAAAAAAATTTTGATTTTTTTAGTTTTTTCTTTTATATTTCGTAAATTACTGATCACATGAGAATTGTTTGTATCTGTTAGAACAAGTATGACTTTTAAAAACCAATTTTCTTAGCATAGTTTTAATTTAAAAAAAATTTTTTAATCTTGAAAAAAAATTTTATTTTATTTTTTTCCATTTTACGTAAACCACTCGATAGATTCGCTCTAAAATTTATATACAAGTTATTTGCTACCGTTTCTATAAAACAGGCTTTTTAAAAATAATTTTCTAAGCGTAGTTTTTTTATCACTTTTTTTATTTCTGATTCAACGATTTCACTAATTCTTCTCTTACTTTCTTACTTCCTCTCTGTCTTTCTATCTTAGATTGATTTTTTTTCACTTTATTTTTAACCATTCGTGACTCTCTCTTCCTATTTTCTAATCACTCTCTCACACTCAGTAATTTTTCTTGAATAGAAATTATATCTTTTACATCAAATCACATTTAAAAAAATTAAATTAAATTATTCTAACTCAATGAGCTCTATGAGAAAGCATTGCGCCAAAGCAAATGGCAGCGTTTAATTAACTTAAAATCATCATAACTTCGGTTCCGATTGATAAAAAAATTTAATTTCGAAGGTTCAGTTTAATGATTTTTGTTAATATTTTGATACATTAATAAATAAATGCATAAACGAATTATAAGAAGACGTAACAGTTGGAGAAATGGCATGATGCGCCATGGTATCAACGCTTTAAAATGGAAAATATAAAAAGAACGATTGAAAATCTTTAAAAATAAGGCAAAATCGCATATTCTCACCTATCCTAAAAATTAGTATTTTTTATGTGTGAAAACATAAAAATTAAAAGAAAAAAAAAAAGTATAATCATTAAGAAAATCACGTTTGAAAAAATCTCTTTGTTCTTTTTTTCATGAATAACTCAGAGAAATTAACTTGTATTGCAAAAATTGGAACGGCGTTTTAAACTAGACTAGATTTCGCATATTTTCATTAAAAGAACGTTCAGAAAGGTGAAAAATTGACGGAGCTACAGCCATTTGAAAATTGAGGTTTATTTTCAATTTTTTAATTTTACATTTTTACACCCATTACTAGATACGCTGTATGGAGAAAAAACATTCTTTCAAGTGTTCTACGTAATATATTTTATCTTAATATACATATTAGAAGATATTTTCATCACTTAAAAGAGAAAATAAAATTCGATCAGTGATGTTCTGCATGAATTTGAATGGAATCAATCAACAATTATTTTTAGAATAAAAAAAATTTTTTTTTCTATTATCATTTAAAATATTTATTTTCAAGAAGTAAATCAGCCATGTTGCTTGCTAATCATAAATGGGTTGACGGTAAAGGTCATAAAAAATCATTGTATAAAAAGTTATTGCAGCAACTAGTATGCAATAATCAGAATCATTATATAAAAAGTTATTGCAGCAACTAGTTTGCCATACAGAAGAGTGTTATTATCGAAAATTTAAAGAATGTCTATCCATCGACGATTTCGAGAAACAAATACAGCAAGTTTTTAAAAATTCATCAGTTACTGAAATTTCATATGAATTTTGGAGTGTTGAAAAACGATGTACATTACTGGAACTAACGTGTGATGCTGAAGACTGCACACAGTGTTTAATTTACCGCTTAGAAAACCTTTATTTTGGCGTGATTAACCGTCCCTAAAATTTGTTGAATAATTAAATATTTTTATTTAAAACATAAATATATTTTTTAATAATAAAAAATCGTTAAGGTAATCAAAAAAATAATAATAAATAAAATCTTTTGGGGGGCGATGAACATATGTAACTTTCTACCCTATTGAACTAACATATGCGGTGGCTATGGTCATCAAGTTTTTACGCACCTCACTCTTATCCTAATTTTTCCAAGTTTAAACCCAATGTTCTACTTACTTTTTTTTTGTTTTATTTTTAAATATTATATATTTTTATAATCAAATTTTATAGCGGAAAAAATAAAATTAAAAATTTATTTAATACCTTAAATTCTATTTAATTTGAAAAATATAAAAAAAATATATCTAGAGATAGAGATAGAAAAAAGTTTTAATGTCAATATTATGTAACGAGCTAGTTTATTTTGGGACTTAAGATAAGGGTGCCGGACGCTTCAGCGATCTAGGATTCGAGGATAGGGCTTTATTTTAATAATAACAAATAAATAAACTTAACTATTAATATATTCTAAAATAGGAAATTTAATAATTACAAATAAAGTTAACCAATAAACAATTGCTCTTAGTTAAATATCAATAAAAAAATACTTAGAACTAGTAATTAATCAATACGCATGCGCAAAATAATTAAATACGATTTAACTATCATAAAGATTCTAACTAGATTTATTATGCGCTCATGTTCGGTTTTATATTCCATGCAAACAAGAAATTAGCCAGTGCGCATGCGCAGGATAGGAGTGCAATTAACCTAGATTGTTCCCCAACTACGAGCAATCCCGTAGCACAGGGTGTAATTGTCGGCTACGAGAATAGTCTAGTTTAACAAATAACGTGAAATCACGTGACCAATTACCCAAGGCCAACCCGACATTACACAGGAGTCTTGAACAAAGATGCTAGATACCCATGAGCAATCCCATGGGTTGCATAACAGGCGGAAATCTAGGATTACGGTATAGTCACGTGCAATCACGTGACCGGAATGGCACTAGGATAATACAGGATGCATGGAAGTCTAGGTTGTTTCATGCATAAGCAATCCCATATGTCATGAACCAACCTTCGACCTTTACCGTACCACTCACTCTAGAATCATGTGCAATCACATGTATTATAGGGAGAGCTCAACAGTTCCACTAGGTGTCAGACTCGGTCGCGACCAATTGTTACCACGAGCAATCCCGTGTCAAGACTCTGGAAGGAGTACACTGAGACCTTAGACCACGAGCAATCCCGTGGCAAGACTGGCTTCAACTGGCTTGTGCAGCTGCTTATATACTAACGGTCCATGATTTCACTGATGTTCCACAAGAACGGAAACGGACCGATACACAGGTCTAGAACCCAAGCATCGAATTATACACAAATAAGTATGGATTGTGAAATTATACGCAGGTCTAGATATACACTTGGAACAGACGCAGTCTGTTACAATTACACGGCTATATAACTTATATTGATATGAAATAAAAACGTAGCCAGTTCTGTAATTTTTTTCTGCTAAATAAAAGATATGAAAGATTGAAAAAAATTATTATAAATAATAGTTGTTTTTTGATTCTCACTACATTGCGAATAATAAAATCTTTTTTGTTCTCTAAAGAAAGGACCTTTTCTAAATTTATATAAATGTATGACATTTTTAACTAATTTAATTGAAATAGAAAAAAAATATGAATATATCTAATTTCATTTTAGAAAAGTAAAATAATAAATGTACCTGAAAAAATAAATAATTTTACGAATTTAAACTTCATTAGAGTGTGTTTTTAATAAAAATTATATTGAATATCATTACATATTACTAAGAATAGTATTTTATTAAATAAGATCAAAATTGTTATTATAATAACATATAAACGGTGAGCCATTTTATTCTACCCAGCCGGATATATCAGTTTTTTGCACGCTACGTGAAAAATGACCAGAACAAAGGTCACTCAGAAAAATAGGGACCGTCGATTGGTGTAGTCAGATTTGACCTTGAATTTCATTTTTCAGAGTAATTAAAGATAAAATCGCGCTTTTCTTATGAAAGCCTATATTTTTCAACTCGGATTCTGAAAGAGCGAAAAATTTTACGTTAAGAGGCTGTCGGAACCAAATCGGTTACTTAGTTTGGTGCTTGTAATAAATGCTTATAATAATTTATTCATTTATTAATATGGTGAAAATATAATCATTTCCTCTAGTCATGTATATAAAGAATAATTTAAAATAGTTAAAGCCACAAAAATATACAAAATATTGTTATAAAGCGAAAAATGCCACCTAACAATCGACACGACAGTTTTTTGCATGCGGTATATGTCAAGTCAGTTTGATATTTGTAATAAATGCTTATAATAATTTATTTACTTATTGATATGGTAAAAATATAGTCATTTCCTCTAGTCATGTATATAAAGAATAATTTGAAATAGTTAAAGCCATAAAAATATACAAAATATGATCGTAAAGCGAAAAATGCTGGCTTGATATATACCGCAAGTCACCGATTTGGTTCCGACCGCCTTTTAATAACCATATTTGAAAAAAATTTTTTTATGTGGCCCTTAAATGTTAATTACAAGGGGAAACACCGAAGTCAGTCAGTCAATCCTACGACCACGTAAACTAAAATCATATTTAGGCTAGCCTTTTTGAACCCAAGGTGGACAATTGAGTCACCTTTCACATGACCTGAAGCTAGCAACTAATTTGAGAGTCAGTAGCCAACCAGGTCACCATGCAGAAGTTCATTTTTCATCTTGATTACTGTAGTTTAAGCTTTCCAAAACCTCACTATTAGCGTTACTTAGAAACAATAGCGTGGACGTAGTAAGGACTGTTTTCTTTGGTGTGCTTGATAAGCGTGAGTCCCCTTGCCTCTCACGATGGGATGCTTGATTAGCGTGAGTCCCCTCGTCTCTCACGATGCCGCTTACTCGAGTCAGTCAACCACAAATTAATTGTTCGAGAGTGCGCCCATTTTCTTGTAGGCATAAGTGTCTACGCCTTTGGAAGTGGCCTGCACTATTGAGTAAAGTTCCCCTGGGGATGGAAGCACAAGCCCGACGAATGCGTTCCATCATGTCTTCTCTAGATGTGAGCCTCTGCGCATTAACGACATTTTTAAGGTAGCCCCATAAATAAAAATCAGGGGATGTAAGGTCAGGTGAGATAGGAGACCAATTAATTAGACCACCTTGACCGATCCATCTTCCAGGGTAATGGGTATTTAAAAATTGCCTGACAATTCTTGCATAATGTGGTGCCGCACCATCCTGTTGGACCCATATTCTTCGTCTTGTTTCAATATCAACATTTTCAAAAAGTTCTGGCAAGTGATATTGCAACAATGCCAAGTAGCTGTGTTGGTTGACATTTTCTTCAAAGAAGTAGGGTCCAATTAGGTGCCCATTGATAATCTCACACGAGACCATCTAGGTCCAGCGACGTTGATAATCTACAGCTCTGAACCAATGTGGATTCTGATCTGCCCAATAATGTCAGTTATGTCGATTCAATGCTCCAGTACTACAAAATTGAAATTCATCCAAGAAAAGCACATAATTGAAAAAAATTGGATCATTCTGGATGATGCCTAATGCCCAACGGCAAAATTCTATTAGCATTAAGAAGTATATTGGTCTTAACTCTTGGACCAGCACTATGTGGTAGGCGTGATATCCAAAGTTATTCAGAATTCTCAATGCCGTTCTTCTCAGCACACCTAATTCTCTTTTAATTTGTCGAGAGCTAATGTGATGGTCAAGATGAACAGTGGCGAGAACCACTACTACACGAGGATCGTTCTCATTGTATTGGCGACGCCTGCGTTCCTCGACGAGCTCTGGCAACCAGATGCGTTATGTTTCTATGGTTGGGATGTCTCTTGATTCGGGAATCGTGCAGCGTACAGTCTTGCTGCTTGACGTGCATTGTTCCTACATTCTCCGAGAATTAAGCTTGTGTCGACTATTTCATTAGGAAAATAATCGGCCATCCTCAAACTTGATTTGTTTATTCAAGTGTTTAATCTGAATAGGTTATAGCGCATGTGGTTATTAAAATTTATCAATTTTGAGACTAGCAGGTGGGTGCACAATGAAAATTTTCCGAGGTTAATGAGAATGGAAACTTAGCTGTTGGCGAAAAAATTTTACCCACTGGGGTTAGTCAATCATAAATCAGTTGTGCGAAGTTGCGCCTATTTGCTTGTCGGAATAAATTTGAACGCCAAGGAAAGTAAGGTCAGATGAGGCTGAAAGTCAATGTACTCGACCACCTTAACCGACTTAAAATTTATGTGGGTCAAAGTAATAATTATTAGCCAAATTGAGGCAAGCGGGGACCGCGAAAACTTACGAACCTAGCTTAAATTTCCACTCTAAAAGTGGCCTAGGTGTCAAATTACAGCTCTTTGAATTTAAAAAATACACTTTTTTTGAACCTTTTTCATCCAATTTCCAAGTTTTCGCCAACAGCGAACACTTGCTCAGGGAACTTTCGTCTTTTCTTCTACTTTTTGAAGAAAAATATTGCGATTGCGTCAGAACCACTCAAATTCATTCACGATGGTGTGCGAATCACATAAATTAGCGTTTTGAAGCGTTATTCAATTGAACTCTAGACTGCAGATACACTTTTTCAGTTTTTTTTAAACGGGTTGCGACGCCGTTCTTCGGCCTCGCTTCAATAACGCATTTATTAAATACATTAAAATTTTTTTATCCATTAAAACAAAATTTACTTTTACTCGACAGAGACTGATTTTATTTCTTATTATATGATTTTTTTTTTTGTATTAACATTCCTGTGTGTTACATTTTTATTTTTTATAATATGAGAGCCGCAAGAATACTGGTTTAGATAGTCATTTTTTTTCGCTCACCGATATGCCATGGCGACGACAAAGAAGTTAAAAGAAGAAATATCTTACCAGAAGAGTACCCGACCTTCGGAAAACGGATTCGGCTGAAACTGCAGGATATAATTTTCTGATAAAAAAAACCCGTGTTTTTTCTTTTCTTTGAATAGGCCCCATAGATGAAGATATAGACATTTTTTCGAAAATATAATAAAAGGAGCATTTATAAGATCTTGAATAACCAAACAACTAAGACCCCTACAAAAAATGTATAAAACATAAAATTAAGTGCAGATTAAATGCTTGAATTTAAGCTTTATTGCACTAACAAAACTTATGTAGTTTAAGAGTTACAGATGATTAAAATATGCTAGTGAAATAGCGTCAAAAATTGATGATATGTTAAACGCAAAAAATATAAAAAAATATGTAGTAATTTTCAATTTGGCATAATTTTTGAACAACACAAGCTTTTTCAGAGCAACAGAGTTTAAATTAAAGCATTTAATCTGCACTTTATTTTATTTTTCATACATTTTTTTGTAAGAGTCTTAGTTGTTTGGTTATTCAAGATCTTATAAATGCTCCTTTTTATTATATTTTCGAAAAAATGTCTATATCTCCGTCTATGGGGCCTATTAAAAAAAAAAGAAAAAACACGGGTTCATTAAAAAAAAAAATCATATCCTGCAGTTTTAGCCAAATCCGTTTCCCGAAGGTCGGGTACTCTCCTTGTTAGTGACGTAATATGCATAAAAAGAATAAATTGAAGAGAGAACAGAAAAGAAAAATAAAGATTTTATTATAAAGAATTATTTGTAATTATTTTTTTTTATTATTTTAATTATATCCATAAGAATTTATGCGTGAAAATAATGTCTTCTTCTTCTTCTTCTTAATTATTATTTGGCCTCTTGGCTTGCTCATATGAGCGTTACGTCTTAGGCCATCACCAAGTGATTATTATATATTTTGTTTTTTGTTGCCCAGTGGGACTTTATTATAATTCTAGTTTTGCCCAGAGGGACTTTATATATATATGTTTTTGTGTTCTTCGGGTTTACTCCCTCGGAAAACTTCGAAAACTATTTTTTCTAATTTTTCCAAGGGAGTCAAACCCCGATCCACTGGGACGCAAGGTCAGTTGATTTTTACAACTGCACTTTTTCATCCCTTAGCGACGGAGCTCGTAAGTGTGTACTGAGTACAAAGCACATATAACAGAGGTGCTCGTTTGAAAAACAGCCGAGAGCGAGATTCGATCCCGGTTCCCCAAGCATACGAATCCAACGCTCCTACCGACTGTGCCACAGACCGGCTCTGAAAATAATGTCATATATGTATTGTAATGCGTGCAAGCGCCATAGTAAACGAGAAAGAGACGGAGCGAATAGACTATATAGTATGAGAGAGCGAGTCGATATGAGAGTTGAAGTGGCGAGTTTTCTTTGTACCGGTATGAAACTAATGTAGAACGTGAAGAAATTTATGAAAGATAAGCTGTTAAAAAATAGTATATTACACACCAAGAGAGGTAAAGTATTGGCGAGTCCATAGCACATATAATTGCCACCTCGAGCCGAAGGCCAGGGTGGCAAATATGTGCTATGGGGTCGCCATTTTACCTCCTGTGGAGTGTACACTTTTTTTCGCCATACCCGGGCCGAAACTGTGACTTTTGTTTTTCGGCGCTGGGACGAAAGTCGTAGTTTCGGGCAGGGTATGGCGAAAAATTATTATGATAGCCGATGCGAGTAATTGTGAATAGAAATTTATATTATTTTAATTAAACACGTAATTTAAAAGTTAATAATAATGGAAAGCGCGAAATGAAAACAAAGGGTTAGCCAATCATAGAATTACGAGTAGTATAGGACCTACTATGGAAAAACGGATGACGTCATCCTCCCCATCATAGGTCCCGTGAGTTTTAACCCAATAACCTATGATAGGTCGTGATTTTATGACTCATAAAAATTTCATGAGTCATAAAAACGTGACGTCAATGGGAGAGAGAGAGAAAGCATATATATATATATATATATATATATATATATATATATATATATATATATATGTATATGTGAACAGAGAGAGAGAAAGCACGCTGTGTACTTACCGCAAGTCAAAATGAAAATGACAAGTTTTATGAAATGATGGGTGATTATATATTGTGATGAAATGATAAAAAGTTGACGAGAGAGAGAGAGAGAGAGAGAGAGAGAGAGAGAGAGAGAGAGAGAGAGAGAGAGAGAGAGAGAGAGAGAGAAGGAGAGAGAGTATGTATATATTTACGTGTATATATTCTACGTTATTATTAAAATGGTATGTAGTAGCCATCACGAAATTGTAATCCAAAAGAAACTCGCTTACTTAGAGACTTATTGATAAAGAACGTCATCAAGAGAAGCATGTTATTCAGTTGAATGGCATAGCCTTTTGTGAAACTGCGTTCACTACACTTTTCACTAGTAGACTCCGCCATGCTCGTTTTTTAAAATATGAAAATCTTATAACTTAGATCTGACTACGACTGCTGCTAAAAATATACTGAGTCGTATCTGGATTTTGCTGCTGCCTTTATACCCAGAGTTCTCTAGAAAATTTGGTATTATGACGTGTCTGTACACAATGACTTCTTTATGAAAAAAAGCGATAAAGGATGAAGTGTTTTTTTAAGAAAAAAATAATATATGATCGTTAATGTCTACAGAAGGGTGTGAACTCATTATATTTTACAGCTACACAGATCACAAAGGTTCTATTCATATCAATATATGTGTGTTTACGAGTACATCTTTATTCGGTTAAGTGAGAAATTTAATATTTATTACTCTTCTTTTGAGATTACTTATCGATATACTTTTCTAAGAAATCCAAGCAAACGTCAATAAATTAATTTAACAGATACTCATGACACTTACTTTTATGGTTTTAAGAGAGAGTAGTATGGTGGGAAATTTTTTTATGATTCGAAAATAAAAATTTAATACATCGGCTTTCAAAAAGAACTTTATTCATTGTCAAGTCTAATATATTTTCAGTGTGTGTGTGTGTGTGTGTGTGAAGGAAAGAAAGCGGATAGGTGTTGAAGGAGGGGGTGTGAGAAAAAATCAACACATTAATGTACATTCTGTTTTATTAATCATAAATTTATTATAGATTAATACATTCTTTTTTAGTATGACATTCTTGAAGTGCATGACTGATTACAAAAACCAAAACCTAATGAACGTTCATTCTGAAAAGTTTCCACGTATTTCTTATGTTTAATCTTATTTCATAAAAGGGTATTATAAAATTTTACAACTAATTTATCGTTTTTCTTCGAATCTCTTGAAAACTTGCTACAAAACGTACGTAAATTATGAAGATGACACATATGGTAAAGAAACATAATGCAATATTGTTCACATACTTGTGAGTCGTAGCTTTGTATTTTTTGTTTATTCCACTGATATTGTCTACAGTTACGTTTGAGCCTATTGAGATGATGTGGTGAGACTGGTGGGTATTCATAGCTATCAAGGTACGTTCCGTATCCATTATTATCTATATATATAGCGATCCGATGAGAACCACGTTTATTACTGAATTACGATTTATCGTAGCCTTGGTTGAAGATGACGGTGTGTCGCAGCAATCAACCTTATCTCCACCCCCTCTACAATAAAGTCTTGACAATCTGCATGATTTTATTCGCTCCAAAAGCGCATCACTCGATTTCCGGGCCTCATACAATCCAGGAGTATTGCATGCAACCACTTTCTGCAATGCCTGATTCACCTAAAAATTACACTAACATTGAAAATAGTCTAACAGCTTCCTAAAGAAGGGCACATGTACCAGAGTAGGCTTAAACTGTTCTTTTTACCATATTCATTATGCTTAAAAAATTTGAGAATGATCGAAAGTACGTTACTTTTTTTATAGCTCAAGAAACACACGTAGAAAAATATGAAAAAAGTATCATTTTTGACGTATAAAATTATGTACCGTGAACAACGATTGTTCAATCGATACCAAAATTTAATTACATATTCTACTTACAGAAACGAGTAATTTAAGCTCTTATTGAAGTGTGTGCCACTCCAGAAACTTGTATTATAGACTTTTGAATTGTTGTGAAGACAATTTCTCAAAATTAAAAAGTTCCAGAATATCCCTATATAAATGATGTTGTAATTGTGATATACTGATATCACCTTCAATCCAATTGATTCCATAATGATGGTTGATAACAAACTCGTTAAAACGTTTTAAACCACTTGGTAAATCAGAAAAATCATGCGGTGATTTAACTATCCAATGATTAAATATTCTTGTTTTTAAACTCAGTACAGCCACCTCCTTTGGGAAAAAATTATTATTTCTATCTTTTAGACCTTGAATATCTATGAAGAAATCCATGGTCTTTTAATTTTAAAGTAACTATATTGACAATATTTACGAAGCAAACTCTCTTACAAGACTGATGTCTGATGGTAGTGTGCAATGTGGTTTTGTAACTGTACCATCTACCACCAGCGCCATCACAAAATAGTTTAAGCGCTAAAATCTGTTTTAATTTGACGGCTAGAGTCTATTTCAAGAACATTATTGTATTTAGCATAAATAATACAATTTACTGTTTGCGCCAAGGCATAATCAAATTTTACTTAAATCCGTACTCTACCACGCTTAACGAGGTTCCAGTGCTGGGCTGAATTCGCAGAAAGATCAGGTGTTAGATCAAATGCAAACAGACAATAACCTCTAAAATTATCTATTTGTGTAAGAGCAAGAGACTCGTTAAGAAAATGTATCCCAGTACCGGAAAATAATGTGTGATAAACCTCTACATATTGAGGGTTATTACCTGTAAATTTAGGCTGTAGAGGTTTACTCGGTATCTGTATACCATCAATCTAGAGAGAGAGATAATTAATAGAGAAATGTTGAAAGTTGAATGGATTAAATCTTCGGTTACCATTAAACGATCTGTTGTCAACAAAACCAATGATTATTCTTTATGGCAGCTGACCTAAAATAACGTTGTCGAGAATGCCTCTATGCATAGTTAATGATTTAACTTCAACACGTGTAATAGGATATTTTGCAGTTGCCTTTAATAAAGCATTAGCATGAGCCAATAATATCCCAGGACTAATTTTTACACGACGAATAATCAATGATACTTCTTTAATACTGACGGTAAAAGTGTCATTTTCTGCAGCATCCATTAGGCAGAAAGCGTCTTTGCTTCGTACAAGACGTACACGTACTTCCACACCGTTTAATAAAAATTTATTCTGGTTAAAAATATCGCAATGTAAATGACCGATTAAATCAACAGTACCCACATTACCCGTATAGTATTGACAGTTTAAAAGTCCCAAGTTAGCTTCTGGGACATCGCAATTCCAATTGGGTAAGCCTTCCATTTTTCCAAGAGTATCCAGGTACCATAGCAATGTAGTCAAATGCAAGTTCATTCACACCAGTTGAGTAATTTAACAAGGTTTCAAAATAAACTCTGTATGGATATGCATTATTTGGCAGAGAAATGAGTTTTTGATTAAAAAATACATCGATTTGGTTGAAAAACGAATGAAGAAAATTATTCACTGGACCCACTTTATTATTCTCAGCAGCGATATTTGGTAAAATTTGTACGCGAACACTTAGCATGGTGTGTGCTAGATCAAGATAATCCTCACCGCCCTGAACAAAAAATTCAATAGGCCCATCGTCGGTAAGAGATGAGACTGGTTTATAATGAATAAACTGAGAGGATTCTAGAGATGTCTGCGTCGGTGGAGGAATGAACAAATCTTATTCGGATTTCATGCATTCACATGAGTTTACGTGTAAGAAGGCCATGTTATTATCTTGGTCCAAAAATATTTTTCACACTCCGTAAAGCCTGTTTCTTTTTCCTACCAACAGTCCTTTTCCTCTTCCTAATACCAACTTTCTTCTTCTTCTTTGTACTGGTACGATTTTTCTTGACTTTGTTACGTTCTGCTGAACTGCTCTTTAGAGACTGACGCTTCCACTTACTAGCCCTTCGTTTATAACCACTACCTTTCATCATTTCACTGATTTTCTTTGCAGCTTTTCTCTTGAGATTCTCTCTTGATTCATGCATTCTCGTATTTATAGCATGCTTAAAATTAACTCCACTATTGGTGACGTCATCCAGCACATGCATGCCAGCTCAAACAGCTTCTTTCCCAACCACTTTCGCCCCACTTGTTAAATAAGGTAAAACCCTACAGAAAAGTCCACCTAAAAAGCTTCTTATTCCATGTCCACGTTAATAGTGTGAGCCGTTATACACACGATGAACTCCCCCACCACCAATCTGCTCGCTGTAATAAGCTGTATAGTGAGTCATTTTTTCTATTTAGTGATTACGCTTAAAGTTCACTTTAGGACGTTGACGATTACACTTCAGTGTAATCGTCAACGTCCCATACTCAAATGGTATATGTTTACCGTGTTGATCCCTTATATCGATAATGATATTCTGAAAAGTATTATTTAGTAAAGGGATATAATTTACAGGTAAAATATGTTTTACCATGGTTGGTCCTAACGTATATTTTGTATTATTGAATGTAACTATAGGTAAAACAGCTGCTTGAGTATCTTCGACAGTATAAGGCAAACATATATCTGTGTAAATAAAGAGTTGATCGGGTATCACTCTTGCTAAAGACGCAGGTCTATCTCCAATAATTGAGTGCTGCTTCTTAGCATCTTTGATTTTCATCGTTTTTAAAGGAATGACGCCGCTTTTTCGATAAATTTCTTTTTCAAAACCAAAAATACGTCTGATTTTCTCATTAAAATAAAGGTAAGGTGTTTCCTTACAATCACATATGCGTCGTATTACGTAAACTCCTCTTCTTCTTTTTGCTGGTTCAATTACTATGTGCTTATTTAATTCATTTGCTTGATTGATGGCACGTGATAGGTCTGCAATGTTCTCATACGCACCATATGGAAACACAAATTCTATAGCACGCGCATTATCTAAATTAATAAGGTTTTGTGATACTACTTCTTCTTTATCCGACGAATAAAGTAAGAAACTTGCTTCAGACTCTTAAATGTGTAAAATAGTACAGGGTATATGAATTTCTGTCATACCGACGCTCCAGTTACCTTGTACACGAATTTCATGTGATAAATGTGCGGTATAACATTTATAAGGTTGTAGTATTATCCGGAAAATATTTCATACTGGTGTTACTTGGTAATACCAGATAAAAGTCATCTTCGTCCATTTTTAATTTTTAATTGAAGTCAATTTACTCGCTTTAATCCAAGGATTGAATTTTTCTGGGTATCCGTAACACTTTACGAGAACTTTTTTGTTCGATCCTCGTCCTTTACTACGTATTATACGTTTGATTTTAAACTTGTCTATTTCTGCTAAGCGCTTTTCTCTAACTTTGACTAGCTCTTCTGGGTAAAAAAAGTTATCGTCTTGATATTCGTAAAATTTTGAAAATTTCTTCGCTGTAATTTTTTTTTCATATCCTTTCTCAAACGTGCCTTTTGAACGACTGATGCGTACGTAAGAGCCCTGCGTGTATATAGGCGCGCGTGATGGTTTTCGCTGACTAAGAGTTCTTTTTTTTAAATTTTTTCTCGCTGTAAATGCGTTATAAATAGTTACATCTGCAGGTACCATTTTAATTCCCGTATGCAAAGTGTGATTATACGCATTGACGATATTTTGTATTACATCGATGTACCTGTGAGTATTTTTGTGTGTAAAATATCTAAACATTCGTTCCTTAAGCGAGCGATTTAAACGCTCAACAACAGCTGCTTTAATGTCTGGATTGCGCGCTGTGCGAAAATTTATATCTCCCTTTTTTAATTACTCTTGAAAAGAAGAATTTATAAACTCTTTACCCTTGTCCGATTGTATAATTACAGGAATCCGTCCATTTGCTCTCTTGAGAATCTTCTCGAAAGCTATGGTGACGCTACGCCCGCTTTTATCTCGGAGCGCCTCTACCCAAGCATATTTGCTGAGAACATCTATGACGACGAGTAGGTAACAGTAGCCATCGTTATATTCTTTGAAATATTGCATATCACACAAGTCTATCTCTCAGCAATCATCGATATTTGTTTCGTTGTATCTTAATCTTGGAAACCTTTAATGAATAGGCTTGTGTAGCGCATAAGCATCCTGGTTATTTAACCACTCACAAATACGCTCTTTTTTTTTTATTTCTCTGAGTACTTTTACGAATTAAATTACGGGCGCCAGCGTATCCAGCCTCGTGTGAAGTTACGTAATATATTTTTTCAAAAGACATTTTTATATGTCTAAACTTTTCCATTTTCGCTTAAGTATTTTTTTCTCATTTCTACCTTGGCTTTACTGTATTCGTATCGAAAGTGTAGCTTTCTCTCTAAATCTTCAATATCTGTTGAATTTTTTCGCTTTCGTTTATTATTAGACTTTTCAGCATCTAATGTCTTATACTGCTGTAACACATCTGTATTACCGACAAGTTTAAACGGCGTTTCTGACAAAGCTAAAAATCTTGTCATTTGTGCTCTCCTGGCGGGTGGAGTGAGAGATTTTTTTCTTTTTATAACGTCACTGATTAGGTCTATAATATTAGAATGCGGTATAACATTACCTTCTATCGTTACACGACCTGTGTTATCCCACTTTAAAAGGTTACCAACAGCACTTTTTTCATTGATTTAGTAGCAACCGTGCGCTTCTTGTATAGCTCTTGGATACGTTATCGAGAATTGAATGTTCAAAGAGTGGCGCTGTCAACATAGCTTCAACTTTTTCGACTTCATTTTCGCTATCGACTGAGCTTTCACGTCGTTCGATATTTTTAAAATAAAGATATTTTCGGAGTATCTGCATATATTTTTGATATTTCTCTCGTTCATCGGTGATACTTTTGGAAAAAAGAATATCATGCATCTTAGCATCTAAGCGTGATAAATTATCTTCTTTTGTCTGTACTGTCTGTTCTATTTCTTTACCCGTAGACTGGTTTTTTTCAGCCACTATCGAGGATGAACACATTCCCCGCTCATACTCATCTTCTGGGATAATGATCATTTTACGGGTACGTTCCATTGTTTAAGCGTTGTTGTCACCAAAAATTCTTCATACCGAAGCACCTATGATTGGGGCTAAAAGTAGAGGTAAAAAACCTCCATCATTCCGGATAAAACCCCGTTTCTTCTGATGCCAGTTGGTATTTTTACGTTCAGAATCATTTCCACCTTTTTTTCTTCTTATTATCAATTTTCGTAATATATGTTTGTACTTTTTTAATCGCTCTTTCTGAGAATGTTTCAATTTTACTGTCCCGTGTAACACGTTTAATACACACTCGCATATACACTTTATTAAATTTTTATCAGCTGATCGTAGTAAAGCTACTCGCTGTTGAGTATCCGAATGACAGAGGGTTTAAAATTGCAACGCACTTTTTACTAAAATTAGATGGTAAACAGCCGCAATTACCAGCACCAGATTGACTGTTTTTATTTTTTTTTCTTTTCTTCTTTTTCTTGTTTTTCGATGTTACCTTGGCCATAGCTGTGTAAACAAAGACAAACATTCATAACACATTTATACTTATATTCATCTTGCACATTTCACTCAAGGGTGATTGAACTCCGTAAGCATCATATGTCAAGTCTTCTACCTTGAGACTGCGATAGCAAACAATAACGTTATACATTCGCGAGAATGCGATACACAAGAATGCGACGTACAAGAGGCGATCGAACTCTAAACTGCATCACATGCAAAATTCAATCGATCTTTTCCCCGAAATTATAAAAGTATCAATAATATCATACATACGAAAGAATTCAACTGTCTTTTACCCATAGTATAAAAACCCAAGAGTCTTTAGCTCACCAGCTTAATTTCATACTTACCGTCTAAGGCTACGCTTCGCCTAAAATTATTGTACTGAAGGTTAAGAAGGAGAAATAAAGATAAGTTCAATTCAACACATATATATATAAAATAAATATTCTTTTATTCTTGGATACCTATCCTAAAGAACCAACGTCCTAAATTACAAAAATAAGTTATAATAATAATTAAAAAATTTATAAAATTAATAAATCAAGTTTATTAAATAAAGTTTAATAAATTAAATTTTACAAATTAATAAATACAGTTCTAACGGTTAACATAAATTGGTGGCAGCGTAAGGGGATAGTGAAGCCAAGTGATAAAAGTGATTAAATAAAACTCCGACTTCTTAAAATATTTTCTCGCAGGAGAAAACGGAGGAGTTTAAAAATTAAAAGAAGCCAAGTGATAAAAGACAATTAAACAAAACTCCGATATCTCAGGATATCTTCTCTCAGGAGGAAACAGAGAGTTTTAAAAATCAAGAAAACTTATCTTTAATCTGGTGACAATAGCCCACACTCTCAGGAGTTGACTACCAGTAGTTGAAGGGTTCATCAAGCTACGTCTGCATCCCCAGGGATAAAAAGAGGATCATCTACACAATAAAAGAGGACTTCTGCACCGCCAGCGGTTAAAGAGACGCAGCCAACCAGATCTCCAAAAACATCATCTCTTAAAAACCTTCAAGTAAGTCGTACAATAATTTTAAGCACACAGCGGGACAAGCCGAAAAATAAAGGCGTGTCTAACTTTCTGTAACATTCATTTTATTTATAAGTTATTTATAAGACATACAACGTCTCAAGCCGGAGCACACACGCTTGAGAGGTTGACACATAGGAACATCACCCGCGTATGTATTGTGATTATCGTGAAGATGATAACGATAGTGTAAGATCGGAAAATACCCCACGATCACCTTCTTCCCTTTCTGACGTTTCTAACAATTTCTACGACACTACAGACGGTCTTCATAAATTTAAAATAAATTTAAAACCCAGTAAGATGGACAGTTTACTAAAGAAATTTAAATCCAATGAAGACATAACGCAATGCGATCAAGACGAACAAAATGTAGTGCAAGAATTGCAACGTCAAAAGAAAAAGGCCGACGCATTAGAAAAGCAATTAATATTATTGACGGAGCAATTACAAATTTTAAATACTCAGATGACAGAAAATAAAAATTTACCACCAATCCCAAGTATACCACCTGCAGTTAGAGACAACAACCCTAGACTAAATGTTCTCCCGGGATTAACAAGAGAACATCATTTATTAATACGTGAACTCTTAACAGAGATAAGGGAATATGATGGATCAACAGATGTTAGCGCATTTATTGATCAAATCATTCGCGCCTCTCGACAACTTAGCTCTGAGCAGGAAATATCAGCGCTTATACGGAAGGTAATAGCAGTTAAACTAAAAGGAAAAGCACAAGAAGTAGTTGAAAGAAATCAAGTGACTACGGCAGTGCAACTCAAAGAATGTTTAAACACACACTTTGGAAAACTAGAACTTGAATACGATCAATTAGCTGAAATGCGTAACTCTATGAGACAGAGAACAAATGAAAAGGTGGCGGATTATATACAAAGATATAATAACATAAATCGTCGAATACAGATTTCGATAGATGGTTTAAATGACGATTTTAGAGATATGCACCGGAATTATGAAAATAAAAACGCGATTTCGAAATTTATAAGAGGATTGTATCCAGAAGGCTTACGTTTAGCCGTACAACAAAATCGACCACACACTTTACCGATAGCGTATCAACAAGCCTTATACGAAGAAAAACTCCGAAAAAAAGATGAAGAACTTCGAAATAGAAATTATAATAAACATGAGGAGAGATCCAGAAGAGATAGATATGAAAAACATTCAAGAGATAGGAGTCATTCTAGATATGATTCAAGAAATCGTGAGAAACATTCAACACCGGATAAAAATTACACACGTGATAGAAGCTTTTCACGAGATCGACAAGAAAATTATCGATCAGATAAAAAGGAGGATAAACCTACATGCTCCCACTGTAATAAATACGGTCATGACAAAGAGCATTGTTTTAAACATCAAAATGCACAAAGAGTAAATTTTCGCCTCAATGCCTCAAAAAGCAAAACTTATTTAGAGGATCCGGCACCATGGTCGAAGACCCCACCCGATCGTCAGAATTATTGGGAAGACCAGGATTACCAAACGCAATCTTTCCAACAGATGGAAAGCACTGGCATCTCTGGATGCGACCCTCAGGAACAGGAGGAAAATTATTAAAATTCTTAGTGGACACAGGAGCAGGCATAACATTCATTAAAGACAAAGTGTTGGATCTTAATACCTGCAATCCTATAAGACAAAAACCAGAAGAGAGACAAACAATACAGATAGTTAACGGAGATCACACAATGCTTGGCAAATGTAAATTGAATGTTTTTGGAAAGGACTTTATATATCATGTTGCAAGCAATAAAATACCTCTCGATGCCGATGGGTTATTGGGCCGAGGATGGCTACAACATTATAAAGCATTAATTGATACAGAAAAACAAAATATAAAAATTTTTGATGCACAAGACAACCATTTACAATTCACATTCAATGAGAAACCTGTTTATGTAAATCAAGGAATCAATCTTATAAAAATAGATATAGATATACTAGATGGAGAGTACATAATAACCGATCCGAAAAATATAATAACACCAGCAATATATACAGTACAAAATAAAAGTACAACACTCAACATCGTTAATGAGTCAGTAAAGGAAATGAAGATAGATACTGAAATAGAGATAGAAGAATTTCAAGAACAAAAACAAGATGTTTATGAAACAATTTTCATACAGAAACAAGTATGTAATAAACAAACGATCATGACAGAAAAATATCATCGTGATAAACTTATTATAGATAATACACGCACATCACATTTGCCGAGAGAACAGGCATTAGCAATACAAACATTAGTCAAAGAATACAATGATATTTTTCAATTAGAAGGAGATAATGCACCATCGCTCAAGAATATGTATCATCGTATAGATTTAACAGTAAATCAACCAGTTGTTTTAAAATTATATCGACACCCATTATCTTTACATAAGGAAATAGACAGACAAATAGAAAAATTTGAAAATGAAGGTATTATAACAAAGTCAAATTCGCCTTTTGTATCATCTGTTTGGTGTGTTCCAAAGAAAATGGATGCATCAGGAATACAAAAATATAGAGTTGTAATAGATTTTAGGAAATTAAATGAATACACACTTCAAGACAATTACCCATTGCCGTCAATAAATGAAATTCTTGACCAATTGGGAGGTATGAGATACTTCTCTGCATTTGACTTGGCCTCGGGCTTTTATCAAGTACCGGTTTTTCCAGAACACAGAGAGCGTACTGCATTTTCTACTCATAAAGGGCATTGGGAATTTAAACAAATGCCAATGGGCCTTAAAAACGCACCTGCAACATTTCAAAGAATAATGAATTTAAAATTACAAGGACTAATAGGCACTATATGTTTCGTACACCTAGATTACATTAGTATACTCAAAAACCTTTGAAGAACATCTAAAGAACTAACAGATATTATTTGATCGTCTTAGAACTGCAGGCTTAAAGTTGCAGCCTGATAAATGTGAATATGTAAAACCAGAATTAGAATATTTAGGACATCTCATAACAGAAAAAGGAGTATATCCTAATCCAAACAAATTAGAATGTATAAGAAATTATAAACAACCTTCCAATCAAAAGGAAATCAGACAATTTCTAGGATTATGCGGATACTATAGGAAATTTATTAAAAATTACGGTAAAATTACAACACCTCTTAATAAACTAATGAGTAAAAATGTCACGTTTAATTTCGACGATACATGCAAAAATGCTTTTGAAATATTAAAGCAAAAATTAACATCATCACCGATATTAAAATACCCTTATTTAGAGGAGATGTCCATATTGACAACAGATGCGAGTAATGAAGGACTTGGTGCAATTCTTAGTCAAGGTGATTACAAGAAAGGAAAAGATTTACCTTGTGCCTATGCTTCAAGAACACTCAATCAAGCTGAAAAGAATTATTCGACAACCGAAAAGGAATTATTAGCAGCAGTATGGGCAATGCGTCATTTTAGACATTTTCTATATGGGAAACCTTTCATTTTAATAACAGATCATGCACCATTAGCAGGTCTCATCAAATCAAAATCACCAGAAATCGGATCTAGAATTTTTAAACTTTTATTAAAAATTACAGATTTTCAACCTATAGTAGAATATAAAAAGGGTAAATTAAATACTAATGCCGATGCTCTTAGCCGAGCATTTGTAGCAAAAAGAGAAAACCCACGAATAAAGTACGTTAATGCTATAGAAGGTGACATAATATGCAACAATACTGATGATCAGGACATAAAACAAGTTTTAAAGGAAATATTGTCTAAATACACAGAAGGACAAATATTGGAGCTCAGAGGTTTTAACAGAAAAAAATTCTTCGATGCTACAAATCATTTAAAGGCCATAGCAGCCAAGAGCGGTATAAAAGAAATTACACTTGTATATTTTCGGACAGAAAAGGAACCTAAATATGGAAAGATAGAAATAAAACAGGCATGTAAAGGAGACATTATACTAACTCCAAATGAAGAATTAATACGATCACCAATAAATTATTTACGTAATCATTACCCTAATTATAAAGGAGAAATTATAGAATTAAGAAATTTTGACGACGCTTCGGCTCAAGATTTATTATCAAAACTTGCTCGTTTTCCAAGAAGAATACGAATTAAGAGTCTAGCACGGACTCATGTGGATTGTAAAAAGAGTAGAAAAACATTAATAGCAAGAGCCCATAGCGAAGCTCATTGGGCTTATGATAAAACCATGTTTCAACTTCGTAAATATTGTTGGGAAACAAAAGCAGAAGAGGTTAAAAATTGGATCGATATCTGCGAATACTGTGCAGAAAGAAATTTTAATAGTAGATTCAAAGCTCCAGGTACTATTATTAATGCGCCAAAGGAAATCAATGAATTATGGTATATAGATCATGCCGAAGGAAAAGGAATAAAATTACTTTTTATTATAGAAGCGCTTTTAAGATATGCTAAAGTTTATCAATTGAAAAATCTAGATCAAACTACGCAATCTATGGAAGATTTAATGAGTGAATGGGGAACACCAAAGAAAATAATCAGTGACAATGCAGCTACGTTCACATCAAGGGCGTTTCAAAATTTATTAGAAAAACATAAAATAGAATATATACCAACAACTCCATTACATCTGCAATCGAATGGTATAGTAGAAAGACTTATAGGAACTTTGAAGAAAAGAATAATTGGAGCAGTTTCAAACAATAAAAGCTTTTACCCAATTACTACTGCTTATAATAGAACAATACATCCTACAACAAAATATATACCTTATGAATTATTCTTTGGACGAATTCTACCTAAAGAAAATTTTAACTCTGACAAGTTAAATTCATTAAATAAGCGATTGGAAGAAAATACAAAGAAAGCAAAAGAAGCAAGAGAAAATATACAAAGACAAAAGGAAATTAATAAAAACACAGTAGATAATAGACAAACTTCAAGAATCAACCCACAACCAGGGGATAGGGTAAATTTTAGAACATCACGTGGATTTATAGGGCCAGCAATAATTCTCACAGTCAATAATGAAAGTCATACAGTTCAGCTTTTATTTAAAACAAAAATTCTAAGACGACATTTTAACGAGATCACGCTTATCTCGAATCCCTTCTTTGTTACAGATGAAGGCGACAATGATAATATTAACAGTCATTCTAATTGACATGTTTCATCACTGCGAAGCAGATATAGAAGTTACACCAGCTAATATACCAATACTACAGAAAAATTACGGAACTGTATATGTGTTCGAAGATACTTGGACTATTGTTAATCATATAAATCTTACAGCCCTTATACAAAATAAAATAGACATGCAAAATCGATTAACAAAAATCAAAGAAGCATGTAATAATGTTCACTGTACTGCAAAAGATTTCATAATACATCAAGAAAAACGACTACATGAATTATTCGCAAGACTATCTTTATTTTTACACTCAGAAGGCAACAGAAAGAAGAGAGGATTATTCAACTTTGTAGGAACAGCGAGTAAATTTTTATTTGGTACCTTAAATTCTGATGATGCCGACTCTATAAATCAAGAGATAGACAAACTATACAAACATACAGAAGATTCGTTGATAGCAATTAAAAATCAAACATTGTTTATGAAAGAGACCTTCGATTCATTTACAAAGGAGTTCGATATATTTAAAGAAAACGAAGATAAATTAATAAACTGGAGTCTTGGAATATCTGTAATGCTCAACAATTATCAAGGCAACCAAATTGTATTACTTAGTTTGCAAGAAATTGATGCATCGCTGAAAGAATATGAAGCTTATATAACGGATTTATTCAATTCTATAAATATAGCAAGAAACGGAATATTATCACCTGCATTATTAAAACCTGAAATTCTAATAAATGGTCTACAAAGCTTGTATAAAAAACAGCAATACGATGACGTGTTAATAGCACCAACAATGAAAAATTATTTCTCAATATAACAAGTTATGACTTCCACATCCTACATTAAAACAGACGGACTCGTAATAGTTACTAAATATCTCATTATCCACAATGACCCGTACTAAATCCTTAAGTTTGAACCTTTACCTATTGAAAGACGTTTTGGAAACACAGTAATATTAGATGTAACTAACCAATATGTATTAACAACGTATGATATATCAAAATATATGACCTTATCGAGTATAAATGATTGTAATCAACTTGGCAATACAAAAATATGTAAACTACAAATTTTACCTAGGCTAATAGACTCATTATCCGCTTGCGATAGAATATTATTAAATGACACAAGCAAATGTAAAGAACATTATTTCTCTTTAACTCATGATTTTGTAAAACGTATAGAAAATGATAAATTTTATATTGTACCTATAAAAGAAATGTTATTCAGCGTATTTTGTAAAAATTATAAAAAAGACATAACAATATCACAAGCTAGTATTGTAAAGCTTGATGATAAATGTTTTATATCAAACACTGCGTATTATTTACATACGTCACATGACTCTACTACATATACAACCACACTCTTAAACTTAACACTTAGTAAACCATATGAAGACAACTATAACCCTTCCTTTATTGGCATTTTCGGAACATGATCTCGGTAGTCTAAGGAGTCATGCTTATAACCTAGAACAAATACAAGACGAAATTGAAAGACTAACTTTACAAAGACGAAATCATTCTTTTATTTCAACTGCGATAGACTATCTTCATTATTCGGGATACGTAGCTCTCTCTATGATTGCTGCCTTTATCGGGTATAAGTTAAACATACACAAAGTAATAATAATAATCAGTTCTTATCTTTGGGCAAGATTAAATAATTTTTGTTGTTGTCACACTAAACGACTCGAACCTACAGTAACTTACAACCATTGTGCCAACATTACCACCACTGGAAACGTTTCCTCAATACAACCTACAATATCCTCTTCTTATACACCCAAAACTCACCTGATTCCTCCATCATATGACAATTTACTATAATTTTTCGGGACGAAAAATTTTAAGGAAGGGCGTGTAAACAAAGACAAACATTCATAACACATTTATACTTATATTCATCTTGCACATTTCACTCAAGGGTGATTGAACTCCGTAAGCATCATATGTCAAGTCTTCTACCTTGAGACTGCGATAGCAAACAATAACGTTATTCATTCGCGAGAATGCGACACACAAGAATGCGACGTACAAGAGGCGATCGAACTCTAAACTGCATCACATGCAAAATTCAATCGATCTTTTCCCCGAAATTATAAAAGTATCAATAATATCATACATACGAAAGAATTCAACTGTCTTTTACCCATAGTATAAAAACCCAAGAGTCTTTAGCTCACCAGCTTAATTTCATACTTACCGTCTAAGGCTACGCTTCGCCTAAAATTATTGTACTGAAGGTTAAGAAGGAGAAATAAAGATAAGTTCAATTCAACACATATATATATAAAATAAATATTCTTTTATTCTTGGATACCTATCCTAAAGAACCAACGTCCTAAATTACAAAAATAAGTTATAATAATAATTAAAAAATTTATAAAATTAATAAATCAAGTTTATTAAATAAAGTTTAATAAATTAAATTTTACAAATTAATAAATACAGTTCTAACGGTTAACATAAATTGGTGGCAGCGTAAGGGGATAGTGAAGCCAAGTGATAAAAGTGATTAAATAAAACTCCGACTTCTTAAAATATTTTCTCGCAGGAGAAAACGGAGAAGTTTAAAAATTAAAAGAAGCCAAGTGATAAAAGACAATTAAACAAAACTCCGATATCTCAGGATATCTTCTCTCAGGAGGAAACAGAGAGTTTTAAAAATCAAGAAAACTTATCTTTAATCTGGTGACAATAGCCCACACTCTCAGGAGTTGACTACCAGTAGTTGAAGGGTTCATCAAGCTACGTCTGCATCACCTGATTTCTCCATCATATGACAATTTACTATAATTTTTCGGGACGAAAAATTTTAAGGAAGGGCGTGTAAACAAAGACAAACATTCATAACACATTTATACTTATATTCATCTTGCACATTTCACTCAATGGTGATTGAACTCCGTAAGCATCATATGTCAAGTCTTCTACCTTGAGACTGCGATAGCAAACAATAACGTTATACATTCGCGAGAATGCGACACACAAGAATGCGACATACAAGAGGCGATCGAACTCTAAACTGCATCACATGCAAAATTCAATCGATCTTTTCCCCGAAATTATAAAAGTATCAATAATATCATACATACGAAAGAATTCAACTGTCTTTTACCCATAGTATAAAAACCCAAGAGTCTTTAGCTCGCCAGCTCAATTTCATACTTACCGTCTAAGGCTACGCTTCGCCTAAAATTATTGTACTGAAGGTTAAGAAGGAGAAATAAAGATAAGTTCAATTCAACACATATATAAATAAAATAAATATTTTTTTATTCTTGGATACCTATCCTAAAGAACCAACGTCCTAAATTACAAAAATAAGTTATAATAATAATTAAAAAATTTATAAAATTAATAAATCAAGTTTATTAAATAAAGTTTAATAAATTAAACTTTACAAATTAATAAATACAGTTCTAACGGTTAACAGCTGCTCGTATACTGCTTCGATTCGTCTTGTTGACGCTTGTTTTATATCTTTAGCGTAGATTTGAATGATGTTTCGGTAAATAGGCATACTAAACTCTATCATCGGGAAATACATACATTCTAAAACGATATTCATCATTTCTACTTTGTTTCAAGTCCAAGAAAAGATAACCATGTGGTACACATGTACTGTCTAAATAGGCTTCTTGCAGGAATTTCGGATCTACGGGGTATACTTGTCGTGCAAGATACTGAATTTGAGCACGATCTCGGGAATTTTTAAAAATTACGATGCAATTCGCGTTCAATGAAATATCTCTTTGACCAGTACCTTTGTAAAATAGATTTTGAGTGATGAAAATAACACAAATATTCTTATGGTGGCTACCTTTTGTAAATAAATCTAGAATAGTATTGTTGGAAGATTCACGCATCAAATCATCGATAATTATTAATTTTTTTTTCATTATCGTGTGAATAATCCGACTTGTGTGGTAAACCTTCGTGAAATTCTATAACCTGCTGACTTAATATTTCCAAATCGTTTTTTTATGCTTCTTGCTTTTCGGCGTAATAAAATAATATTCTGTCAAATGTTACATCGCAGATACGAGGGAGGTTTGCGAAAAATCGCTTTACAAATACCGTTTTACCACACCCCGTAGGACCGCTTACGATACATGTAAACGGGTATCTGAAACATGTATCCATCTCGTTATCTTTTTACTTACAACCATTTTGACAATGATGATAGCTGTATTTAATTAGTAAACAAGTGTGGGGCAGCGGCGACGGCGGTGGCGCCCTGGACTGATTAGCTATTTTTTCACACCTCTTGCTCAACTAATTAACTCGCGCGCGCGCGTGAAACACACGGGTTTCATCAGCTAATTTCGCGTGTGTTTACACATCAGTCGCTTCACGCGGTGGAGACACGCGTGATAATCAGCTAATTTCGCATGTCTCTCGATAATATTATTATTATTTTAACATTATAATTTATAATTGAAAATTTTTTTGAATAAGAGTAAAGGTTAAATAAAAAATAAAATTTTATTCAATGTTTTTATTTACCATAAAATATATACATATTTTTCATTATTACATAAAATATTGCTCAAATTTTCTTATAGCCAAATGGTAGAGAAAGTCTAAGATTAATATAACGTCTCTTTTTCAGAACCACGCAACATTCTTTTAGATTCTGGACGTGTCACAACCTCATGCATATGTGTACGCCGTATACTTTTAAAATTTATTTTAATTTTTTTACATGCTTGATTTTCTCGCTCGACCTCGTCATCTATTTGATTTTTATAATGATCATCGGGATTTGATGTACTGCGAAATGCATCAATAATCAATTCATTGATGCTTTCAAAATTTATTTTCAATCCATTAGAGAAATTTAAAGTTATACCCTTAACCTTACAACATTCAAATATTTTGCCATTAAGGTTTACAGCGCAATAAGCGTAAAATTTTGGATCCCTTGAAATAAAATGTTGTATATACGCACCCTCTCCATGGACTGGCAACTCGTCATTCATGTTACCGAGCTTTGTACCCTCGACCGGATTATATTCCCCAATTTCATTATCTTTGGATGTAAATATACACGAGTCAGTATCGCAATATAAAACGGATCTCCCTAATTTTTCTAGATCCTCGTGAAGTTTCAATCTAGCTTGAGCCGTCGTATAAGCCGCAATAACGACATTTGTATATGCTGCAGTAGGCGATGCTTCCTCTTTGTATTGCCAGTTGGCATACAAAATTTCATCATTCACAGCAAGTATATCGTACACTTCTTTATCGGCTGCTGTAAGAAGTTTCAAGAGTATTTCTCGTGACTTTATAATATCCGTTTGTTTTAAATTACTACGCTGTCTAAATTTACCCCAGAAGGAATTGAGACAGAGTTTTGCAACAGCTCTTAATCCTGCATTTTTCTCTATTTTCTCCTTATCCATACGAATACCTTCATCTAATTCATACTGTTTGATATATTGATCTTTACTAGCGTCATCGATACAGCAAGAAGGCCAACCACTAGCCTCCTGTTTCATCTTTAGAAAGGTGTTTACGCATTTAGCAAAGAGTCCACCACTTGCAGTCGCTTGGTCGAACTGCGTCATTTTGTATTGCCAAATGATATATATTTTAGTTATACGATACCGTAGTTCAACGGCTTTACGCATTTCATCGACAACCCATGTACCTGTGAATTCACGATCTGTTACATTTTCATGACCACAATCTCCTTGACGCATTTCTTCACAGCAAAAACGACACAGAGCAAAAAGTAGTCGATTTTACATTTTAATAGGTAACAGCAGTATCTACAAATTACGTGGTGGTAGTACCTTGCATTTAATTAAACCTTCGACGCCTGATAAATCGTTATTAATGTCAGTTTTTTACACTCTTCTCCGAGTAAAATACGCCGATGCCCGAGAGGGAATCGCCCATGCTTAAACACGTTAAAGGGGTATAGAGAGCAAACATCCGTATATTTAATTTTTCTTCCTGACCAACTCTGCACTGAGTGACAAAATTTTCCGTTCTACCGCCGAAAAATGCGTTCCGTGGATTTAAAGTTATACGTCATTTCTAATATCAGGATTCTCGCTTTTGAAACGATCGAATTCACACTCCCATATCTTGCGAACTTCGTACCCAAATGATTTAATTTTTTCTATTTTTCTTATCGTGTTTTTAAAAACCTCGCTCAACGTGCGACCGTAAGACAATCGCTGCTCACGATTATTTGGAAAAAATTTGGTACGACCGCCGATGAAGCAACCCTGATACTTAAATACAATACCCTTTTGATTTGGTAAATTTTTATCTGTTGCTAAAAAACCGTCAACGCAAAATCTCTCCGTTAGCATGACTTCACGTACTCTACCATCGTGAGCAATTTCTCTACCGAGTTCACATTCACACTGCTCTAACCATTTTAGGGATTTTTGCGAGTGCTTGTCACCCCGTCGATAACCAGCAGATGGTATAACACAGATAGTATTTTTTTGTAAATAATTTTTTCTATATACTGTTAAACACGCGAAAGCTATAGTTACAGCTTTCGTAAGAGGGCATGTTCTCCCGAATTCTAAAAATATCTTTCTGAAGACTACACACGATCGCCTTAAAATTTCTACATCTATACGACAATATTCTACAATTTTACGTTTAAAATCGAATTTACAGTTACCTACATTCTCGTTATACCACGTAAAGAATTTAACTCTCTCGGAAAAGGGCATTGTGTCTATACCTTAATATTTAACATCTGGTGAAGGTCCTCTGTAATTTTGATTTTTCTGTGTATTAAACAGGTGTAACAAGTAAGCATTTCTACTAGATAGTGGTAAGCCAAAAGTCTTTGGAAGCGCGCTCAAACTCATGTGGAAGTAGTTTAAGCTATCGATAAACTTAGTCTAAACACATTGAAGCATCATAATACTATGTCCATTTAAAATTACGCTTGGCACGTAAGATGTATTTTCCACGATTTCTTTTGAAATAAGTTGACCATCGAAGCCTCCGAAATTATGCGCAATACATATTATTTCCTCAAAACCTGTTTTTTTACGAATAGCATTTTCGAGTAAACGCTTGACCGGATCAGCTCAAAAAATAAATTCGCGTATACCGCATGTAGAGCAAAAAGTACCTATAATCTCGACATCCATACAGTCCTCGCATACCTAATGTACTACGCGAAGGTTTAGTACATGTATTTTTATACTAGAGCTTGCGACGAGTATACACACCCGCGCATTTCAAATCTCCCGCCTAACGGCCAAGCTACTATAGAACAGTAGTTCTAAGCTCAGCCGCTAGACAACTAGCTCGAACTTCGTTGCACGCAACGAGAAAAATAAGGCCAGAGTATATAAAAGGCCAAAAAGCTAACCAGAGAGAGCAGTGTAGACTACGGTCTCCCCTCTCTCATTACCTTCGTGAGCACGCTAGGCTAAGAGAAAGTAGGACCAGTAGTAGCTGGTTGCCTTGGCTTGTGGAGCATCACAGCTTAGGCAAAGCTTCTCTCTCTTGCATATGAGGGTAGACCGAGTGAGCACGCTGGTCTACACTCTAGTGCATATGCTGGCAGAATTAGAGATACGGCGAGTGAGCACGCTGGCGTAAATCTATCTGCCTAGAGCACACTCACAACCTTTTGCGGACGCCGCAATACCAAACTTGCGCCGCTGAATTTAAGGGTGACGTCCACCCCAAATATTATATTCTATTTCACATTTCACCACTGGCTTAATTGAGGGTATTGTCCACCCATAGCTATCGCGTCCGCGTTTATGTAAACTATAGAATATATTAAGGGTGTCGTCCACCCATTACTTGTTTTATATTAGTTTAAAGGACTCCGTCCGACCGCGTGTAAATAGTAGAGTTTAGAATAACTTAAGGGTGTCATCCACCCATTACATATTACTTTAATTAAAGGACTCCGTCCGACTGCCGCGTAGTTATTAAGATTGTAAAATAAGTTAAGTGTGTCGGCCACTCTTTATCTTTACATCACTTAAGGGCCCCGCATGCCCATGGAGATTCGTAATTTGGATAGTCAAGGGAGCCGGCTACCTATTATTACCGTGGAATTAAGTATTGCGTTATTAGGTGCCGTTGCCTATTAGTATCATTATAATTAGCAATTAATCACTTGTCTCTTTTTATTTTGCACATTGTTGCAGGCAAAAGCCGCCGGTATATTTTAGACCGTCCAGGCCGTAGAACCTATTAGTTAGAAGTAAACTATCATTCAGATTCATTAAAGAATATTAATTAATTTGATTCATTTATTAGATAGCCGTCAAATGGCTGAGATAAACAAAGAACTAATCACTTTTGCAAATTATATTTCATTAAAGTTAGGTTAGCTTGTTTGTATTATACAAAAATAATAGGTTTAGTTTTGATTATTACATTATTATTATTTCTTTATTGTAATCGTCGTTGTACATGAGTTTATTGAGTACAATAAAGCCAAGGTACTCCCTAGCATAACCAAACATGTTAAACCCGGTTACTTTCCTTCACTTTCCACCGACCGATCCCTCCAACTCCTGCCGATCTTACCCTGGTAACTCACTGAAGCGTCTGGCAACAGGAGTTAACACGTATTTCCTCCTCCCGAAAGGGAAAAACGTTACAAGCTATACCTATACGACGTGTCTTGTCGGGTTTCGAAATCGTAGAATATAAACAAATTCCTTTTCTTTTTTGATGCATCGCTAGATTGACCGCTTTTCGCTTTATCAGATGGAATTGTCAGTATATAACATAAACCTTTTACATTATGTTTTTGACGACATGTGCTGCAACAATTAACCCTGCACACATGGTTATCTTTAATTTTATTTATTCTTTTATAGCAACGAGGACACGCTTGAACAATATCGCATAATTTTTTGTTATTTTTTTTGTGACTACCGACTGTTCTATGCTTGTGAAAACAAATTTGTCCGAAAAAATTTCTATTGTAATCGTTGCATTTTATTAATTTAACGTTTTTAGTTTCACAAGGTGGTGATACAAAGCAGCTGGAGTAAATTGACGGACACTTATGCATATTTATAAGAGAATATTTAATGTTACAGTATTCGCAGAAAAATTTACTTTTAACGGCGCCAGTTAAATTTAAAATAGTGTCAAAATGTCGAGACCGATTGTTACATAAAAGGTTAATGATTGAATTTTTATTGTGCTCTACATACAGCCGACCGTCGAAAAATGGTGGCTCCCCACACCCAAAAGTTGATTCGTCATAAATAACAACAGCTATTCCGCGCATCGTGTAGTATGTTTCAAACTTCTCTATTTCCTCTATACCGCAGCCATTATCGAGAATTTTAACGTTAGCGCTAGTTATAAAAATATCGGCGCGCTGCCTGTGTAAAGCCCTTTTACTATTTCTAATCTTTTCCCAAATATCTCGAACTTCTTTTTTCACTGAATTTTTAAATTTAATATAGGCCTCACCCATTACCAAAGCTTTCGGTATGCATTTATTATCATCGTTTTTTATGGAAATAAATGATTTTGATTCGATTACATCTATATAGAGACTTTTTCTTTTTACACCTCCTTCATCCCGGGGAACATTTACGATAGTTACTGTTAAAATAAAAGTATCATCTAATTTAAAATGTTCATTGCTTTGAACTAGACTACCTAGTAATAACCAAAAAGATCATTTCGAAAAAAATTATTTACAGGTCGAAGCGACAATCCTGCTGCTCCGCGAGCAAAATGATTGCTTCTTATATTTATACCTATGATATCATCTTTACCCGCCATCGACGTTATGTACGCGTGTATATCCCGCATTACATTTTCCAGCCAAATAATTAAATTAACATCAAGAGGAGGGGTTAGTATTTTTAATAGAAGCTCAATACCATAAGCCCTATATTTTTCTAAATAATTATGTGTACTCTGATTTATAATAAACCTTTCGCCGGCAGATCGTACATTGATGTCATCGTCTTCTCGTTCTTTTTCTCCTTCTGCATCATTATTTTCCTCATCGATATTATCTTCATCCCTCTCACTATCGCTTTCGGCGTTAATATTCGTTGCACCACCGCCCATTTGCATCGTTTGAGAATCCGTTTGGGATGACCGTGCAGACACATCGCCATCATTATCATAACTTTAAATATTCGCTGCAACACATCCCAATTGCATCGTTTCAGAATCTGTTTCGGATGAGTAAGTCGACACATCGCCATCATAATCATAGCCCCCGATAGAACGTTGTGAAGAGGGAGACGCTGTATAGTGTAAAGTTAATTGTGATGAAATTGGTGTTGAATAATTGACACAAGCATTTTTACTGACTGTAAATTTATTATTATTAAAAATTATTTTAAGATTTACAAATAAAAATTTATAATTCGGGTTGTCCGGAAAAACATTCAGCTACGCGTGTTAATAAATCTAGTAATTCCGGTTAATATACTATCTTCGTATATAGCAAAATGGATCCACCTTATTTCTTGGGCTCGCTTTGAATACATGACCAGACACGCTCCCAAGAATATATGTGATGGTAGACGGTCTATGACCTTACTATTCCGACGAATCACTTAAAAAAAAAAAACAACGAAATGTAATAGCTGAAGGTATTTTCGGAAATATCGTGATTAAAAACTTTCTACCTGCATTCATTTAAGCTGACATCCCTGATACTGGTTTGATCAAAAGAACAATGGGAAGTCGAAATATGCTCATCTGCAGTTTGCGTCCGGTCAACGAAACGTCTCAAAATATTTTTTCTCAACTCTTCATCGTCAGAATCCGGTTTATTATATTTATCATAATGTCTTTGTATCGTCCTATAAATTAATTCAGCTATGGTGAAGTTTGGAGCAAAATAATTCAGCAACATATCGTCAGATCTTCGCTCCAAAGCCCTCGCACGATTTGCTGTAGCAACCTCATAATCATTTTCAATGTTTAGAATGTTTTGTGGTAAATTATCATCATTTTCACTGCTACTACTACTACTTTCATTACTATCACTATCGCTATCATCGTCACTGTTATTTTCATTACTATTATTGCTATCATCGACATACCTATTTTAATTATCGTTATCATTATCATCATCATCCCGGCTGTCATCTCTGTCATTTTGATTATCGTTAGCATCATCATCATCATTACCATCATCGCCATTATTCTCATTATTATCGTTATTATTAACATCAACATTATCATCGTCGTCGTCATCGTTGTCGTTATCATTCTCGTTATCACTGTCATCAATATTGTCATCATTACTGTCTTCCAAAATGTCTGTCAGTGAATCCATTTATTCATATCCCGTACTACTACCACTATGACTCCAGTGGTTAGATACTTGATCATCATCATCTTCACTGCTACTACTACTACTACTACTATCCCGTAGTAATATGTCACGAGCTAAAATAAAAAATTTTTATCTTATATTCAAAAGGTATTATTTTTCATATAAAATATTTTTAAATTACGCACACACATAAAAAACATATACACACACGCGTGCATACGCAGACAAACACTAACGCAAGTGTTTGGACGCATAAGTACATAAACTCCGATTGACATAAATAATTTTAAAACATAAAGGTTTATGAAATTTTTACAAATAGATAATTTATTTACATAATTTTAAAATAAAATATATGAATATTTATTACTATTACAAATAAAATTATAGAAATAATTTTGTTCTAAATTTCATAAAAAGTTTATTATTTTTCAATTATATCAATAATTATTTTAAAATCGAAACTCATAATTTTTACAAATAAAATAAATAATCTAAAATTATATGAAAATTATATAAATGATTTTACAAATAAAAATTGAATACATAATTTTTGTTAATAGTAATAATAACATTGAATACATTTTTACAGGAGACAATTTATATGCGTAATTTTTACAAATAAAATAAATAATTTAAAATATATGAAAACTTTACAAAATGAAAATTATATAAATGTTTTTACAAATAAAAGTCGTCTTTTATCTCACTCCCTATCCCTTCCTTATATTTTCTCTTTCACTCTATTTCAACCACTATCCCTCTTTTTCCAAACTACATGTTTAATTTCGCTCTCTCTTTTTCTCCTTCTTTCTTTCATACATACTTGTTCCTTCTCTTTCTCTCTTTCTTGTTCATTTATGAGACCCCCCGTCATGCTTAGTCTCTTCTTTCGAACCTTACTTACAGACGCACGCTATATATATATATATATATATATATATATATATATATATATATAATTTTCATATAATTTTAGATTATTTATTTTATTTGTAAAAATTATGAGTTTCGATTTTCAAATAATTATTTATATAATTGGAAAATAATAGACATTTTATAAAATTTAGAACAAAATTATTTCTATAATTTTATTTGTAATAGTAATAAATATTCATATATTTTATTTTAAAATTATGTAAATAAATTATCTATTTGTAAAAATTTCATAAACCTTTATGTTTTAAAATTATTTATGTCAATCGGAGTTTATGTACTTATGCGTCCAAACACTTGCGTGAGTGTCTGTCTGCGTATGCACGCGTGTGTGTATATGTTTTTTATGTGTGTGCGTAATTTAAAAATATTTTATATGAAAAATAATACCTTTTGAATATAAGATAAAAATTTTTTATTTTAGCTCGTGACATATTACTACGGGATAGTAGTAGTAGTAGTAGTAGCAGTGAAGATGATGATGATCAAGTATCTAACCACTGGAGTCATAGTGGTAGTAGTACGGGATATGAATAAACGGATTCACTGACAGACATTTTGGAAGACAGTAATGATGACAATATTGATGACAGTGATAACGAGAATGATAACGACAACGATGACGACGACGATGATAATGTTGATGTTAATAATAACGATAATAACACAGGCCAACAGAATTTGACAAAAACATTTTACCAAGAACCCCAGTATACTTTTCCGAAGGTTTTTTGCACGCTGAATCCGAATCCGAGGTCAGAATTGCTCTAAAGGCTCCAGTTTTTGAGATATCCTAACCTCAAAGTGCAAAAAACACCGTTTTTGACGTTATTTGAGGTTATGTAGCAAAGCAAATAACTTTTATTAAGAAAAACTGTATACACCAAATTAAAGTATGTTTCTTCTTTTTTCAAATGCCGTTGAGTTTGCTCGGATATCTTTTTTTTTCACAAAGTTACACCAATTTGAAAATTTCATGTTTAATGAATTTATGAAGCATCACACTATTCCGCTCAAGCTATCGAACAAGTAACTATATTGAAGAGCCACTTGTCAATTTAAAGCAAACTTGGTAAATTGTAAGAATACTAAAAAGTATTGTGAGCATCTTGTTTATATTTATAAAATCCCCGTTTAAGGGGTAGAAACCACCCCTATCAACCCCCAAGCAGGCTGACTCACCCAACCCTGGGTAGAGCAAGTTTAATCAATTGCTTTTCGATAAATAAACTAAATGTTCTACCAAAGCTAGCCCTTTAAAACTTAGCCTAGATAGGCCTTATCCTATAAACCTCCCCATGTACCTCCACAACTCTTAAAAACCACCCCTTCCAACCCCTAAGCAGGCTCACCCACATAACCCTGGGAAGAGCAAGTTTAATCAAGTGCTTTTCAAAGAAAAAACTAATTTTTTAACCACCGATAGGCGTACTAATCTTTATCTAGAAAGGCCTCATCCCCATACACCTCCACAACTCTTAAAAACTACCCCTACCAACCCCTAAGCAGGCTTACCCACATAGCCGTGGGAAGAGCAAGTTTCATTAACTGCTTTTCGATACAAAAGAAACTAATTTTTCAATACATATTACCTCCATATGCCTCATTGCTATATAACTCAACCTCTCTCAAAAACCACCTCTTTCTGCCCCTTGCTGGCTAAACTACGTAACCCTAATTACAGCACGTTCAATTAAATGCTTTTTGATAAAAAAATTAATTCTTTAATCAAAAATAGGCATACAGATCTTAACCTGGGTATGCCTCATCCCTGTATACATGTATAACCCTAAAAAACCCTTGGGTAGGTTAATCATGTAATTCTGGGTAGAGCTATTTTAATCATGTGAAATTCGGTGAAGAAATTAATCTCATATAGACAAATGCAGCTTATTCTTTATATTCCAACCTTATTGTATTACGTAGACATTTTGTATATCCAATCAACGTAAGTTCTTTCAACCAAAAGACTCAAAGCTCAAGCCAGCCGGCATCAAATATTATATTCAACTCATACTTAAACTTTAATTCTGTGAAATTCATTAAGTATGTTGTAGCAATACTAATGTATTGTTAAATTGGGTATGTCAGATCCATCCTCTCTAAATTCATTTTTTTTTAACATAGACTGATCTCCCAGCGCACCTCGCGCGCACTCTGTCTCGCCGTTTCGCCTCTCTCGACTCTCTACGCTAATTGTTTTTTTCTCTTTTTCCGCACGCGTGTTGTCTGTCATTGGTCTCGACCAATCAAAACAGCTGTATAAAGGCTTTAACTTTAACCTCATATTTTTTTAAGGAGAGATAAACCTGAATTTTGCTAATGTCTAAAACTTAATTGAAAGAATTTGTTTTTAAACAAATTTATAATAAACGTTTAAGGTTAATTTTAATATAGATGTGGCTAAATTGTACTTGTAGAATATTATAGCTATATTTAAATGTTAACAAGGTAAATTGTATATATTTTACAACATTCGTTTAAAAAAATCAATATATAAATTTGAAACGTTTTCTTTACTTTAACTTTTTTTTAGTGAATATTCCGGTACATGCGATTAATACTTTTTAAACTTTCTGTGTCTTTGTCAATATAATTGTTTAGAAAGATAAATATATCAGTTTATCATTTTTACTAAATCAGATCTAATGTAATTTAACATTACTTACTTATCAATTTTCTAATTTAGAGTCCAAAGATAAATTTTTAAAGATAAAATAGTTTCTGTTAATGATAAGATCAACATCACCATAATTTTATGATCACTTTATTTTTATTTTACTTAATTTTAACATCACTTGATTTTTCTACTTAATTATAATATCACTTAATTACTCTGATTTATTTTAACATTACATTGATATAGCTTGAAATCGAACATCACTTTCTTATAACTCCGTAAAGGCATCTTTACATCTTATTCAGAACAAATCTTTAGCTGTTAAGTTTTCAACTTTTGTAACTTTAATGAGAAAACCCCAACATATTAAATTACATTTTACTGTTAAATTTAATTTGAAACATAAAATTTATTCTATCAACATGTCTTTGAGATGCCCTTGTACAAGCAAAAAAGATAAATTTTGTTACGTTTGCGGAAATTTTGAGACAGAAAATAACCGCAGATCTATTAATGAAACTATTAAACAAAAATTTTTAGAATGTTATGGAACAGCTATAACAAATTTAGATAAAACGTGGGTACCAACAATCATTTGTAGTTCTTGTCGAAACACATTAAATAGATGGAATGATATTAAAAATGATGTCATCGTTGAGCCGGTCATTTGGCGCGAGCCATTAAATCATGATAAAGACTGTTACTTTTGCGCTTATGATATAACAGGAATCAATAAAAAAAAGGAAAAAAGTTAAGACTCCTTCTGTAGATAGCGTAACACCTCCTAAAAGAGGAAAAATTGATAGTTCACAAAAAAAAGTCTCGGAACCACGTAGTCTTGAGCAAATTGATGCTATAGAAAGTGAGCACAGTAGTGACAAAGAATATTTTTCTGATGATGAAAAACCCATATTTTATAATCAAGACGACTTAGACGATCTAATCCGTGATCTAGGTCTTTCCAAAGATTCAGCTGAGTTGTTAGCTTCTAGGTTAAAGGAGAGAAATTTGCTATTGCCTGGTACAAAAATAACTGCTTACAGAAACAGAGAACAGAACTTTATAAAGTACTTTACGAGTGAAGATACCTTAGTATATTGCCATGATATTAAAGGACTTGTTAACGAATATAAAACAGCATCTTATTCTTATAAGCCAGATGACTGGCGGCTGTTCATTGATTCTTCTACAGAGAGCCTCAAAGCAGTATTGCTTCATAACGGAAATGAATATGCGTCAATTCCTATTGCTCATTCTAGTACGCTAAAAGAATCGTATGAAACATTTCGACTTCTCCTGGAAAAAGTTAACTACAATTTGCACCAATGGTTGATATGCGGTGACTTTAAGATGATAAATATTTTACTAGGTTTACAATCTGGGAACATTAAATACCCTTGTTATATTTGTCTTTGGGATAGCCGGGATCGAGATCAACATTACATCAAAAAGGAGTGGGAAAAAAGATCGAAATGGGAAGTAGGATCTGAAAATGTTGTGTATGAGAGCCTTGTTAACAGAAGCAAAATTTTACTACCACCTCTTCACATAAAATTGGGACTAATAAAGCAATTTGTAAAAGCTCTAGATACAGATGGTGATTGTTTTCAGTATATTACATCTAAATTTTCCCATTTATCAGATGCTAAAATAAAAGAAGGTGTTTTTGTTGGTCCTGATATTAGAGCTCTAATGAAGGATGAAGATTTTGTGAAGTGTATGAAAATTGATGAAAAAATGCTTGGTTGAGTTTCAAAAAAGTTACAGAAAACTTTTTGGGAAACTATCGAGATCCTAAATACGCAACTATAGTCACAAAAATGTTAAAGGATTTTCATAAATTAGGCTGTAAGATGAGCATGAAATTGCATTTTTTATTTTCTCACTTGGAAAACTTTCCTGAAAACGTAGGGGCATTCAGCGAAGAGATGGGTGAACGCTTTCATCAGGACATTAAACAACAAGAGCGTCGTTATCAAGGTAAATTAACTGTGAGAATGATGGCAGATTATGCCTGGTCTCTTAAAAGAAATAACAACTCACCTCACCATAGACGCAAGTCTCTTAAACGATCGTTTGAATGGTCACGTAAACGCTTCCATAAAAAGAAATAAGCATAAATAAAACAAAAAAAAATAAAAAATCATAAAAAAAAAATTAAAATCCTCAAAAAATTAAAAAAAAAGATAAAAAATGAAAAAAAAACAAAAAAAAACGAAAGGAGTCAATACCGCCACGTCCACGTTTCGTGACTCTGGGTTTGGCTGAGAGCGGTAATAAACCATTTTTAATTTTCAAAAGTTCAAATAAAAATTCTTACAAAACAGTATCTTATTTGGTCCCCACGTACACCTAAACTCACATAGCTAGAGTTTGCCCATACATCCCTACACGTACACACCCAAGTCCAAAACATAGTAAAATTCACCACCACAAACTAATACACCTCATCTGAATTCACAGATCCTCAACTTTCTTACAAAAGTAATACTTACCACTTTAATTTTACACTCCCCGAGCCAACAAAATTTACGCTTACATTCCCGGCCCTAAATACACACACAGTCACTGATCGATTCTTTGTGTGTGTAAATTTCGGGGTGAGAGGGTGAATATTCAAGAAAGAAGGCTCACAGTATTACATTTTAGGGGGTACAGGCTAAGTTTAAGAAATCAATATGGAGGCGATTTGGATGAGAACGTGATTGGCAGGATGAAAGAGGCTACGCGGCAGCATACCTGATCTCCTTTTACCAAGATACAGGTGAAGAGTGGTCGGGTATATTAGGCATTTAAAGAGGTAGTCTAGCGGTTGTAACGGTGTATGGTGATGAGACATATTAAGAATGTAATTAGTAAGCCTATCTGTGGTTAAAAATTAAGTTTTCCCATTAAAAAGCAGTTGTAAAAGCTAGATTCCTACAAAGATACGTAGGACAGCTTCCTTAAGGGTCGATAGGGATGATTTGTAGAGGGTTGTAGAGGTGTATCGTATAAAATGTGTAGTATAAACTTGATTTACCCAGGGATACCTCGGCTAGCGTACTTAGGCATTTATAGGGGTGGTTATTAAGAGTTATACAGGTATATGAAACTAATGCATATTAAAAATAAAGTTCAGACACCTATCTGTGATAAAAAGCATAATATCTTCTTCTAAAAGCACTTGATTAAACTTGCTCTACCCAGGGTTGGGTGAGTCGGCCTGCTTGGGGGTTGATAGGAGTGGTTTCTACCCCTTAAACGGGGATTTTATAAATATAAACAAAAAGCTCACAATACTTGTTAGTATTCTTACAATTTACAAAGTTTGCTTTGAATTGACAAGTGGCTCTTCAATATAGTTACTTGTTCGATAGCTTGAGCGGAATAGTGTGATGCTTCATAAATTCATTAAACATGAAATTTTCAAATTGGTGTAACTTTGTGAAAAAAAAGATATCCGAGCAAACTCAACGGCATTTGAAAGAAGAAGAAACATACCTTAATTTGTTGTATACAGTTTTTCTTAATAAGAGTTATTTTTATTGCTACATAACCTCAAATATCATCAAAAATGTTGTTTTTTGCACTTTGAGGTTAGGATATCTCAAAAACTGGAGCCACTAGAGCAATTCTGACCTCGGATTCGGATTCAGCGTGCAAAAAACCTTCGGGAAAGTATACTGGGGTTCTTGGTAAAATTTTTTGTCGGCCTGTGTAATGAGAATAATGGCGATGATAGTAATGATGATGATGATGCTAACGATAATCAAAATGACAGAGATGACAGCCGGGATGATGATGATAATGATAACGATAATTAAAATAGGGATGTCGATGATAGCAATAATAGTAATGAAAATAACAGTGACGATGATAGCGATACTGATAGTAATGAAAGTAGTAGTAGTAGCAGTGAAAATGATGATAATTTACCACAAAACATTCTAAACATTGTAAATGATTATGAGGTTGCTACAGCAAATCGTGCGAGGGCTTTGGAGCGACGATCTGACGATATGTTGCTTAATTATTTTGCTCCAAACTTCACCATAGCTGAATTAATTTATAGGACGATACAAAGACATTATGATAGATATAATAAACCGGATTCTGACGATGGAGAGTTAAGAAAAAATATTTTGAGGCGTTTCGTTGACCGGACGCGAACTGCAGATGAACGTATTTCGACTTCCCATTGATCTTTTGATCAAACCAGTATCAGGGATGTCAGCTTAAATGAATGTAGATGAAAAGTTTTTAATCATGATATTTCCGAAAATACCTTCCGCTATTACATTTCGTTGTTTTTTTTTTTTAAGTAATTCGTCGGAATAGTAAGGTCATAGACCGTCTACCATCACATATATTCTTGGGAGCGTGTCTGGTCATGTATTCAAAGCGAGCCCAAGAAATAAGGTGGATCCATTTTGTTATATACGAAGATAGTATGCCGGAATTACTAGATTTATTAACACGCGTAGCTGAATGTTTTTCCGGACAACCCGAATTATAAATTTTTATTTGTAAATCTTAATATAATTTTTAATAATAATAAATTTACAGTCAGTGAAAATGCTTATGTCAATTATTCAACACCAATTTCATCACCATTAACTTTACACTATACAGCGTCTCCCTCTTCACAACGTTCTATCGGAGGCTATGATTATGATGGCGATGTGTCGACTTACTCATCCGAAACAGATTCTGAAACGATGCAATTGGGATGTGTTGCAGCAAATATTTAAAATTATGATAATGATGGCGATGTGTCTGCACGGTTATCCCAAACGGATTCTCAAACGATGCAAATGGGCGGCGGTGCAACGAATATTAACGCCGAAAGCGATAGTGAGAGGGATGAAGATAATATCGATGAGGAAAATAATGATGCAGAAGGAGAAAAAGAACGAGAAGACGATGACATCAATGTACGACCTGCCGGCGAAAGGTTTATTATAAATCAGAGTACACATAATTATTTAGAAAAATATAGGGCTTATGGTATTGAGCTTCTATTAAAAATACTAACCCCTCCTCTTGATGTTAATTTAATTATTTGGCTGGAAAACGTAATGCGGGATATACACGCGTACATAACGTCGATGGCGGGTAAAGATGATATAATAGGTATAAGTATAAGAAGCAATAATTTTGCTCGCGGAGCAGCAGGATTGTCGCTTCGACCTGTAAATAATTTTTTTCATAATGATCTTTTTGGTTATTACTAGGTAGTCTAGTTCAAAGCAATGAACATTTTCAATTAGATGATACTTTTATTTGAACAGTAACCATCTTATATGTTCCCTGGGGTGAAGGAGGTGTAAAAAGAAAAAGTCTCTATATAGATGTAATCAAATCAAAATCATTCATTTCCATAAAAAACGATGATAATAAATGCATACTGAAAGCTTTGGTAATGAGTAAGGCCTATATTAAATTTAAAAATTCAGTGAAAAAAGCGTGACTCGTATTCCCGTTGGCGCGGGATCGATTCCCCGTCTGGTCGCTTTTTGGCTGTCTCTGCCGTGGGCTGACACCACGTTAAATAATACGTCAAATTATGTTGTTTTAAAAATGAATTTCTATGTGTTAAAAAGGGCAGTAATGCCCGTAGATATAATAAAAAAAAAAAAAAAAAAAAAAAAAGAAGTTCGAGATATTTGGGGAAAGATTAGAAATACTAAAAGGGCTTTACACAGGCAGCGCGCCGATATTTTTATAACTAGCGCCAACGTTAAAATTCCCGATAATGGCTGCGTATAGAGGAAATAGAGAAGTTTAAAACATACTACACGATGCGCGAAATAGCTATTGTTATTTATGACGAATCAACTTTTGGGTGTGGGGAGCCACCATTTTTCGATGGTCGGCTGTATGTGGAGCACAATAAAAATTCAATCATTAACCTTTTGTATAACAATCGTACTTGACATTTTGACACTATTTTAAATTTAACTGGCGCCGTTAAAAGTAAATTCTTCTGCGAATACTGTAACATTAAATATTCTCTTATAAATATGCATAAGTGTTCGTCAATTTACTCTAGCTGCTTTGTATCACCACCTTGTGAAACTGAAAACGTTGAGTTAATAAAATGCAACGATTACAATAGAAATTTTTTCGGACAAATTCGTTTTCACAAGCATAGAACAGTCAGTAGTCACAAAAAAAATAACAAAAAATTATGCGATGTTGTTCAAGCGTGTCCTCGTTGCTATAAAAGAATAAATAAAATTAAAGATAACCATGTGTGCGGGGTTAATTGTTGCAGCACATGTCGTTAAAAACATAATGTGAACGATTTATGTTATATACTGACAATTCCATCTGATAAAGCGAAAAGCGGTCAATCTAGCGATGCATCAAAAAAGAAAAGAAATTTGTTTATATTCTACGATTTCGAAACCCGACAAGACACGTCGTATAGGTATAGCTTGTAACGTTGTTCCCTTTCGGGAGGAGGAAATACGTGTTAACTCCTGTTGCCAGACGCTTCAGTGAGTTGCCAGGGTAAGATCGGCAGGAGTTGGAGGGATCGGTCGGTGGAAAGTGAAGGAAAGTAACCGGGTTTAACACGTTTGGTTATGCTAGGGAGTACCTTGGCTTTATTGTACTCATTAAACTCATGTACAGCGACGATTGCAATAAAGAAATAATAATAATGTAATAATCAAAACTAAACCTATTATTTTTATATAATACAAACAAGCTAACCTAACCTTAATGAAATATAATTTGCAAAAGTGATGAGTTCTTTGCTTATCTCGGCCATTTGACGGCTATTTAATAAATGAATCAAATCAAATAATAATCTTTAATGAATCTGAATGATAGTTTACTTTTAACTAATAGATTCTACGGCCTGGACGGTCTAAAATATACCGGAGGCTTTTACCTGCAACAATGCTCAAAACAAAAAGGGACAAGTGATTAATAACTAATTATAATGATGCTAATAGGCAACGGCACCTAATGACGCAATACTTAATACTACGGTAATAATGGGTAGCCGGCTCCCTTGATTATCCAAATTACGAATCTCCATGGGCATGCGGGTCCCTCAAGTGATGTAAAGATAAAGGGTCGCCGACACCCTTAACTTATTCTACGATCTTAATAACTACGCGGCAGTCGGACGGAGTCCTTTTATTAAAGTAATATGTAATGGGTGGACGACACCCTTAAGTTATTCTAAACTCTACTATTAACACGCGGTCAGACGGAGTCCTTTAAACTAATATGAAACAAGTAATGGGTGGACGACACCCTTAATATATTCTATAGTTTACATAAACGCGGACGCGACAGCTATGGGTGGACAATACCCTTAATTAAGCCAGTGGTGAAATGTGAAATAGAATATAATATTTTAGGTGGACGTCACCCTTAAATTCAGCGGCGCAAGTTTGGCATTGAGGCGTCGGCAAAAGGTTGCGAGTGTGCTCTAGGCAGATAGATTTACGCCAGCGTGCTCACTCGCCGTATCTCTAATCCTGCCAGCATATGCACTAGAGTGTAGACCAGCGTGCTCACTTGGTCTACCCTCATGTGCAAGAGAGAGAAGCTTTGCCTAAGCTGTGGTGCTCCACAAGCCAAAGCAACTAGCTATTACTAATCCCACTCTCTCTTAGCCTAGCGTGCTCACTAAGGTAAAGAGAGAGGGGAGACCGTAGTCTACACTGCTCTCTCTGGTTGGCTTCTCGGCCTCTTATATACTCTGGCCTCATTTTTCTCGTTGCGTGCAACGACGTTCGAGATAGCCGTCTAGCGGCTGAGCTCAGAACTACTGTTCTATAGTAGCTAGGCCGTTAGGCGAGAGATTTGAAATGCGCGGGTATGTATACTCGTCGCAAGCTCCAGTATAAAAATACATGTACCAAACCTCTGCGTAGTACATCAGGTATGCGAGGACTGTATGGATGTCGAGATTATAGGTACTTTTTGCTCTACATTAAAATTTTTTAATATGAAATAAATATATATATATATAAAATGGATTTATAAATATTTTCACTTTTTCTTAATTTATATTATTATTATTATTAATTTTCAATATATAATGAATATTAATGAAAAAGAAAATTTCTAATAAAATATTTTCAAATCATAAATTTTTTAGTAAAATTTTTCAATAGTATTATTTGATATATTTAAATGTATACTTAAGATTTTGAAGATTTAGAGTATTATTTTGTTATAATTCCTGTTTGATATCTTTTTTCTTGATATTACATTTTATAAATATTTAAAAATTTTTCGATGATTAACTATCAATAGTTTTATATAATGTTTAATATTTTATGTAAATATTACATTAAATATTAAAAAAAATAATTTTTAACTATTTTATTATATTAATTTAACATAATGTTTGATATATCTAAATGTATATTTAAGATATTTAAGATTTAAAGGATTATTTTGTTATAATTCCTGTTTGATATCTTTTTACTTATTTCTATATTTTAGAAATATATCAAAATTATTTTCGTAAAATTTAATCTTAATAAAATATTAAACATTTTTTAAAAATATTAAATTTAGAATTTAAATAATTAATAAATTAAAAAAAATATATCATAATATTTTTTTTTAAATGTGTGCAATGTTAAATAAATATCTTGAATATGTTTCAAGAGTGTAATTTTGATTTAGATAAAATTCATTTATTGGTTCACGTAATGTTATTTTATATTCTATAATTTTATTAGTGTAATATTTATAATATTCTGGTACACGTTTCCAATTATGAAATTCCACTTTTTCATTATCTTCACCAATATATGAATTTATTATATTATTTAAAACAGATATTTCAGTATTATGTGAACTATTATTATCAGCAAGATTTTTTAAGTAATATTCATACTCTTCCTCATAATTTAAATAATCTTCAATGTTATTATTCAAACTATCCATCATTTCTTGATCATTGACGTTATCAATTAAAACATATCTACCTTCAATCGCATTCCAAATAAAAGGCAAATAAGACGATTCATTTGTACTTAAAGTTATTTTTGGTATAAAAACTTTATTTCCTTTATTTTCTCCTGTAATAATCTCAGCTTCTATATTAAATTTAAATAATTTAGTTATTTTTAATCTAGTTCCATTACATAATCCATCAGTTATACTAAGATTTCTAATTAACATTATAATTGCGTTAATCTTTAATTTAATTTCGTGAGGAGGTAATCCTTCTCTAATATTATTTAACATTTCAATAGGATAATTTAAATGAATATTTTCATCAGTTTGATCAACGCCCTTATAAGTTGCATGATCTATACTGTAATAATTTATCAATTTACCATTAATTAATTTTAATATTTTAGTATTTACAATGTTTACATCTTCATTATGTGAAGTTAAAATAACATTTTTAGAAAAATTGTAATTGTTGTTTATATCTTTATAAATTGTATCACATATATTATTAGTTTTATATTCTTCGGGAATAATGAAAGTATTAATTTTTTCTTCTCCTATATTTTGTTAAGTCCTGGCTTTCACCAGGACTAAATGAAAATGTAATGATTTTATTATTTTGATGTTTTTGAATAGATTTTAAATATGAATTTGAATTAATTTGAAATAATTGAATTAATAATTAAATTATAATTATGAACAATAAATATATGTATAATCTAGTGGTGGAAAACTCCACCAATATTTAATTGAGAAAACCGTTTCTCACAATTGAATATTATTGAGAGACAAATTCAAAGACTTTAGAATAATAATTTTTAATAAATGATTATGAATTCTTACCTTGTAGTATCCTCTCTGTAGATTGGTGCTAGGTATGGGCAAAATGAATAGGCACAATATTTAAGTAGATCCTCGAGGTTTATTGATATTTTTTAACACTTTTAATATAATTGATTTCTATACGCGTATATATATTTTAATAATTGATTTATGTATATTTAGTAATTTGAAATATAAACTTGACGGGCAGTGTAACGTATTACCAATAAGAAACCCGGGGTAATATTCCCAATATCATTTGTTTCATTTGGTTTTTATACTCATTTTGTTTATGAGATTTATCCGATTTATTTATAAATTTTCTTATATTTTAATAATACGTTTTCTTAAAGATTTTAGAATTCGCTTGGTAATTTCGTAATACTCGTTGTTGATTTGAACTACTTAATTTTATAATTTTGCTAACTAAAGAGTTTTATTGACCAATATTAAACTTCGAGTTTCTTTACTGTTTCGCTTTTTCTGTTTAGCTTGTCAAATTCCTTTATTGTTCAATAACTGTTTTAATTAATTCATGACGTGAAAAGATACTTTAAAATTATAAATGAAAGAAATTAAAAGATACGTCGTGACGTAACACCTTGGGGCTTAAGATGTTGTTTATCGGTACGAGAAACAGCAAGGGTTGAAAATACAATTATTGAACAATTAACATAAAAAATTTGTTCTCTTATGATCTATTACAAAAAAAAATGTTTAGTTCTTAAAATTTAATGAATTTTCGGCATATTTTGCAATGGGAAGTGGGTGACATAGTTTTTGTTGATGTGTTTGCAAAAATATGTATATACTGCTGATGTAGTAAAGTATGTGATTGGTTTTGACAGTTATTAGTTTGTATAAAAGGTTGGATTGTTTTTGATATGAGTACATTCGAAAACATGAGTTTCTATTATCCACGTCGCCGCTATCAAACCGTCTGTGTGAGTATTTATACTAATTATATATATATACTTATATTTAATTTTTTTTTAATTTAATAAGTTTTAATAAATGTATTTTCTTCTGTTTGTGTTTTAGTTCGACGATTGGGACTTCACCCGTCTTGAACGACGTGTCCGTAGACTATCTTTAGAGAGATGGTTGTCCGGAGATAGTGTGGCTGATGGTTTTGATGTGTGGGACCTGGCTTCATTGTTTCGTTGGGAACAACGAGAAGTCATCGTTCAAGGGGTATATATGCGGATGTTGCTGATTCAGTATAGTTACTTCCTGTATATTGGCTATAATTTGGTGTCCACTGGGTCCATTTTATTTGATAATACCACAAGAAGAAGGCAACCCTTATGGGTTCCAATATACTGCGATCCTGTTCGTAATGAAGATGATGAGAGATGGGATTGAATCCATCCATTATATGTATATTGTACATACTTTTTCTATACACATGTATCTCTTCTTTTTGCTTTTAATAATATAATTCCTTTATTATATATATATATCTGTCTTTTCTTTTGTTGTTTCAACCTAATTTTCTAAAACCTCATCCTTTTAAAATTAATGCCATTTTCTTACATAAATAACTTAAATCTATAAATTCAGTAGAACATTTTCGTATAATTATATGATATGCTTATATAAAAAAAAAAATATATATATCTTTTTAAATTATTCATGATAATAAAAATAATTATTAAATTATATAGTTATTTTGTACTTATAATATTTAAAAATAGTTTTCTTTTTCATTTTTCATAAAAAATCGCATTGCACTTGATTTCTTAACAACCGACTTACTTTTACAATATGCTTGCTAAGGTAAATTAGCTGATTGCTCAATAACTGCATATTTTTGGAATGATAAATTTTGAAATAAAAGATTTTAATGTAATAACAATTTTTTCCAGTTATTGATCAATTCACATAAATATCTTAAATCTATTAAAAATATTTTATTTGAATGTCTTCATACAAATATTCGATGTATTTTTCTATTATATAATTGTTAAGTAATGTATGATTATTGGTAATGGAATATAAGAAAAATGGAAAATTCTTAAATTATATTGTTATTTCAAACTTGTAATATAGATTGTCTTAAATTATTCGTAATTTTGCTTATAAATACTTTTAAATTAATTTAATTTATACATTTCAAAATTTTCTTTACAAATAAAAAAATCTTTTATTATAACTTATGTGTGGGTAAATAGCATTTAAATATAATGTGAATATATAAGTGAATATTCATTCACTTTCCTCCCGACTCAAGATGATTGTATAGGTAACTATGCAATCTAAAACGTAATAGACTTGAGCTTTAACTGAATACCTTAGATGTAACAATATAAAATAGTTAAAATCGTTTCTTAATTTGAAAATCATTTTAGAGAAAAAATAAAAATAATCAGTAATAGTAATAATTATTTAATTAATCTATGCGAGAGCAGAAGAGTGGTAATTCTCTAGGCTCTTCTTGAATAGGTTTGGGAGAAGGTGTAGGTACTGGTGGTTTGGTGTATGGTGCTTTCAAGGGTAAAGGTGGAAGTGTAGGTTTCGCTATGCATGATTGTGTTGTTTCTCTTAATGGTGTTGGTTTTGATATAGAAGGTTTTTCTATTCTTATTTCTTTTAGTTGGATCTCTTCGTAATTTGTTTTTCTTTTCACTTGATTGGTATTTAATGTAATCATTAAATGTGTTAGAGAGCTGAAAATGGCTCCTAACAAATGTATAGACCAGCCATAAATAGTGTGAAGGGTATAGCCCCTTATTATTGTGTCTATTGTCAATTTAATTATTTGGATAATAATTAATATCATTATTATGGCTGAGCTTATAGATCCAAAAGTTGTCAATTTATTTATGAATTTATTCCAAGTATTTTCTGCAATATGCGACAATGTATTTTCTGTAAGTAGATTATTTAATAAGTCTACTTGTGTGTTTTGTTCTCCTGTATACCTCTTGCTATGGCATTAAGTAGCGCTGCTTTTTCAAAAGGAAACATGATGTGTTGCTGTAATTCTTGTAAATCCTCTTGAGAATAAATTCCGCTTGTTGCTAAAGAAGATATTTTTTCTGGTATCCACGACTTTTGAGTGTTTGGTTTTAAGACTTTTACTATATTTTTTGTTGGTCGCGGTTTTGGTAGAAGATTTATCCAATTTTCTCCAATTTTATAATATTGAGGAATTATCGAATTACAGTTTATTTCCGATCCTGATTTTAATAATATATGTGTTTTTGGTGTCAAAAACCATGTTTGATTTTTCATTAATACTGGCAATTGAATATAACATTTGTTTGTATGCAGCAACTGTGTTTCTACTGGTGTACATTTAATAACATGTACTACTTCGCCAGCAAGTTTAGCTATATAGCCTGGTTTTTGCATGATGTTATAAGCGAATTCATTGGGAGCTATGGACGCAAGGGATAAGGATTCGCGAATTACCTTTTTTTCTATCTCGCATTTTTCTTTTAAAATATTAAAATATAAATCTGTAAGATCAGCTCTAAAATGTTTTTCAATATATACAAATTTTGAGTTTATATATGTAAATAAATCTAAATTTGTTACATCTTTTTTTATCGTATTATCGTCAAATAATATTTTATTATAAGATATATCTAAAATAAATAGCTTCGGATGTTCCGTTTTTGTTAATATTCTATCGCAAATTTTTACATTATTTAACGCGGACAAAGAAAATGTTATTGATTCTGTGTTTACAGTATATACGGGATTTTGATTAGGTGAATTTATTATAGTTGCAGGGCCTCTGTATAAAGTCTCATATTCTGTTTTAAAACCTTCTTCTGTAGGTAAATTTTCCCAAAAAGTATACCCTGCTTGCGAATCAATGCAATGTTGATCCGAAAATTTACATACAGTCCCTGAATTTAATCTTAATTTATCATTTTTTAGACTTACTTGAGCGTATTCTTCTAATAAAGTTATTCTTATAAGACCCTGTACTAAAACGTTGTCCCAAGATCCAAAATTGTCCGTGTATGAAGCTCCTGTGCAAGTTTTATCCTTTACAGAGCCTGCAAGGTCTATTCCAGCTGCTTTTGTTGAATTTATTTTCAGGTCTGCTATAGTATGTATATTATCATATTTAAAGATTCCTGTATCGTGAATGAATTTACATTTTTCATGGCTAATTTCGTACAGATATTCTTGCAAAGCATGAGGAGTGGATCCAAGGTGACTGAACATCCCGCAATGAAAAATCGTTCTTTGTATTTCTATTTTACACTGTATAACTTTAATTTTTTTAAATTCCGCTATTTGTAGTAATTCTATGGTAGAGTTGGTTATTGTAATATTATCTTGTTTAAAATCACATTCTCCTGTGTCTAGTAGAGAATATGTAGTGATGATTGGGTCCGTAGATTCACAATTGAATCCAATAATTGCAACATTTTCTCTAACAATAGCTAATAATATGAATAAAATTAACAGCATTTTTTTTCCTTTCTCTTTTCCTTTTTCTTTCTGAAACATAAAATAATATTAATTTTTTCGTTCATGTAAAATTAATTTATTTGCATGAACTAATTTTGAGCCACCCTTAAAATCTATAGAGATATTGCTATTTTCGTGGACTTTTAATACTTCAAAAGGTCCAAGGTTTTGATTTTTTTCTAATTTACCTGGTTTTGGCTCTTTTATAAGCCATACTTTATCACCTATTTGAAATTCTACAGGTTTTATGAATCTATCGTGATATAATTTAGACTTTTCTTTTGATAGTATTAAATTTTCACGAGCTATTTTTGCAATATCTTTCATATTTATTAATAATTTTTCTATATAGTCATTAAATGTCTGTAATTTTTCTGATGATTTTAAAGGTTCACTAGATGGTAATCTAGCTGGGTAGGCGAAAACTAGTTCATGTGGTGTAAATTTATGACTTGAATGAACACTAGTATTATAGTTGAATTGTGCAAGTTCAAGCCAATCATCCCATTCTAATTTTTTATCAGCAAAATTTTTTAAATATTCACATAAAGGATGATGAGCCCTTTCTAATGAACCATTAGATTGTGGATGAAAGGCAGTAGTTTCTATTTTTTTAAATTTAAATCTTTTTGAAATAGCTTTTATTAATTTGCCTGTAAAATTTGCGCCTTTATCTGTAAGTACTAGTTTTGGTGAACTAAAAATGCAAATAAATTTTTTTATAAATGCGTCGGCTATAGTCTCTGCTGTTTGATCTTTCAGCGCGACAGCTATTAAAAATTTTGATAAATGATCTTGAATAGTTAATATATATTTATTATTATTTTTAGTTATATTAAGAGGTCCTACTATATCTAGTGAAATTTTATCAAATGTTTTCTCTGGAGTATCTGTTATTATCATAGGTTGTTTTGTTTTATTTCTTTTTAATTTATTTCTCTGACATATTTCGCATTTTTTAATACGATTTTGTATATCGATTTTAAGATTTTCCCAGAAATATTTATTCTTAATTCGATTATATGTTCTATTTACTCCCGAATGACCTCCTAAACTTGAAGAATGATATAGTTCAAAAATTTCATTTCTTTTTTCCTTTTCAACATATTCTGTATTATTTAAGCAAACTATAACTTTTATACTTGTATTATTAAAAATATTGTATAATATTTCTTCGATTTCATTCCAATTTATATTTAATATTTTTATATTTTTGATATACTAAATATAGTACAATTATTTTCAATCAATAAATCTTTTAACGTGTTTAAATTATTTATTAATTTTTCTTTATTAAAATTGATGATTCTTTTATATTTAAGCACATTATAAAAATTTTTCTCTTTTTATAATTTATTATTTTGATTTCATTATCTTTTAAATCGTTATTTATATTAATATTCTTATGTGAAAAATATTCATCTTGAATCTCATCCAAAGATATCTTTTCATTCGTAATTAAATGTAATATATTATCTTTCCTACTTTGTATAGAATTTTTAGAATATATAATAGTATCAGATTTATTTAAGTAAATTTCTTTTTGTTTCTCGACTTCGACACTTTTAATTTCCTCGTTGGTTATTTCTTTGATTACTTTTTTTGGTCTACCACGTTTATTTTTAATACGTGTACGTTCTTCGTTTAATTTTTGTATTTTTATTTCATTCGAAGGTATATTTGTTAATTTAATATTTACTTCATTTTCTTTTGCTTTTTGAGCTCTAGTTATCACATTGATTTCTACCGTGTCTATAGGATTTCTAGATAACGCATCACTATTCACATTCATTTTTCCCTTCTTATATATTACATCAAAATCGTATTCTGATAGTTTAAGTCGCCATCTTTGAACTCTGTTATTTTTATCTGCAGATCTAAAAGATAGTAATGGCTTGTGATCTGTTACTATTGTAAATTTATTTCCATATACGTAATTTCTAAATGTTTCTATTCCAAATAATATACCTAATGCTTCTTTTTCATAAGTGTGATATTTTAGTTCAGGACCTTTTAATACTCTAGAAGCGTATGCTATGGGTTTATCTTTCCCGATTTCACCTTGTGATAATATAGCGCCTAAAGCATATCCTGATGCATCTGTAGTGATTATAAATGGTTTATCTAACTGTGGAAATTGCAATAAAGGTGCAGAGCATAGTGTGTCTTTTAGTTTATCAAAAGCCTTTTGTTTCTCTGAATCCCAAGTAAATTTTACGTCTTTTTGTAATAATAGCGTTAAAGGTTTTGTTATATTAGCAAAGTCATTAATAAATTTTCTGTAATAACCTGCTAAACCCAAAAATTCTCTAATGTTTTTAACTGTTTTTGGTGTTGGAAATAATTTTACTGCCTCAATTTTTTTTGGATCTGCCTTGATACCCTCTTTACTTATAATATGACCTAAAAATGTCACTTCATTTTTCATAAAATCGCATTTTTTTGGTTCTAGTTTTAATCCGGCTTCCCTTAATTTTGTAGCTACTAGTTTAAATTTAATATTATGTTCTTCTTCTGATTTTGCAGCTATAATTATGTCATCTATATAAACATGACATATTTTTTTATTTATTAGCTCACCAAGAGCCGTATTTGCTACCCTCATAAATGTTCGTGGTGAGTTAGTTAATCCGAAAGGTAATACTGTAAATTCAAATCTTCCTAAAGGATGTACACTAAAAGCTGTTTTATATATGTCTGATTCTTTCATTGGTACCCCATGAAAAGCTGAAACCATGTCTACGGTAGTAAAATATTTATTTCCGCCTAAATCATCAAAAATTTCAGTTATAGATGGTATTAAATAAGGATCTGGTATAGTTTTCTCGTTTAATTTTCTATAATCTATAACTAGTCGCCATTTTTCTTTTCCATCAGGACCTGGTTTCTTCTTAACTACAAATGCTGGAGCGTTATATGCGCTTTTAGATGGCCTTACTAAATTATTATCAATTAATTTTCGAGTTTCCGTAATAGCGATTTCTCTTGATTTATGTGGCAATGGAAATTGTTTAACATATACTGGTCTGTTATCTGTTAAATTTATCTCGTGTTGTTCTAAATTGCATTTTCCAATATTTTCTCCTTCTAATCAAAATATGTCATCATTTTTTAAAATTAAATTCTTTATATTTTGTTCTTTCTCTTCACTTAAATGATTTAAACTTATTTTACTTAATAATTCTTCTCTACGATCATTTTTTTCTTCACTAATATAATTTACATTTTTATACATTAAATTTTCTTGTAATTTATGAAATTCTTCTTCATGACTATTTAATATAAAATTTGTTAAAATATCTTTTTCCATAAAATATGTTAGAAATTGTTTGTCTTTATCATTAATGTTGAAATTTGTATTTTCTTCAAGTTTTAATAGAAATTGTTCATATTCTATATTCTTATTATTTTTACATTCATCCTTTTCCAAGACACAGTTGATTTCTTTCATAAAATTTTTAATATTTTCATTCTTATTCTGTAGAAATTGTGTAATCGAAAATATGTGATTATTGTCTTGCATTAGCATGATATAATGAAAAACGTTATTAACTGCTGTGTCATTAATTTCGATATTTTCTGTACATAAATTTATCAATGAATTTTTATCGTTTTTATAATCTGTTTGAATAAAGAATTTTTTACCATTTATTTCTAAATATCCCTTGTCTAATCTCAACTTATTTTTTCTCAATACATCTATTCCTAAAATACCATCGTAAGGTATTGAAAATTTTTCAGATGCTACGTGGAAATTTGTATACGAATTATTAATAGGAAAAGTGATTAAACCACATGTTTTAACCGGAATATCAGTAATTCCTGACAAATATATTTTAATATTATTATTAATAGAATTTTGTGGTACTAATTTTTCTTTTATGATGTTAAGTTGGGCACCTGTATCTATTAATAATTTGCATAAATCATTTGTATATGGATTTCGTATCTCGATAAATTGCAATGTCTCACCTAGTTTAAATATATAAATTGGTATATTATTATTATCATTAATATTTTCAGTTTTAAATTGTATAATTTTTTTCAATTCATTATTCGTTATATTTTTTTCATTATGTAGTTTTACTGTTGTTGAATCATTCTTTACTTCTGGTTTAAATTCCATTGCATTATGTAATGTTTCTTTTTGTTCGATAATATTAACGTACTCATTATTAGTTTCATTTTCATTAAACTCATCACATACTTTGAAGTCATAATCACTTTCGTGTGTTCTTGCAAAAAATTGAATGTCAATATAATTCTTGAGCGACTTTTGTTGCGAAACTCGTCTTGTACGCTCTTTCCAAGTCGAGTTTATGCGTTTCCCTGTATATGAGCTGATGTGTTTAATTTAGCTTGACATTCTTCCTCTGTGTGATTAATGCATTTGCAAAATGTGCAAAATTTACTTAACTTGCTTTCTATATTCTTTAATGTAAAGCATGAATCGATTGAATGTCCTAATTTTTTACAATATGGGCATTGTAAATTTTGATTTCCGTTTTGAGGGTTTTTTGTATTGTATTCTTCTACATTCCTCTATATTATGCCCTCTATTTTTGCAATATTTACAAAATTTCGTTTGAATTCGTTGTCCATATAAATTATTATTTCTGTTATTTCCGACAAACATCTTATTCTGATTAAAATTATTTTGACCGATGTTATTATTTCTGCATTCTTTACCTGAGTGACCCCATTTATCACATAATTGACATCGTATTTGATTGCTTGCCTTAGCTTGGTTTATAAATATTTTTACCTTTTCACAATCATTTGTCATATGATTTTTATCGTTACAAAGCTCGCATACTTGTATAGATTTTCTTTCAATAACATCAGTGCAAAAATTTGGGTTGTGTCCATTCTTATTACATTTCCAACATATCTCATATTTTCGTATTATTGGACAATGATTAATTTTATGATTACTTTCTTGACAGTATTGACAATAATATTCATTGTCATTTAATAAATCACACGTGCTTCTTGAATGACCCAATTGATTGCAAAATTTACATATCAATCTTATTTTATTTTTTGTATTGGAGCATTCAAATGATGAATGATTTGGTTCTTTACAGTATACGCAACCTGCTATATTGCAGTATAATGCCTCGTGACCAGTATTTTTGCATATTTGACAACACTGTATTTGTTTGATTTCTTCTTGAAAAATATTACTAAACATAATTTTCTGTTTATTTGGATTCCCTCTTATAGCATTTTGTTTTTCTAACTGTTTTTCTATTTTAATTGCTTCTATCGTTGCATCAGAGAAATTGTCTGCTACTTTCATTTCATATCTTATTTCGTTAACTAGCCCCTGTTTAAAATATTTAAATTCATCTTGATTTAATTGATTAATAAATCGTTCTAAGGTTGCTCTTTCTATTCCAGTCTCGTTTTTTTTTTTATCTCTGATTTTTCTCCGTTAATTCTTTTATTCTTGTTATATATCCTTCTACTGGTTCATTAAGTTCTTGTTGAATTTGTTCTAATTTCCCATATAAAGTATATAAATTATCAATTTCAGGATATAATTTTTTTACAATTTTAATAAATTCATCAATTGTATTAATTGTAGTATGTTTCACTGCAGAAGCAATCGCCCCTGATAATTTAAATCTCTGATAGTTCATAAACGATTTTTGTTGATCAGCATCTAGTAATTCCTTAGCAAATTCTAGTTTTTCAATATATTTGTCTACAGATATGTTTTTACCATCAAAATCAGGAACTAATCTTGTAATTTCTTTTAATGAATATCCTGGTTGCGCCATGTTTATATTCTCAATAAAATTTACTAAGTCGTCTATTGTATTATTATTATTATTATTATTATTAATATTGTTATTATTATTGTTGTTATTATTAGGATTATTTATAATGATATTTTCTCCGATTCTAATACCCTCAATTTCTCGAAAACTTTCCTGTTTAATAGAGATATTTAAGTCGTCGTTTAATGTTTCGTCGATAGTTGTATTATTTTCTAATGAAATTGTCACGTTTTTGTCTGTTGTATTGGTGTTATCAGCTAAAGTAATATCTTTTTCGTTTTCAATACCTTTTATTTCTTGATATCCTGTTTGTTTAAATGAAAATTCCTGAGTATCGTTAAGTGATGTATTATTTTCTGATAAAATCGTCACGTTTGTCGCTAAAGTATATTTTTGTGTAAAACTATCTTCTTTATTATGGCTTTGTTTCGTCTTAGTAATTTGTGAAAATGTTTTTGGAATTGTGCCTGTATATTTATTTAATAGCGTATTTTGTTCATTTGAATTATCTGTATTAAGATTTGATTGAACGTCCGTAATTATATTTGAGAGATTATTCTCAGATGTTTCTTCTAAGGTTGTATTTGAAGTATTATTATCAACTGTTTCGTCTAAAGTTTTATTTGAATTATTACTTTCAATTGCTTGATCTAAACTTTTAGTCGGAGAGCGTGTAATTTTAGTGCTTTTGCGAAACGGACTAATATTTTCGTAGATATGTTCTCCTAAAACTGCTTGTCTAATATGATTTCTAATTCTTTCACGAATAACATTAATATTTTCGTCTTTTTTAGTAGGTATATTAAATTTTTGACAAATTTCAGATAATTGTAATTTAGAGTATGATATTACCCACTGTGTTTTTCCTTCTTTTATATATTTTGCTATCTGATCAAAATTTATTTTATTCATTTGAAATCTTCATTATTTACTTAACAATGAAAAATTTTATTTATTCAAAATATTAAATTTTGTACATAAAATTGTAAGGTTTAAAAATTATAAATATTGCTGGCTGTGTTTCTCTCTTTTAAATGCCGTTTGTAAACATACGTTATTAACAATTCTTTGACACTGACCTACTATTCTTATATAAACGTAAAGAATTTTGCTGATCTATGTTTTGAAATTTGACATTAACTCACTGCTGTTATACCTATACGAGAGCGTACGGTAAGAAAAAGAAATTTTGCTGAGCTTGTATTTTCAAAGTTCAATACACTTGCAATGTTTTGATGACAACTGTCTATGCAGTCTGTTTACTTTATTTTAGTATCTTTAAATATACTTTATATTCTTTTCATAAAAATTTATATGTTTTTAGTATTATTTAATATAACTCAATATTTTAAATGATATTGAATTTTTACTGTTTAGTCAACTTTCCTTTTTATTTCTTTTATTAATCGTGAACTTGAAATTTACTTCACTTTTAAAATTAAATTATTATGCAAAAATTATTGATATCTGGTGTAATTTCTCAATGCACTAATTAAATGATATTATTTGAAATCAGTTTATAAAAGAATTTGTAATTTTTACTTGATTTCTTATAATTATTCTTGCTAAAATATAGATTTATTTATTGATTTGATGATTTTACATTTATTAACAATTTTTTTATGTAAATTGTATTATATGATTTTAAATCGCGCAATTTCGCGTATATAAAAATTATTTCAATTACGCACCATGCGTATAATATATTAATTTTATTTTTTTTACACTATTCGTATTTAATGATACACTTCGTGTTTAATAATTTATTTTTAATAACACTATTCGTATTTGATAATACACTTCGCGTTTAATATTTTATTTTTAATGACACTATTCGTATTTGATAATACACTTCGCGTTTAATATTTTTATTTTCGATGACGCTATTCGTATTTGATAATACACTTCGCGTATAATATTTTTATTTTCAATGACGCTATTCGCTTTTAATAATGCACTTCGCGTTTAATTTTATGTATATTTATTTGATTTGTGCCTTTAATATATAATATTTTATTTGACGCACTTGGCGGTTAATTAACACACTTTTGAACACTGTATTATAAGCCCTTTGAATATATTTTTATGCACTTTATATATATATAGGTAAAGAATTATAAATTTTCTTTGATTATCCTTCAATATTTTCAATACGATTTTTCAATTAAAAAATTTGTACCGGAACCAAAATGTTAAGTCCTGGCTTTCACCAGGACTAAATGAAAATGTAATGATTTTATTATTTTGATATTTTTGAATAGATTTTAAATATGAATTTGAATTAATTTGAAATAATTGAATTAATAATTAAATTATAATTATGAACAATAAATATATGTATAATCTAGTGGTGGAAAACTCCACCAATATTTAATTGAGAAAACCGTTTCTCACAATTGAATATTATTGAGAGACAAATTCAAAGACTTTAGAATAATAATTTTTAATAAATGATTATGAATTCTTACCTTGTAGTATCCTCTCTGTAGATTGGTGCTAGGTATGGGCAAAATGAATAGGCACAATATTTAAGTAGATCCTCGAGGTTTATTGATATTTTTTAACACTTTTAATATAATTGATTTCTATACGCGTATATATATTTTAATAATTGATTTATGTATATTTAGTAATTTGAAATATAAACTTGACGGGCAGTGTAACGTATTACCAATAAGAAACCCGGGGTAATATTCCCAATATCATTTGTTTCATTTGGTTTTTATACTCATTTTGTTTATGAGATTTATCCGATTTATTTATAAATTTTCTTATATTTTAATAATACGTTTTCTTAAAGATTTTAGAATTCGCTTGGTAATTTCGTAATACTCGTTGTTGATTTGAACTACTTAATTTTATAATTTTGCTAACTAAAGAGTTTTATTGACCAATATTAAACTTCGAGTTTCTTTACTGTTTCGCTTTTTCTGTTAAGCTTGTCAAATTCCTTTATTGTTCAATAACTGTTTTAATTAATTCATGACGTGAAAAGATACTTTAAAATTATAAATGAAAGAAATTAAAAGATACGTCGTGACGTAACAATTTAATAAAAAAGATGAAAATTTTTTATCATTACATCTTATATTAGTTTTTAAATTAAAAATTTTAAATAATTTCCAAAGATGTGGATATTTTATAGTGTCTTTTATAATTGTATCTTAAAATAATTTAAAAAATTGTTTTTTATAATCATTTTAAAATAAAGAAAATAAATATTTTTTTAATAAAATTTTTGTATTAATTCTAGCATTCATTAATTTTAATATTATAAATTATATATTATTATGTTAAGTTTTAATTTTGTATATTTATGTTATGACGGGCTTTATATTTAGCATTTATTTTAAAATTTTTCTTATTCGTTTCTATTTTTCTTTCTAAATTTTTTATTCTTAAATAACTAAAATTCTTTTCTAAACTTATTCAAAAGAACACGCACATTTCTGACCATTTTCAAAAAATTTTTATCTTCAACTTTCTCATATACCTAAATTTTTTTTTATACACGTACTTTATCTCTCTTTACATACCGATAGATTCGAGTTTCATATTTTCATACATTATCGGCCGCCTCAAAACTTTCCATTTACCTTTTTTTATGAGGGTTTTGTTGTTTCAGAGAAAATTTGGAAATTCCAAATTACTAAATCCTTAACAGATGTACAAACATCATAAAAATTATATTAAGGGACTTTCCCTTAATGTTAGAAACCGTTATTTCTAGTACTAAATATTATTTTCTTAAAATATTACTTTTCCTTTTTGCAATAAATGTTTTATTCAACAATATGATTATTGTTGCGAATTCAATTATATCACGCTTTTTAATAGCTCATGCTATTTTATGATTGAATTTTCAACAGTAGTTATGTCCTATAATTTCGATATTTTATTCAACAATAATTATATACTATAAATTCATTATTTTATTCAACAATATGATTGTTGTTGCGAATTCAATTATATCACGCTTTTTAATAGCTCATGCTATTTTATGATTGAATTTTCAACAGTAATTATGTATATGATAATTTCATTAAATATTCAACTAAAAGTTTATTGTTGCCAAACTAACTGTCTATCGCTTTTTAATGGCTTATGCTATTTTACAGTTGGTTTTGCAACAGTGATTATAAACAATTAACGTTTTTCAATTTTTTTTTGAAATTAATATAACCCACAAACCTTTTAATATAAGCAGGATGGATGAATAGATTTAATAAATAAAAAAATTATTTTAAAAAAAATTTAAAAAAAAAAAAAAAAAACAAAAGAACTTTATTTTTTAAGTACTATGTTCTCTTATTATTAGGATAAAATATTAGTTTTAAGATTTTTTTACGTAAATTTATAATTTTAATTTTATGCGTTTTAATATAAAGTCATATTGCAATTTCCAACTAATGTTTTATTATATCTTTTATAAAAGTTTGCAATATAACTTCATAAACTTAATTTTAATCATGCTATGTACTATTTATGTTTTAATATTTTTCTATTTTACATTTTTCTATAAACCTATATTTTAATTTTTATATTTTTACTTTATATAAATTGCGATGCATATCTTTGAATAAACATACTTTTTTTTACACATTTCTATTTTTTAACTAACAATCCAAAGATGCATAACTAGATTTTTTAAGTTAAGCGTCCCGACGCCGTCTCAATTTGTAATTTTAAAAATATGACGCGCAAATCAAGCGTCATACCGCCTTTTATTCTTTTAAGTGATTTCTTTCTCTTTATATGTTAATTATAAGCTAATAATATTACTTTGTTTATTCCATCTTTATTTTCTTTTATTAATTAAGTTACGTTTATCATATTTTTATGTTCTTTATGTTTTAAAATCTTTTATATTTTTATATTCTTTATATTTGCGTGCGTACTTGACCTTTAATAATTATAATTAATTAAGATTTTCTTTGTATTAATTTTTTTTTATATAATAATTAAAATCATTTGAACAAATTAAACTCAACAATATATATTTTGGACGATTATTTTCTTATATTTTTACGATTTTTCTATTTCTTTTTTATTAACTATTGTAAACAATGCGTGCGTTAATTAGTAATTTCATCATTATTAGTAATTAATATTATTTCTTAAGATTAATAACATTTTAATTTTTTTCAAACACATTTTGTAAAAAGAGATGCTAACTTCTTGGAGAGAGAGAGAGAAAAGATCAACTCCTAGAGACACTCAACGGTAGTTTTCGGAAGTTTTTCGTTATGGGTAATTTTCAACTCTAATTTTTCAAATTTCTTGTCAAATAGACCGCCCCTTTTTAGCGAAAAACTGAATTTTCTGATTTGAGCACCCTTTTCAACCCCACCCACTCTACCACTACTCAAACTTTTCGGACTTTTAATCTTACAAGGGATGGCCCAAACTACTCCCACCTCAAAAATTCAAAAACTGCAAGTCCAGCTCATGCAGAGGAGCTGCAGTTTTAGTTAGTTGTTTTCAGAACCTCTTAACAGACAGTCGCTTTCCAGAACCTCTTAGCTGTCTCCAGAATCTCTTTACAGAGAGTCGTTTTCCAGAACATCATTTTAATTTTTAAGCAATCTCTCTCATCCTCAGAATCTCTTTAACGCTTCCAGAACATCATTTTAAAGCAGTCTCTCTCTCTCACCAGGAGTAAGTACATTTTTCTTTCTTTTCTCTATTTTTATTTTTATAACTTTCTTCTAAAATATTTTCAATTCTAAAATAAATTCATCATTGTATCATTATTTTTAAAATTCTAAATAATAAATAAAAATTTTAAATAATATTATTCTTTTCTTTATTGTTTTATTAAAACTTAGAATCTTTTTTTCATATTCTTACAATTAATTTTATTTATTGTTATTTCATTTTTTTTATTTAATACATATATTTTTAAAACTAACAAAAAAAATAATTAAAACATAAAATTGCACGCCAATAGGCCATCAACATTGTTGGGGTCTGGCATCAATAGTTTAGGAACTCAACATTGTTGGTTCCATTCTATTGAGTCCTGTCGCGATAAAATAAAAGCATTCCGTGTTACTATCTAAAACTTTAGGTAGTTTCACAGGCCGAATCATCCCTTCAGGAAACGCGAAGGCCAGTGCTCCATTATTAATAATTAACCTTCACTTTATCCATCCCGACAAAACGAACCTTACCACTAAGATACGCGCCCGGTAAACAACGCCGTAATACCTATTTTGCGAAAGGGTTAATTCCCCGACGTAACATAGAAACCTTTTTGGAGTCCCAGCTGAGGGATCGGGTTTTTAATAAGGATAGTGAATATTAATTAATAAAAAAAATTCCGGAAAAATTATGAAAAATATAATATTAATTATTTAGGTGAGATAGTCATGCGCAATTAACGCGTAGTAAGCCGAAGAAAAATCTATTAAATTAAAAAATAAAAAAAAAAGAAAAATAATAGCGTCGGAACGCTGTGCATAGTAGCGTCACAACAAAACTTTTAAAATTTTTTAGAGTCACCGACGCGTAATAATCTATTTAACAAAAAAAATCTTTCATTTTTTTCACAGACGCAATAAAGCGTTAAGGAGGCCCCGAAAATTCATTAAAAAAAAATTTTACGCGTAATTTGCTTCTTGGGTTAACAAAAAGAAAACCATAGAAGAAGCGTCAGTATCGTTGTTAGGAACTGCATGATAAAGTAGAATTATCATTGCCATAGCTTAGTAGCGACGCGTCTATTACATATTAAAATCAGACGTATTTTACATATAGCGCACGGAATATATATATATACGTAACACTTAAATAAACAGTTGTAAGATACGAACACTACGGAGCAAAGCCGTAACAGTGTTTTGAGCGAAGCGCCGCTGGTGGGAGAACATCTCAGCAGTACTGAGTCCCTTAAGCTTGAAGGCGCTAGTATCACATAACCGTATGGGGTACATTCAAAAATTGATGCGCTCGAAAAGACTATAAATGAATAAAGTAGTTATTTTATTATTAACAATTAAATTAATGATAAACAATTTGGATTTTTATTTATTTTTATAAATCAACAATTAGTATGTTTTATTATTATAAATTAATAGTTTTGTTTGCTCGTCGAAGAATTTAATTGCTTCTTAAATAATTTTATTTGCACTTCAATAAATATTAAATATCCAAGTTGTTTTATTGTATAAATATATATATAAAGTTAAATGATTTGTAAAGAATAAATTTTAAAATAAATAATTTAATTCAAATAATAATTGCTTTATTAAGTAACAACTTAAAACGATTTAATAGTTAATTTTTTTTTATATAAATATAAATAATCATTCTTTGAACCATCCTACTTTGTGTATTATTTAGCTTGAGTCATAATCTTTTGTGTTGTTTTTTTTTATTTTTTTTTTAACTTGTTCATCTCTTTTAATTTTTAGATAATTTTTCTTTATTATCATTTTTAATCATATAATCTTTTTTTTAATTTAAATCAATTTTTATTCAGTGAATTAAAAATATTCCTTAAATCATATACTGCTCTAATAAAACTAAAGATTAAATAATTTTCTTTATTAAAAAAATTAAACTTTTAATTTCTTTTTATGAATTGGGTATAAATAAAATTTTATTTTAATGTTACCAACTAACAATACAACTGAGTTTTATACTCTTGCACGTTTGAATAATATTACAGAATAAGTAAATAATTTAGAAATTAATCAGGAAAAATTATTGCGTAGGACACAAATTTTAAGAGAACTGAATATCAATTCAAAGTCAATTGTAGATTTGCAACAGATAGATATTGACGAACTAACTAAAGCTAATAATAACTTATATAATATCACTAGTCGAATTGATAAAAAGAAAGACAATATATCTGCCTTTTTAGGTCGCTTTGTAGGTCGCTCACTAAATAGGTTCTTTAATATAGAAGAGAAAAGCAGATATTTATACCATAATTTAGCTTACGTAACCTCTAGAGTCGAAAAATTAAAAAAGGATTAAAAAGAAAATAGTTTAAAAAAAAAAAAACGCATGCTAAAATTTTTATTAATATTCAACAGTAAATTTTTATTTATCAAATTTTTTATTTTTTATTTTAGTGGACGTAAGTATCGGTTATAAATCCGTGAATTACAAACCGGACCTAAATCGCAATCAACAAAAAGCGTACGCGAAAAGAATAAAAAAACAAGAAGAAGCCGCTGGTAGAGTTTTTATTAATTTACATCATTATCATGAAAGCAGACGGATAGAGCCAAGACCATTGGGCACAGACGCATTGGAAGAACTATACGCGGGGTGCTTATGCAAAGTTCACAGCTGGAAAGGACATTTCGGTCATGATTGTCTTAAGTGTCTTGAGTTAAGAAAAACTCATTGGGATGAAAAAAACTATAATAAGTACTACCTTGGAAAAATCTACAAGGCTGAATTCGATGACTTATTTAAGTATACTTCATCTTATTCCGAAGAAAGACGCCCACCTCTAAAGGAACGTCTGCGTCAACTCGCAAAATTTTTGCCTAGGCCCACTGTTTTTTCTCAGAACGCCTTGGCGAAACTTGTGGCTCATCTTGAACCTAAGAAATGGGAGGAACAAAAGGCCAAGTATTGGAGTCAAAAGCGTGCTTATGAAAGATACTTGATATCCCTCAAGGAAACTGAACTCGAATAAAAGAAAAATTTATACAAGGGACAAAAATAAAAGAAAACTGTATAAGAATCAGGAATTAAAATAAATTCCATATTAATTTTTACATTAAATAAATATTTTTAAACTTAAAAACAACTATAAAATTTATTTTTCCAAACTTCCTATTTTTTACTTTTTATATGTCCAACGATCGGATAACCCGTAACAAAGCACGGAATAACGAGGAACTGCGGAATGAATTAGAATCATTCCTGCCCCCTAATTCTTCCACTCCTGTTAAAACAAAATTGCCTAAACCTGCGAATAGCGAGATTGAAATAACGACTACATCCTCTGATGATTCAGAAGATTCGACGCTTCAATTTATCACTAATACTACATCAGAATCGGGAGCTGAAGTGACAGCTTTACTTAAAGAAACTATTAGTGGTTTATCTCTTAATCCTATTCCGGAATCTGAAAATTCTGACGAAATTATCGCGGCAATGGCACCAGAACCTACAAATCCGCCAACTCTGGCTAATAACCAGCTTGTATCAATTAAGGACGCAGTCGAAGTAGTACCTTACTTCGATGGAAAAAATATTCCTTTGGTGCAGTTCTTACAAGGATGCAACGAAGCCAAAGCAATGATAGATCCCTCTGCTGAATTAAATTTGACACGTTTAGTTCGTGGACGATTGCAAGGCGAAGCACGCAATGCAATCAATGAACAAACGTTTAAGGACATTACTGAACTACAAACGTTCATTAGGAAAATCTATGATCCAGCAAGATCCGTGCACCAGCTCTTAGGAGAACTGGGTAACGAATATCAACGAGATAAAGAAACCGTTATCGCGTTTGCAAATCGTATACGTGAACTAGGTCGTAAAATTCTTGAAGCGGAAGAAATAGCTGCAAAGGGTGAAATATCTGATGCTGCTAAAGCTAGTTTAGAAAGCAGCATTGTAGAGTGTTTCAAGCGAGGTTTAAGACCCGAAATAGAACAACGGGTAACCAAAGAAAAAATTGAAGACGTTATTTATGAAGCGCTCGACATCGAGAAACACCTAGAAGCGAAAAATCGATTAAGGGGAACTACTGCAATAGAAAAATTTACTCATCGAAAAATAAACCTCTGTCAAATATGCAACACGGAATCACATGAAACTGCCGATTGCACTCAAAAGAAAACTCCAGACCAATGTACATTCTGTAAAAGAAACGGTCATACAGAAGACCGATGTTTTAAAAAACTTAAAGGAGTTCCTGAATGTCAGCTTTGCGATAAAATGGGCCATGTCGCTAACGAGTGTCGCCTTATCGCAAAATGCCAAATTTGCAATAAGATTGGTCATATAGCGAAAAATTGCAATCAAGCCTACTCAGCTATATGTCAATTGTGCGACAAGGTCGGGCATACAGCATCCGATTGCTCAAATAAAAAAACGCAAGAGACAAAATTTCAATCAGTGTGCCAGATTTGCACTAGATCAGGACATTCAGCGAAGAACTGCCGCACAAACGGTCAACAATCTTCAAGACCAATTGAATGCTCTTATTGTAAAAAGAAGGGTCACCATATTGCAGTATGTAATAAAAGGTTGTATAATCAAAATAAAGCGAACCAGTCGGGAAACGAAACGAGTCCGCGGAATATGGGTGCGAGTCCCCGGACACACAGCCCATCGCACTCTCAGGACCAAATCAACAACATCCTTTGCGAGTTATTACCGTAAAGCTGAGGTTTCCTGGAGAAACTATACCGTACGTATCTTTTCAAATACGAAGAAACGGTCCTTACTTACAGTTCATGTTAGACAGTGGATCAGAAGCAAACTTGCTAAGAATTGACTCTATAACTGATCAGTCATTTATAAAAAGGGAAAATATTTATAATTTAATTGGAATAGGAGCCAAATCAGTAATCACGCTAGGAACCGTTCAATTGAGTATACTAGGCCATCCTATTGAATTTTTAATAGTCCCATCCACGTTTCCTATACCATTTGAAGGTATTTTAGGTTCGGAATTTTTCTTAGAAGCAAAAGCTAAGATTAATTTCGAAACAAAGGTTTTAGCATTGTATAACACGACTATACCATTCTACCAAAGCAAGTTATCTATAGAAACGGAAACTCCTAAATTGGTATGCGTGGAATATAGAACTAAACAACAGACTTTACCACTTATCGAATTGGAGTCGAATAAAGTTCTAAGTAAATTTTTAATTGATACTGGCTCCGAAACAAATTTGATCAGAAAAAGGTCACTACCAGGAACAAATAAAATTGATAGCTCTATTAAATTGTTATTAAAAGGAATCGATACAGAATTAATGCCAACCCTAGGAGCTATAATTATTGGCTTGCTAGGGCAGCAAACTATATTCCATATCGTTCCTAACGACTTTCCCATGCCAGCCGATGGAATTATTGGGTCAAGTTATTTAAACGATTTAGGAGCTATAATCGACTATGAATCTTTAAATTTGAAAATAGGAACTAGGAATTTTCCTATAACATTCAGTCAAGAGTATAAAAATATCTCTGATGAACGATTAGAAGGAAAAACGGAAGAGACTTCAAACAACGAAGATGCGTTGTCTATGGCACCGTTTTACAGGCCACAGACTATCTCTTATGTACCTTCTGAATCTGATTTATCTGATTTTGATATTACTACTGAAGAGATATTCTTTAGAAATTCATACTCTATTTCAAAAAGAGAAATTTCAGAAGAACTAAATATTCCTGAAGACAACGATTTCACTGAAAATTTAGTGATTATGGATTCAGAACCGATCCAAAATGAAACAAAACGAATTTTTAATATCCAACAAACAGACATTCGTGAATATTTACGCCTAAATCATTTAGACTCTGAAGAGAAAGAGTATGTAGAAAATCTAGTACTTAAATACAGGGATAGATTTTATCTGCCTGAAGATGACTTACCTGGAACTAACAAAATACATCACGCGATTAATACAACCGATGATGTACCAATAAATGTGAAACAGTATAAGTTCCCACATGCTTTAAAAGATGAAATAAATCATCAGGTACATGAACTATTGAATAAAGGAATCATAGAGAATTCTACCTCACCTTACAATAGTCGTGTATGGATCGTCCCGAAAAAGGCCGATTCACATGGCAATCCAAGATGGCGATTAGTCATCGATTATAGGCAATTAAACGAAAAAACTATTAGTGACGCATACCCCCTACCAAATATTACTGAAATTTACGATCAGGTAGGAGGGGCAAAGTACTATACTGTGCTAGATTTAGCATCCGGGTTTCATCAAATAAATATGTTGGAATCCGATGCTAGTAAAACTGCTTTTAGTACACCATTTGGTCACTATGAGTTCAAAAAAATGCCGTTTGGCCTTAAAAACGCTCCTGCAACGTTTCAGAGGCTCATGGACCGAATTTTAACCGGGTTACAAGGTGTAAAACTATTCGTATATCTAGACGATATAGTGATATATGCGAATTCCTTAAAGGAGCATAATGAAAAATTCGAGGCTCTTATGGAACGTCTGGAAAAAGCCAACTTAAAGCTTCAAACTGACAAATGCGAGTTCCTCAAAAGAAAAGTGATCTACTTAGGTCATGTCTTAAGTGAAGAAGGCATACAACCAGACCCTAAGAAAATCGTTTCAGTAAAAGATTTTCCTAGACCCAAAAATGTCAAAAATATACGACAATTTCTCGGGTTAACTGGTTACTATCGTCGATTTATTAAAGATTTTTCAAAGATAGCTAAACCTCTCACTAAACTTTTACAGAAGGACGTAACCTTCGAATGGAACGAAAAAGAGAATCAAGCTTTTTTAGAACTCAAAGAAGCTCTTTGTAAAGCTCCTGTGCTTACATTTCCGAATCTGTCTTTACCATACAATATCACTACTGACGCATCTGGCTATGCCATTGGAGGGGTTTTATCACAAGGTGAGATCGGACATGATCATCCGATCGCATATTGTTCTAGAGTACTCCGCGGCCCAGAATTACACTACGAAGTGTACGAAAAAGAGGCTTTAGCAGTAATAGATAGCGTCAAAACCTTCAGATCCTATATTTATGGGAGAAAAGTGACCATTATCACGGATCATCAACCACTTGTTTGGTTTAAATCTGCTGATTTGAATACTAGAGTTCAAAAATGGCGCTTTAAACTCTCAGAATATGACTACAACATTATCTACAAACCGGGTAGATTAAATCTTAATGCCGATGCACTTTCACGGAATCCGGTAGAAGAAGTCAATGTTGCTGTAATGACTAGAGCACAAAAGATGCTTTTAGATAGTCAAAAAGAAGCAAGTGACCAACCTAGTAAAGAAATTCCATCATTTGACGAAAATATTGAAAACAAAGAGAACAGCTTAACGCTTCCAGAAGAAAAAGGGCCAGACGACGATTCACCAGTTATTATTGTCCCTGATCATTCAACACTTGCACCTCTTTCACAGAATAATGACGGAACATTGAGTGAAAATGAAAGTCAGAAATCTGACTCGAATAAATCTGAAAAAAAATCGAGATTCATAAATATTCGGGAATCTATAGAATATCGGGACAATAATATTGTCTGTTTTGTTTCTGAAGACAGACAACCTTGCGATGAAATATCCAAGAGGTTCTTTCAATATAATAAAATAACTAACTTACCTGAATTTAAGTTACAAGAAGTACATCAGTTAAAAAAATTTAAAAATAAAAAAATCTTTCTTCTATGTATAAAAGGAAAGGAAACTGAATCACTCACAATGGTGAGCACGCACTTGTACATAACCTTTGTTATATTACGCGATTTATTAGTTAAGCTAGAAATAAACAAAATAAATTTAGGAAAAAGCGATACCATTTTAAACTTAGAATGGGCCGAAGTTTTAAACATCTTAGACACTGTCCTTGAAAAGACTGAAATTAAAGTCTTAGTTTGTAGAGGAACACTAATCTATGTTCCCATAGACAAAAGGGGTGAAGTGTTCAATGAGTTGCACAAATCTCCTATAGGTGGACATAGAGGAGTGTCCAAAACTTTTAACAAGGTCAGAAAAAAATATTATTGGGAAGGCTTAAAAGATGACTTACAGCGACGAATCCAACAATGTCTGGATTGTCAGCTAAAAAAGCTTGTTCGTTTGAAAACTAAACAGCCAATGATAATCACGGACACACCTGGTTCAGTCTTTTATAAAATATCTATGGATATTGTTGGACCGTTACACCTTACCAGAAACAGTAATCAATTTATCTTGACTATACAAGACGGGTTATCCAAATTTTGCATAGCAATACCACTGCCAAATGCTTTATCGACGACTATCGCTGACGTTTTTATAAAACGATTCATATGTATATTTGGTAGTCCAAAAATTATATTAACTGACCAAGGTAGAAATTTCTTGAGTAGCTTGATGGGTAGAGTAGCCAAGAAATTTGGAATAAAGAGAGTGAAAACTACTGCTTTTCATCCTCAATCTAATGGTTCATTAGAAAGATCCCATCATGCTCTTGTAGAATATTTAAAACAATATGCCAGTGTAGATGAAGAATGGGATGAATGGATAGACTTAGCTACTTTTAACTATAACACCAGTGTTCATGAAGGTACTAAGCATACGCCCTTCGAAGTAGTGTTCGGTCGCCTAGCTCGATTACCCTCAAGTAATCCACTTAGGGAAGGAGACTTACTACCAACATACAAAAATTATATTGTTGACTTAGTAACGCGGCTTAATGGTATTCGAAAACTCGCGTATGAAAATTTAATTCAGTCAAAATACAAATCAAAGGCTTACTACGACAAAAAGATAAATCCGCGTAATTTTAAAATCGGAGACTATGTGTTTTTATTATCAGGTCCGAAGCCTGGTAAATTCGGAAATCATTATTCCGGTCCGCACAAAATCCTCGAAGTAATTAACGGAATTAACGTACGTATAAAAATAAATAACAGTAGTAAAATAGTCCATGCGAACAGACTAAGACTATCTCACATCAACAAAGAAATTAATAATCACCGAAAGAAACAGGGAAGGGAGGGGTGAATTAACGTTTTCTTTTTCTTTTTGTTCCAGGAGAGAAAGAAAGAAAAACCTAAAGAAAAATAAATAGCATCACACACGTAATAACAAATTGAAGACGCCATGAAGATCATGATTTTAACGGTTTCTATAATGATGATCTATTGCGTCAACATTGCGCAAAGTATGGTCGGTTATGACTGTGGTTCTCGCTATTTAAACGTAACCACGTTGTCTCTATTAGACGTCGGAGAGTGTCAAATACCTGGAGAAACCGTTAAAATCACGAAGAAATATATACAATTATTGCAAATAAACGAGTACATGGATACGCATGTATATCAGTGTAAGGTTGAAATAAAGAGAACTGTCTATTTGTGTGGAATGTTTTCACACATATCGATAGTCAATAACGGACAAAATGAGTATATTAAAGACATAAGTCAGCAAGCTTGCAAAGATGCCCACATGACAGGCACATTGAAAATCACTGATACGCATGTTATCCATGGATTACGTCATAACAATAGCGTTACTCACGGAGTAAATTTTGCTGGAAAGTTGTCCGATTCGGGAGAATGTACCGGAGCAACTTATTCTGATCCTTATGGAACCTGGACGAATGTGGTCGTACAAGGTACAGTGAAAATCTCCTTGTATGATTACACCGCCAGAATAGCGTTAGATAAGAATGCGATACATCTTAGAACCGGTACCACATGTCGTTTAGGAGACGGCAATTGTATCGATATAGAGGGAGGATATACCTTTTGGGACCCACTCCCATTGGATAATTGCGAATTTAATAAATATGGCGTCCTATATGAAGGATTCGCCAACAAAATATCTGATGATGAAATGGGAGAATTCCAAACAGTATATTCTCTCACTGCACAAGACATAACTTTTGCATTAACATCTAAGAATAAGTTAAATATTTGTGGTTATACCGTTACGCGTACAGAACATCCAAAACTGCTTATATTTGAGACAAATCGTGGAGAAACTTTCGCGTCCGCTACAAAACAGTCAGTTTCTAACTTAGATATTTTCGCGTATATGAACTCCAAGTTTGTCTATGTGGAGAGACATATAAGAACTCAAATAAAGAATCTCTATCGGGACGTAATATATCAGAAATGTAACATAGAGAGACAAACTTTAAAGAATGCCCTAACTATAGCAACTCAGGCCCCAGATGAATTCGCGTTCAGTCTCATGAAAGGACCCGGATTCATGGCTGTGGTGGCTGGAGAGGTGGTGCATATTGTAAAATGCATCCCTGTTGAAGTCAAGCTAGAACATGGTACTGCATGCTACGCTGAACTTCAAGTGTCTTGGAAAAACGACACTCATTTTATAACACCAAGAACACACATTCTGAAAAAGAAAGGCACTAAAACCGCCTGCAATGCGTTGTTGCCTGCATATTATTATCTGGGAGAAACTTGGTATAAGATCTTACCAAGGCCTACCGAAGCACTTTCCCCAGTTACTCTTAAGCCAAATACCAAACCTACCTGGAAGTATATCAATCCAGCGGATCTTGCCACCAGTGGAATATATACAGACCAAGATCTTAATGAGTTAAGGGAAAGAATAATGTTCCCGGTAGAAAGACCAGCTCTACTCAACGACATAGCAAGGGAGATGCACGGCCACCAAATAACAGATGGTGACGGTACAATCATGAAGCTATTAAATGAAGAAACTATTAAAAAGATCGCTAAATCAGCTGGGACTAGACTATGGAATCAATTCATGAACTTCGGTACTGCCAGTGCTGGAATAATAGCTATTTTAATGATCATCCAAATAATCAAAATGATCGCCGATATATTCATAAGAGGGTATACTTTACACTCTGTATTTGGTTGGTCAATACAATTATTCAGCGCAGTATGGGGATCATTGACTCACTTTTTGCTCCATCGTCAGGAAAACCAAAGACAGAACGCCGAACAAGGACTACAATTGGAAGAAAGGCCTAAAAATCAAGGTCAAACACTAGAAACTGCATCTGCTCCAAATCAACCACCAGTATATCCTACTGATGCTGTAAACGAAGCATTACGAAAGGAGAGGGAAAACAACGGGCTAGTATTTTAACAGAGGCTTATGCTTGCTAGTTCATCGCCTCCTAGCAACCATTTTTGGCCTGGGGTGTTATGACGGGCTTTATATTTAGCATTTATTTTAAAATTTTTCTTATTCGTTTCTATTTTTCTTTCTAAATTTTTTATTCTTAAATAACTAAAATTCTTTTCTAAACTTATTCAAAAGAACACGCACATTTCTGACCATTTTCAAAAAATTTTTATCTTCAACTTTCTCATATACCTAAATTTTTTTTTATACACGTACTTTATCTCTCTTTACATACCGATAGATTCGAGTTTCATATTTTCATACATTATCGGCCGCCTCAAAACTTTCCATTTACCTTTTTTATGAGGGTTTTGTTGTTTCAGAGAAAATTTGGAAATTCCAAATTACTAAATCCTTAACAGATGTACAAACATCATAAAAATTATATTAAGGGACTTTCCTTAATGTTAGAAACCGTTATTTCTAGTACTAAATATTATTTTCTTAAAATATTACTTTTCCTTTTTGCAATAAATGTTTTATTCAACAATATGATTATTGTTGCGAATTCAATTATATCACGCTTTTTAATAGCTCATGCTATTTTATGATTGAATTTTCAACAGTAGTTATGTCCTATAATTTCGATATTTTATTCAACAATAATTATATACTATAAATTCATTATTTTATTCAACAATATGATTGTTGTTGCGAATTCAATTATATCACGCTTTTTAATAGCTCATGCTATTTTATGATTGAATTTTCAACAGTAATTATGTATATGATAATTTCATTAAATATTCAACTAAAGTTTATTGTTGCCAAACTAACTGTCTATCGCTTTTTAATGGCTTATGCTATTTTACAGTTGGTTTTGCAACAGTGATTATAAACAATTAACGTTTTTCAATTTTTTTTTGAAATTAATATAACCCACAAACCTTTTAATATAAGCAGGATGGATGAATAGATTTAATAAATAAAAAAATTATTTTAAAAAAAATTTAAAAAAGAAACAAAAAAAAAACAAAAGAACTTTATTTTTTAAGTACTATGTTCTCTTATTATTAGGATAAAATATTAGTTTTAAGATTTTTTTACGTAAATTTATAATTTTAATTTTATGCGTTTTAATATAAAGTCATATTGCAATTTCCAACTAATGTTTTATTATATCTTTTATAAAAGTTTGCAATATAACTTCATAAACTTAATTTTAATCATGCTATGTACTATTTATGTTTTAATATTTTTCTATTTTACATTTTTCTATAAACCTATATTTTAATTTTTATATTTTTACTTTATATAAATTGCGATGCATATCTTTGAATAAACATACTTTTTTTTACACATTTCTATTTTTTAACTAACAATCCAAAGATGCATAACTAGATTTTTTAAGTTAAGCGTCCCGACGCCGTCTCAATTTGTAATTTTAAAAATATGACGCGCAAATCAAGCATCATACCGCCTTTTATTCTTTTAAGTGATTTCTTTCTCTTTATATGTTAATTATAAGCTAATAATATTACTTTGTTTATTCCATCTTTATTTTCTTTTATTAATTAAGTTACGTTTATCATATTTTTATGTTCTTTATGTTTTAAAATCTTTTATATTTTTATATTCTTTATATTTGCGTGCGTACTTGACCTTTAATAATTATAATTAATTAAGATTTTCTTTGTATTAATTTTTTTTTATATAATAATTAAAATCATTTGAACAAATTAAACTCAACAATATATATTTTGGACGATTATTTTCTTATATTTTTACGATTTTTCTATTTCTTTTTTATTAACTATTGTAAACAATGCGTGCGTTAATTAGTAATTTCATCATTATTAGTAATTAATATTATTTCTTAAGATTAATAACATTTTAATTTTTTTCAAACACATTTTGTAAAAAGAGATGCTAACTTCTTGGAGAGAGAGAGAGAAAAGATCAACTCCTAGAGACACTCAACGGTAGTTTTCGGAAGTTTTTCGTTATGGGTAATTTTCAACTCTAATTTTTCAAATTTCTTGTCAAATAGACCGCCCCTTTTTAGCGAAAAACTGAATTTTCTGATTTGAGCACCCTTTTCAACCCCACCCACTCTACCACTACTCAAACTTTTCGGACTTTTAATCTTACAAGGGATGGCCCAAACTACTCCCACCTCAAAAATTCAAAAACTGCAAGTCCAGCTCATGCAGAGGAGCTGCAGTTTTAGTTAGTTGTTTTCAGAACCTCTAAACAGACAGTCGCTTTCCAGAACCTCTTAGCTGTCTCCAGAACCTCTTTACAGAGAGTCGTTTTCCAGAACATCATTTTAATTTTTAAGCAATCTCTCTCATCCTCAGAATCTCTTAAACGCTTCCAGAACATCATTTTAAAGCAGTCTCTCTCTCTCACCAGGAGTAAGTACATTTTTCTTTCTTTTCTCTATTTTTATTTTTATAACTTTCTTCTAAAATATTTTCAATTTTAAAATAAATTCATCATTGTATCATTATTTTTAAAATTCTAAATAATAAATAAAAATTTTAAATAATATTATTCTTTTCTTTATTGTTTTATTAAAACTTAGAATCTTTTTTTCATATTCTTACAATTAATTTTATTTATTGTTATTTCATTTTTTTTATTTAATACATATATTTTTAAAACTAACAAAAAAAATAATTAAAACATAAAATTGCACGCCAATAGGCCATCAACATTGTTGGGGTCTGGCATCAATAGTTTAGGAACTCAACATTGTTGGTTCCATTCTATTGAGTCCTGTCGCGATAAAATAAAAGCATTCCGTGTTACTATCTAAAACTTTAGGTAGTTTCACAGGCCGAATCATCCCTTCAGGAAACGCGAAGGCCAGTGCTCCATTATTAATAATTAACCTTTAATTTATCCATCCCGACAAAACGAACCTTACCACTAAGATACGCGCCCGGTAAACAACGCCGTAATACCTATTTTGCGAAAGGGTTAATTCCCCGACGTAACATTTAAATACATACATTATTATAGTATGGGGGGGCAGTGGGTGTTCCGTGGGGGTGCCATGGAGGGGTGCGGGGGTGTGTGGAGGGGTGTGGAAGCGTGTGAGGGTGTGGGTGTGGAGGGTGTGGAGGGGTGTGTGGGGGAAGGTGGAGGGTAATTAGAATAAGAGCTACAATAAAAAATATCGTAATATTTTAAGCAATTTTACGTTATTTTGTGGAGGGACCGTGGAGGGGCTATAGAAGGGAGTGGGGGTGGAGGGGTGTGGGCGTCCGAAGGTTAATTTTTAATATAACTATATAATATAGGGAGATATATATGAGCCATTGCAATACTTTTTCTAAAAAGTGTTCGCAGTGGGTCTCCAGAATTTTCCATTGACCAAACTTGATGAAACTCAGGAACCTTTGCAAAATTTCAGCCTTCTAGACCCAATAGATGCCGGAAAATGGCTATACAAAGTCCAAAAATGGGCCTCTTTTGGCTGTTTTTCTCTAGTTTTCGAATACTCCTCTTTAATCCAATATTGCACCAAAATGAACTCAGAATACGCCATTTTCTTCATTTTGAACTAAACTATTAAGAAATCATTAGCACATTTGGATTTACGGAAAGGACTTTGCTACATAACCTTAAAGACAACGGGCATTTTTTTATTTTTTTCTACTTTTTATCCTTCCATAACATCACGAATTTTTAATATTTTCACAATCGGCAAACAGCGTTGGGTTCCTCTTAAAAAGACCTTCAATTTAACATTCTGAACGTTTAGAAACATGAAAAATTGATGGAGTTATTGAAAGTTGAAGTTCACAAAATTTGTAAAAAATGCGTTTTTGGCCATTTTTGAACCCCTAAAGCTCAAAATAAGGTGTCTTTTTTTTGTTTTTTTATTGCATGAATTTTTAGTTTTAATATAAATATATCAAATAAAACTGTTTACAGAGGACCGTTTTTTGATTTCCGAATTATTTTTCGTGCATCTAATTATTACTTTTTTTTATACATTTACAATGCTATATGTACGTTTGTATAGCGTTTTATACATTCGAGCATAGTGTAACCTTCTAAATTGACTTTCCAAATAAATTCTCATATTATTATGCATGTCTTTAAAAATATTTTAACACCGAACTCAGATTGAAAGTTTTTCACCGACCATAGAAAAAATACAAGTGACGAAAAAACATTTTTTAAATAATAAAAAATTGCCTTTTTTCAAACACTACCATGAAAGTTGTTATTATTTTCACGCGCAACTACAGATTTAGAGAAAACATGTTAATCAGACCATAATAAACTACAGAAAGTTAGAATTTTATCTATACTTTAATATGCATTTTTATCATTTTTATCAATTTATTTTATTTTTATTAATGCACAAAAAATATCTTTTTATGTTTTCAATTTTCAGTTTCATATATACATTGTATACTAAAAAATATATAATAGAGATGTTCGTTATGCATGTGAAAAACTTACGTTATAGGAATACTTAGAAAATATTCTGTGAGAAACTTGTTAAAAAAAAATATTTCGAGTAACACTTCAAGAACGTTTAGAAAGGCTAAAAACTATATTGCAATTTCTTCTTTATATCATTTTTGAAGTTCTTATCATATGTTTAAGTTATTATTGGCTATCCTACATCGTAAAATAACGATTCAGTAAAATAAAAAATGAATCAAACAAATTTTTGTTGTTAATTTAAAATTCGCGGACACATTTATAGGTTGTTTCGAAGTTTTTCAGCTGAATTCCGATCCATAAGAATATAGGGAAAAAATTTGACGGAATACAAGGATACGGAATTGACGTACTATGACGTTCCGTAGCTGATTTTCCCTTCCATTTAATTTCACCCTTATATCAAAGAAGATAGACGCTTATGGAAGGATTCTTCTGGGTTAAATTTTTCGTCCGAAAACCTGGGTAACACTTTAACATTATTTGTATATCTATACATATGAAAAATATGCTATATATATATATATATATATACAAATACATGGAATAGTGGTTCCCTCCAAGTTGCTGGGTAACACATTTTTGGACGAAATTTCCCATTTAGAAGTACGCTTCCATAAGCGTCTATATTCGTTGCTTATACTCAATATTGAAGTCATATCTACGCATTTGGGCCATGGTCATAGCGTACAACTGAGGTAGAATATGTTTGGGGTACATACTCTGTGTTCAATAGAAAGTTAAAAATGTTTCATCTAAATTGCTCTTGTTTCATTTTATTATTTACAGTACTATGAATGCACATTCAATCTTTTTTATTTACGTCTATATGTTATTTTCAAATGCACTAATGATTTTCTCCATACTTGCCATTGTATAGCGATAATATTTGTTTAAGGCTGATTCCATTTCAAATCGAACAGTCAGTATACACTCAAGTCACCAATTACTGCGCTAATAGAGTATGTTATTCTACCCTAAAAATAAGGGTATATGTATTTTTTTATTTTGCTGAAATATCAAAATTGCATCAGATATGCACTTTTGAAAATTGCATACAAAAACTAAATGTTAAAACTGAAAATGTTGAGAATAACTTTAGAGGGCTATCGTTTTACCAATTTTCAATGAATTTCGGTAAACCTTATTTTGTTTCATTATGTTTTGAGCCCTCTTTAATTCAGTGCAAGAAATTTCAAAAAAGACTAAAAAATGACTAAGATATGTGCATTTTACCAAAAATGCACTTTTTATGCACATGCATTTTTCTCGAAAAACCCAGCTTTTTTTTGCTGAAATTTTTTGTGCTCATAGAGGACCAAATTATCTATCTAATGGTACTTGGTTGATCCCGTACTTATTTGTTTGAAGCAAGAAAAAAAATTCACAAATTTTATTGGTGAAAAATTTTTGTATATACGTTCGAAAGTCTTAAACAATGTTCATTCCAACGCTGTCGCATGCTTCGCTCATTATTTGTTTACCTTTGTATGTATGTATATATCATCAATAGTGATATATATATATATATATATATATATATATATATATATATATATATATATATATATATATATTAAAAATGGAAAATAATAATTCTATTCGTCTATATCTATATTATGTATGTTTCGATGTACAGACAATAGGAGGCTCATTCGCGGACAAATACCTCGCGTAACCAAAACAGCATATTAGAATTGTTATATACAAGCTAGTTATTCTTACGTCTTCTTTGAAAGGTACTTTTTGGACTTGTGAAAAAGTAAACAAAACTCTGCAATTTCGATGTCCGAAATTCACTCTTCTACAAGAATTCGATGTCCCGATTTTTTTCAAATGCATAAGAAGGTAGTTTATAAAAGCAGAAATTTACGTTTTAGACCGTTGGAAGATTTGGCCATTAATTTGGCACAGCTTTATCCAGATTTAAAGATACTGCCCTCTACTAATGTATGCACAAATTGCCATAAACGCATATCAAAAATGATTTTAAGTGATCTTGAATCTACATCTGAAAATGAAATCACTGAACTTTTTAGCGGAAAACATGATGATTTTATCCCCAAGACACCCGAACGAATACAGGAATTAAACGAGAGTATTAATACAATTTTACCTCAATGCGTCTCGCCGCTAAAAAGAAAAACTGCAATACCTAAAAATTTAACAGAAAATTACGTATCTAAAAAGAAAAAATCTTTAATTTCAGCTTTTTCTGCTACTGTCGGAAGTAAATTAGAAGATGCGTATAGCATTTCAGTTGAATCAATAGAATTGGGCAAAAGTTCGACTAAAAACTATTGGAACGAATTTGTAGAAAATTTTAAATCGGCTTTAGAAAAATGTTCTTCTGTTTCGGAGAAAATAAAACTTCTAACTCTACTACCTTCAAAATTAAGCAAAATAAAAATTCGCTCACTATTCCCGAATATAAGCGAATATATGATAAATAAATCGAGAAATCTTGTGAAAAATAAAGGAGTTTTTTCGGAGCCAGATTCGTATACTGGTCATCCTATTGATGAAAATACAAAAAATATCGCTATGCAATATTTTTTAAATGATGATTTTAATTGTAGTAGACAAAGTCCAAATAAATCTGATGTTGTTACTGTTAAAGTTAATAATACAAAAACTAAAAAAGTTAAACGGTTTCTTACTCGAAGCTTAAAAGAAACATATAGTCAATTAAGACAAGAAAATCCAAACTTACAAATAGGAAAATCGAAATTCTATAGCCTAAGACCAAGTTTCGTCTTAACAAGCCCTGTGAAGGAAACTTGTCTTTGTGTACATTGCGAAAATTTTGAACTGTTTCTTACAAGTTTAATTCGTTTTAGAGGCGATAATAATTCTGAATTAGATTTAATTCGTTCAGAAATAACTAACGCAATGTTGTGTTCTGAACCATCTGATTCGTGTTTCTTGCAAGAATGCAATTATTGCCCCGGTAGTGAGGGTATCACATTAAAATTGTTAAAACTGAAAGAAAATTGTGAAGATGAAATTACGTTTGCTTTGTGGGATGATGGTAATCTTATCAAACAAATAGTAAGCTTATCAGTTTTTAAAGAAAAATTTTCAATTTTCGCACTAAAAGCAAGTACTCACGTATACATAAAAAATATTCAACGTGAAGCTATAAAAAAAGAAAAAGAAGAAGGTAAAGCTGATCCTACTAAGTTAATTATTCACGTTGATTTTGCAGAAAATTGGTCTGTAATAAATAATAAAGCGGTTCAGGGAAATCATTGGGTAAATAACCAAATTTCTATTTTTACTGCAGTCTGTTACCAAGGAGAGATAACGCAAAGCTTTGCGATTGTTAGTGACGACAAAAAGCATGATACTGTATATGCGCTATTAGCAATAAATAAAATTATCGATCTTATGAAAAATGATTTAGTTACTAAAGTCACTATTATATCAGATGGAGCTGCAAGCCAATTTAAAAACCGTTTTTAGCTACATGAATTCAAACATTTTTCTTATCAAATGGAATGGTTATTTTCTGCGACTGGTCATTGGAAAGGAGCCGTTGATGGAATAGGTGGGCTTCTAAAGCATTATGCTACTTTACATAACTTAAAAAAAGTTCATGCAGAATCGATACAAAATGCTGACGATTTTATAAATTGGGTTCAAAAGTACACCAGTGCAATCAAAATCATATTATTACCAATAAATGAGATTGAAAAATTTAGAAAAGAAAAAAATATTGAATGGAGTACAGTTCCTAAATATAATGGGATTCAAAAAAGTCATATGTGGTTAAAACAACTTGGGGAATTGAAATCGCATATATTTGTTGGCAGAACAGCTTTACATGCACTGACTAAAGTGAAAGACAAGAAAAAAAAAGTCAAACGTCATAAGGCTACACTTAGAACTAAATATAATAAGTGCAAAAATAAAAAAAAGTAATTATTTATAATTATATTTTTGACGCATCCCAACAGTGAGAGGCAAGGAGAACTCACTTTAAAAAAGCACCCTGAAGGGAACAGAAACCTTCTAAGTCCACTTCGTTGTTCCTGGGTAATGCTAAAAGAAGGATAGTGTTTAAATCTACATTGCTTAAAATTTCCGAACGTATATACAAAAATTTTTCACCAATAAAATTTGTGAATTTTTTTTCTCGCTTCAAACAAATAAGTACGGGATCAACCAAGTACCATTAGATAGATAATTTGGTCCTCTATGAGCACAAAAAATTTCAGCAAAAAAAAGCTGGGTTTTTCGAGAAAAATGCATGTGCATAAAAAGTGCATTTTTGGTAAAATGCACATATCTTAGTCATTTTTTAGTCTTTTTTGAAATTTCTTGCACTGAATTAAAAAGGGCTTAAAACATAATAAAACAAAATAAGGTTTACTGAAATTCATTGAAAATTGGTAAAACGATAGCCCTCTAAAGTTATTCTCAACATTTTCAGTTTTAACATTTAGTTTTTGTATGCAATTTGAGTGTATACTGACTGTTCGATTTGAAATGGAATCAGCCTTAAGTTAAAATTGCTTGTTATTTTTGTACTAGCGTAAGCTATATTTGCTTGATTAGAGCGTATTTTCATTTTCAAGTGTAGTAAAACAAATATACTCCCCTACTTGATTTTACATATACGCAAATAAAGCTTTTTAACAAAAAATAAAATATATTGTAAAAGTTATTGATGTAAATGTGTTTTTAAAGAATTTATAAGTGGTGAGTATAATATGAATTCAGTTTGTTATTTTTTGATCATATATCTAACCTTTAGAACTTGAATGTAAATTTCAAACATTTAAATACAATCCTACGTTTCTTTATTCAATTTTTAACTTCAAATATTTCTTATGATTTTATATTCATGCAAAAAAATCTTCTGACATGTTTACTTTTATTTATTTCTATTATTGTAAACATTGTATATTTGCAATACTGAAGAGTTTTTAATAGTTTTTCATTGCATAGGTACTATTAATATAGTATAATTAATATTTAATAGTTTAATCACTCGTACCTTAACATTTTGTAATTAAATGTCTTTACGAGCATGCATTCCATACATCTGTATTTTTAACGAAAATCATATTAATTTATAAATATTGTTAACTATTTTTACATCTAATTAATTTAACTTTCTATAAATTAAACCTAATAGTTTTTTCAAATTGGTAAGAAATACGTATTTATTTCACTATCAATTAAACAATTTGTTGGTGTATTAGTTGTCATTTTTAATATAAAGTGTCTTATACATAAGGAAATTAGCAGCTCTTGTTTCTAATGTGTATGAATAAATTAACAATTGATTCTTTATATAACTTTAAATTTTGCTATTGCATATAATTTTGAATTGTATATTTTAAATAAATTATCACATTGACATTTAACAAAAACAATAAATCCGTCAATTGTATTTTTTCTATGGTCGGTAAAAAACTTTCAATCTAAGTTCGGTGTTGACATATTTTTTAAGACATTTAGGAAAATATAAGAATTTATTCAAAAAGTCAATTTAGGAGGATACCCTATGCTCGTATGTATAGAACGCTATACATACGAGCATATAGCATTATAAATGTCTAAAAAAAGCAATAATTAGATCCACGAAAAATAATTCGGAAATCAAAAAACGGTCCTCTGTAAACAGTTTTATTTGATATATTTATATTAAAACTAAAAATTCATGCAATAAAAAAACAAAAAAAAGACACCCTATTTTGAGCTTTAGGGGTTCAAAATTGGCCAAAAACGCATTTTTTACAAATTTTGTGAACTTCAACCTTCAATAACTCCATCAATTTTTCATGTTTCTAAACGTTCAGAATGTTAAATTGAAGGTCTTTTTAAGAGAAACCAAACACCGTTTGCCGATTGTGAAAATATTAAAAATTCGTGATGTTATGGAAGGATAAAAAGTAGAAAAAAATAAAAAAAACCCGCGTTGTCTTTAAGGTTATGTAGCAAAGCTCTTTCTATAAATCCAAATTTGCTAATGATTTCTTAATAGTTTAGTTCAAAACAAAGAAAATGACGTAAAAAATCAAGGTAAAAAAATTTTACAATATCATCTGAAGGTCATATCGGGAGACAATAGTTATTTCTCGAATTATTCATTGATAAACGTTGATTAGTAAGGAAATGAAGATACTGATATGTAATTTGAGTCACTGAATCCAAATCTGATATCCGCTTAACCCTACCAGGTCTCCATCAAGGTCATTTGAAGGTCAAATTGCAAATATCTTTTATTATTTGATAAGATTAAGACACCTTTAAGTTTTACGTGATTTTAAATCCGAATCCGAAGAGATTTCACGTAATTATGTCGTTTGACACTCCAACAGACCCTGGATTCGGATTTAGCGACACGTAAAACTTTAAGGTGTCCTGATCTTATCAAATAATAAAAGATATTCGCGATTTGACCTTCAAATGACCTTGATGAAGATCTTGTAGGGTTAAGCAGACATCAGATTTGGATTCAGTGACTCGAGTTATGTATCAGTATCTTTATTTTCTTACTAATCAACATTGATCAATGAGTAATTCGAGCAATAACTATTATTTCCCGATATGACCTTCCGATGACACTGTAAATTTTTTTTTCCTCGAGTGCAATACTATATTCCCATGTAAAATTGAACGCTGAATTGATTTCTGACATAAAAAATACGTATAATCACATTTGGATAAATTAAAATCAATTTTCGAAAATTTTTTATGAAATCTCTAGGTTTAAGTCACCATATTGGAGACGCCTTTTTGGATTTTTTTAAATCGCCATATTGTAAAAGAAAGAAGAGTGTAAGACGAAAATTTTCAGCCCATACCCGATTTTTTTGGTGGTTTACTATTTTAGACAGAGCCATTATCCGTTTGACGTGGTCTGACCCATATATATATACACGCACATGCATACATATGTATATATACACGCACATCCATACATATTTTTATATTATGTTATTTTTTATTTTAATTTTATATATAACGTTTTTCCCTTTCGGGAGAGGGAAATACGTGTTTCTCCTGTTGCCGGACGCTTCAGTGAGTTACCAGAGTAAGATCGGCAGGAGTGGGAAGGATCGGACGGTAGAAAATGAAGGAAAGTAACCAGGTTTAACACGTTTGGTTATGCTAGGGAGTACCTTGGCTTTATTGTACTCATTGAACTCATGTACAACGACAATCACAATTATGAAATAATAATAATGTATTATTCAAAACTAAACCTATTATTTTATATAATACAAACAACTAACCTAACCTTTAATGAAATTTAATTTACAAAAGTAATTAGTTCTTTATTTATCTTGGCCACTTGACGGCTATTTAATAAATGATAAGATCGATTAATAAATGTTTAAATGAATCTAATTAATAGTTTGAGTTTAACTAAAAGATTCTTTGGCCCGGGCGGTCTAATTTGTACCAGCGGCTCTTGCCGGCAACGGCACCTAGTATCGCTATAATTAATGCTATGGTGATAATGGACAGCCGGCTCCCTTGATTGTCTTACTTACGAATCTCTATAGGCGTGCGGAGCTCTTAAGTGAAGTAAAGACAATGGGTGGCCGACACCCTTAACTTATTCTACGATCTTAATACTAGGCGATGGTCGGACGGAGTCCTTTAATTAACATCATAAAATGTAGTGGGTGGACGACACCCTTAACTTATCCTGAAGTCTATTATTTACACAACGATCGAAAGGAGTTCTTTAAACTAATATAAACAAATAGTGGGTAGACGACACCCTTAATATATTCTATAGTTTACGTAATGGCAGACGCGACAGCTGTGGGTGTACGAGACCCCGTAATTAAGTCAGTTGCGATATGTGAGATAGAATATAAGATTTTGGGTGGACGTCACCCTTAAATTCAGCGACGCAATATCGGCATTGTGGCGACGGCAAAAGGTTGCGAGTGTGCACTAGGCAGCGTGAATTTACGCCAGCGTGCTCACTCGACGTATCTCTAATACTGCCAGCATATGCACTAGAGTGTAGACCAGCGTGCTTACTCGGTCTACTCTCGTGTGCAAGAGAGAGAAACTCTGCCTTAGCTGTGGGTAGTCCACAAGCCAAGGCAGCCAGCTACTACCTGTCTTACTCTCTCTTAGTCTAGCGTGCTCACTCAGATAAAGAAAGAGGGGAGACCGTAGTCTACACTGCTCTGCTCTGGTTAGCTTCTCGGCCTCTTATGTACTCTGGACTCATTTTTCTCGTTGCGTGCAACGACGTTCGAGGTTGCCGCCTAGTGGCTGAGCTCAGAACTACTGTTCTATAGTAGCTTGGCCGTTAGGCGGGAGATTTGAAATGCGCGGGTATGTATACTCGTCGCAGCACATACATATATATGTATATATATATATATATATATATATATATATATATATATATATATATACACGCCCATACATACATATGTATATATATACACTCACACGCACGCATACACCTACAAATTCATGCTGTATGTATATAAATTGATGAATACTATTTTATTATGTTATTATTACTTTTAAAAAAGTATATTTTAGGCGAGTTTAGTTATTAAACAGTATAGTATTCTTTAGAACATTTTTTCCAAATATTCCTTATTTTAACTACATACATCATAGTTTTTTTTAAATTACAGTTCTTGAGAGTACTGAAATGAGTTCAGTAATTATTATTAAGTTTATACCTTTTACTAGATTTATCTATAGTTTTCGCTTAAGAAAGTTTTGAAATCAATCAAGCAATCGTCGAGTACATCGGTATTCAATTCATTCTTTTTAATAATATAAAATTCATGAAATATTTACAGTTTCGGCTAAAGAAAGTTTTGAAATCAATCAAGCAATCGTGGAGTACTTCTGTATTCCATTCTTACTTTTTAATAATGGCTGGTTCCATTCTGATTCATGCAGGCCGTCACTGATCGAATTTTTTTTTTCTTCTAAGTAATAAAAATACCTTCTATTATGTTTATAAAGATAAAATTTACGTCGTAGAACGCTCAAAAAAATTTTTTATTTTTACTACAGCAATTCTAGTGTTGGATGTATAAACGAAAATTCAAAAATTGAAAATGAACCTCTACTTTTAAATGACTATAGCTCCGTCAATTTTTAACCTTTTTGAGCGTTCTTTTAACGAAAGTGTGCGGAATTTGGTGTAGTTTTAAATGCAATCTCGATTTTTGTAATACAATTTGATCTTACTGAGTTATTTACGAAAAACCAAAAAAAGCAATTTTTTTCAAACACGATTTTCTCAAAAACTATATTTTTTTTTTTTTTTTGAAATTTTTATATGACTTTATACATGAAAAATACTAACTTTTAGGGTAGGTGAAAATATGCGATTTTGCCTTATTTTTTTTAAACAGATTTTTAAACGTTTTTTTTTATATTTTCGATTTTAAAACATTGATACCATGGCGCATCGTACTATTTTTCCAACTTTACGTGTTCTTACAACTATTTTTATGCTTTTATTTATTAATATATCAAAAATATCAACAATAATCTTTAAAATAAACCCCGGATCGAATATTTTCATCAATTAGAACCAAAGTTATGACGATTTAAAGTTTAAAAAAAAATGCTGAAACTTTAACTAAATATATTTACTTTGAATTTTGAATTTTGAATTTGAATTTTGAATTTTGAATTTTGAATTATAAATTTAAATTTTAAAAAGGTGAGTTTTTTAAATACTAAAATATATTATTTGGTCATTTTCAATGAACAAACAATATGCGATACAATTGAGAAAAAACACTAATGAATTGAGAACTAATGTGAATAAAAAAATCCGAATTTGAATAAAACCTTTCAATTTAATTCTTGCCACTCACGTCTCGAAGTTTTGGCAGTGTAGATTCGGTTTCGTTCACTTTTCCAACAGTGAATCTTTTGAATACCTTTAATTTCTTTTGCATTTTCTAACCATTCCATTTTTTTGTCAGTCGAAAAACTTCTAACGCATCCTTGCGGATAACAAGAATGTTAATCGACGGAGTATATTTTGATAAGTTATTGGCGAAATTTTCAGCGTTTCTAATAAAATCTGCACTCTTCTTGGACAGATTATGCGTGGTAGCATGATGTTTAACTAAACCACCAATACCGTCACAAGCGCTTTTACCATGACCTGTTGCAGAAAAAAGCCGTTTCCTGTTTACTTTTGAGTTTTGAAGCTCATAGAATTGATATCTATTTTTAAAATGACTGGCAGCTCCATCGGAAATCGTTATGATTTCATCAAGATCTTGCGCAATATGTTTTTGTTTTAAGTTATCGATAATTAAATTTATAGCTATCAGGGCATGAGACAAATCATGTTTAATATCGTCAGAGACGGTGACATAACTGACTGTTTTATCATTTCCAAAATAGCATACTGACGTAAATATTGATATTTGGTTTTTACTCCAATAATAGCTTTGAATTTCATTTTGAAGCAGAACTGACCAATTTTCTGCAAAATCGACATGAATAACTAATTGGAAGTCATTATTTTTCGCTAAAAGTTTAATCTCTTTAATTGCTATACGTTGAATTTCTTTGACCAATTTATGAGCTCTTACAGTGAGAGCGCGCTCTCTTAACTCTATTAAGAAATTTTCAATTGTGCTAGTTTTATTCAGTAAATTTGATTTTTCCCAAACACCATAAATTATTTCTTCATATAAATCTTCTTCTGTCAAAGAAATTACTTGTAAATCAATAGAATCTCCAATGGGACATTCTTTACATTCTCTTAGTACACATTTCATATCATCTTTTGAACAAAAAAGTGAAGAACATATTTTCAATTCCAAATCTGCAATGTCTTGTTTATTCTCTTTTTTATAATTATTCAAAGCATCTAACATAAGTTTAAGATTTTTGCAGTAAACGCAAAGACACGAATCGCTGGGTGGATGTGGTATAACCCACTTCGGTCTTAAAGCTAAGAATGTTGATTTACCAATTTTTGTTTTCATTTCAGGATTTTCGTCTTTAAATAATTGATATATTTCTTTTATACTTCGCGTAAGAAAGCGTTTGACTTTTTTAGTTTTTATACCATTTTCTTTGATAGATACTGTGTCGCTTTTATTCACACTTTGACGAGAACAATTAAAATCATCGTTCAGATAATAATCCTTTACTTCTATTACAATTTCACTATCCAAAGAATGGCCACAATAGTTCTCAGACTGCTTGTAAATTTTTTTATTATTTACCAATGATCGTGCTTGATCAATCATATAAATTGTTACATTTGGTAAAACTGATAATAAATAATCTTTAGAAATATCACTTGATATAATACTTAACAATCGCACTTTCTCAAGAAAATTTGAACAATTATTTAATGCAATTTTAATATTCTCAAGCCATTATCATTTGTTTTACATTCATTATTTTCATTTAATGCGGGCAAATCCGTTATATCGTAGACTTTCATTATTTTACTTGCTATTTATGAATCAAATGCATCGTTCATTTGTTTTCTTTTTCGGAGAGCATAAGATTCTCGCATCTTGATATTGATACTTTGAGGCATTTTAATTGGTGAAATGTTTAATTTCAAATTACTTGAAGTCTCGTTAAGCTGTTCTACCATAGCCTCACTATGAATAAAATCTTCCGAAGATTGTTGACTGCTTGAAGTCGATGAAATAGGCGCATTTTTCACTTCATCTAATAATATTTTGTAACACGAAGAGCATACTTTATCTTCTCTAGAGAAAGAAGTATTTGGATACAAGCGCTTCAAAGACTCCGTTAGATCACCTAATTCTCTAAGCGGACTTTTGGAGAACAACTTTTTTGTGCCTTTCTTTTAAATCCTTGCACTTCATTTTAACAATCAGTGATGCTATTATTGATATTCTGTTCAATGACAGATCGAAAAAAATAATTTTTCTTAAACAACTTTATTTTTTATCTTCCTTTTCTTATATTTTTAAACGCGTCAAGTCGTTGATGAGAATGCAAAGAACGAATCATCGCCACCTAGTAGTGACATGCGTCAACTCCCTACAAAATAAATTTAAATTCTAGGCGCGAAATTCAAACCAATAAAAAAATTATATTCTTCAACAAAAAAAATTTTTATTATAATAATGTACCATAAAAAGAGGATAAATGGTTATATATTCTTTCATCAAAATAACTTCTTTTTAAATTAAAAAATTTATATCTTTAGATTTTAATCTTTAACGAAAATTGCGTTTCCTCAATGTAAATATCATATTTATTTAAAGTTTCAGCATTTTTTTTTTAAACTTTAAATCGTCATAACTTTGGTTCTAATTGATCAAAATATCTGATCCGGGGTTTATTTTAAAGATTATTGTTGATATTTTTGATATATTAATAAATAAAAGCACAATAATAGTTGTAAGAACACGTAAAGTTGGAAAAATAGTACAATGCGCCATGGTATCAATGTTTTAAAATCGAAAATATAAAAAAAAACGTTTAAAAATCTGTTTAAAAAAAATAAGGCAAAATCGCATATTCTTACCTACCCTAAAAGTTAGTATTTTTTATGTATAAAATCGTATAAAAATTAAAAAAAAAAAAAATATAGTTTTTGAGAAAATCGTGTTTGAAAAAAATCGCTTTTTTCGTTTTTCGTAAATAACTCAGTGAGATCAAATTGTTTTACAAAAATCGAGATTGCATCAAAAACTAGACAAAATTTCGCACACTTTCGTTAAAAGAACGCTCAAAAAGGTTAAAAATTGACGGAGCTATAGTCATTTAAAAGTAGAGGTTCATTTTCAATTTTTGAATTTTCGTTTTTACATCCAACACTAGAATTGCTGTAGTAAAAAAAAAAATAAATTTTTTGAGCGTTCTACGAGGTAAATTTTATCTTTATACACATAATAGAAGGTATTCTTATTACTTAGAAGAAAAAAAAAATTCGATCAGTGACGGCCTGCATGAATCTGAATGGAATCAGCCAATATGAAATCCATAAAATGTTTAATTCATATTCTCTTTGATAGACGAATATTTGGAAAAACTTTGCCAAATAATTTTTGAAAAAAAGGGATTATTGAGATAAAGATAGCGATTATAGTACACATCAAAATTGAAAAAAAAATTATATATCAGATCAACTTATTATTTCATTTATGAGTGAATATTACTACTTAAACATTGATGAACTTTCTATTTAATGTGCTACGGTTGAAGACCAAAATTGTGCAATTTTATTTCTAAAAACTTGGCAGAAGAGCCATTAGCTTCTAACAACTTATATTTGAGAATTTGCTGCCATCAACTTTAAAATTATTTATGCTCTTTTGAAACTTTCAGGGAAGATACCCATTTTAATTGTAATACTTTTAGTAAAATAAAATTATGCATTCTCTATCTCATCACACTATCTTTTTATTTTGAAGTGCTGTAAAATATATTAAATTTCACTAAATATCTACAGAATAGAATAAATCTTAGTAGTGTTAAATGGTCATCTTAGTTCCAAGGTAAAAGGATCTTGACCATCTTGACTTTAAAGTCAAATTTCAAGGTCATTTTAAGATCAATAATGTTTTTTCGGTAAGAGAAATTCCTATTTTAGACTACGAATTTAAAAATATTAGCTAATTTTACGCTAAAATTATTCTAGGCGAAAGTTGATTTTATGACCTTGGAATGGTCCAAAATCAAGGTCAAATATTGAAAAACTCATCGAATGCTCTTTATCTGAATTACACTGGTTTCTTAAGACTTTTGGTGTATCGTTATGAAAGAAAAGTTCAGAAAAAATTTGTGCATGGCGAAGGGGGCCTCGCCATGCACAACTTTTGTCTGGACTTTTGGGTGTGATTGATTTTAACCTTGAACTTCAGTTTCAAGGTCATTTCAAGGTCGACTTAAAAGAGCGTAAAATTTTACTTTGGAAACAGTATTTTGAAATATTTTTGATGACCTTTGGAAGGTTATGTCAAGGTCAAATGCTGAAATACCTAGTATGATGTCTTCTGTCTGGAGAACGTTCAGCGTAAAGTCTTAGTGCAGCACGAAAATATTAGGACACACCTCTCAAACCATTTTCATATCAACAATTTTATTTAAAGGTTATACAAAAGTGGAAAATTAAAATAGCACTATTCAGTTGTAATTAATATTTCAAGTGCAATAAACAAAAATAAAAATAGTTGATAATAATATTAAGACTCAAGAAGTAGTAATAACAATAAATGAATTTAACGCGGATTAAATATTAGAATATTCTTTTTACACTATTTTTAATTAGAAAATAATGTTTTACGAAGAACAATAGATAAATTTTCATATTGAATTTTGCCTCTACTCATTATTCAGTTTTATCTTATAACTGAATTTTTTTTAAAACGTTCTTCGTAGTAATTAAAGAAATATGTAGAGTCATGTTTGTGTTAAATAAATTATTTTTGATTTAAAAATAATCTTTTACAAAAATATTAAAGTATCTAATTCGACCTAGACGAAAGTTATCATTTACTACTATTACTACTTCTTCCCTTTTTTTTATTATTATCAAAAATTTTATGTTTGTTGGACTACAATTAAAATATAAATTACAACTTAACAGTGTTCTTTAAATTTAAAAACTGTTGTAATGGCTGACTATCCTCCAAATGAGATTGTTGATATGATAATGGTTTTAGGGGAATGTCGTAATAACTATCATGTTGCAGCAAGACTTTACGCTGAACGGTTTCCAGATAGAAGACATCCCAGTGATAGGTCAATACAAAGTTTAACTGACAGAGCTCGTTGAGGACGTCTTGCTCGCCAACACAGGCGTCATGAGTACAACGAAGATGATGCTCGTGTTATAACTATTCTTGCGGTTATTCATCTTAATCCTCATGTCAGCAGTCGTCAAATAGAAATGAAAGTTGGTATTCCAAGACGAACATTTCTGAGCATTTTAAATAGGCTTAATTACCATGCTAACCATATTACGCTCGTACAGGAACTGACAAGGAATCATATGCAAATGAGGACTGAATTTTGCCAATGGGCCTTACACATTGTAGAAAATGATCCCAATTTTTTCAAATATGTACTTTTTTCTGACGAAGCTAAATTTTATAGCGATGGACAATTAAATAGGCACAATTGTCATTATTGGTCAAATGAAAATCCTCATTGGCACAGAGCTGTAGATCATCAGCATCGCTGGAGTCTTATGGTATGGTGTGGGATTGTAAATGGATATTTGATTGGCCCTTACTTTTTTGAGCGAAATGTTAATGGAGACAGCTATTTGCAGTTAATAAGAGACCACTTGCCAGAATTAATGAAAGATGTTGATTTAGAAACTAGACAAAGAATATGGTTTCAGAAGGATGGTGCACCACCACACTTTGCATGAATTGTCCGAGAATTTTTGAATCAAAATTACCATGAAAGATAGATCGGTAGAGCAGGGCCAGTTAATTGGCCTCCTAACTCACCTGATTCAACATCTCCAGATTTTTATTTGTGGGGATTCCTAAAAAATGTTATTTTTAAAGAGCGGCCTACAACTAGAGAAAACATGCAAAATCGCATTCGTCAAGCATTTGCGGGAATCCCAAGACAAACTCTACTGAAGACTGTACGTCATTTTCGAAGGCGCTTAATTTTGTGTCTACAAGTAAATAGAGGTAACTTTGAACTTTTGCTTCGTGGTTCAAACAGTGAAAGGCAAGAGGACTCACGATAATCCAGCACACCGACGTGAGAGGCAAGGGGACTCACGATAATCCAGCACCCCGACGTGAGAGGCAAGGGGACTAACGATAATCCAGCATCCCAAAGAGAACACGATCCTATTACGTCCACGTCGTTGTTCCTGGGTAACGCTAAAGATGGGATAAGCATATTATGTTATTTAATCTTGAATTGACCTTCTTCAGATCCATTCACGACATAACAAACTTAAAATATCACTTTAAGTGTCACTTTTTCTAACTGCAGTGTCAAAAATAGGCCGAGGCCCCCTTCGCCATGCACAAATTTTTTCTGAACTTTTCTTTCATACCGGTACACCAAAAGTCTTAGGAAACCAGTGTAATTCAGATAAAGAGCATTCGATAAGTTTTTCAATATTTGACCTTGATTTTGGACCATTCCAAGGTCATAAAATCAACTTTCCCCTAGAATAATCTTAACGTAAAATTAACTAATATTTTTAAATTCGTAGTCTAAAATAGGAATTTCTATTACCGAAAAAAAATTATTCATCTCAAAATGACCTTGGAATTTGACCTTAAGGTCAAGATGGTCAAGATCCTTTTACCTTGGAACTAAGATGACCATTTAACAACTCATTTGCATTTATCAGCAAACCAAGATAACGCAGAAAAAGGGCATTTAATCGGTTTTTAGACATTTGACCTCGATTTTTGTCCTTGAAAAGGTAACCAAATAAATTTTGACCTGGGACAAACTTATCTTAGAATTTCCCGCTCTTTTGAAATCCGGAGTCAAAAATTGGTATTCCTATTTTAAAAAATGGTCTTGATCTTCAAATGACTTTGAAATTGGAGCTCAAGGTCAAAACCAAGGGCGCAGTTAAATGGCCCCCTCTGTCACGGTCAATTTTGCTTCAGACCTTTTTTTGTAGCTGCAGTAGGTTCGGAGAAAATTGAGTGCGAAGATTAAAATGGCCCACCGTGTATATATAAACCTGTGTGTGTGCGTTAGAATTGACGTGAAAAATCCTATGTATATTAACGTGCGTGTGCATGCATGCGAATCGACATGAAATGTCCCACATATATAGAAAAGCCTGTGATTATGAGTACGTACGAGTTGACATAAAATGTCCCATACATATAAACCTAAGGGTACTCGGATGGGTGTGTGCGCGTAGTCATGAAATGTACCACATATATAGAAAACCTGTATTTATGAGTACGAGCTAGCCGACATGAAATGTCCCATGTATGTATGTATGTATGTATGTATGTATGTATGTATGTATGGATGTATGTATGTATGTATGTATGTATGCATGTATGTATGTATGTATGTATGTATATACATATATATAAACCAAAAAATATACGGATCTACGGGTGCAAGTTAACGTGAAACGGACCATGTATATATATATATATATATATATATATATATATATATATATATATATATATATATATATATATATATATATATATATATATATATATATATATATATATATATATATATATGTATATATATATATATGTATATATATATATATGTATATATATATATATATATGGTCCGAATAAAAAGTTGATTTCGGAAAAAAAATTTTTTTTTGCCTTTTTTACCCACGTTGTTTAATATTTTAAAGATATCAAAATTTCATTGCATTCCAACAAAAAAAAAAAATTTTCTCGAAATCAATTTTTTATTATATATTATTATTATTTGACCAAAAAAGAACATTTTTTCTCTCTGACAAATTTTTCTATTCCTCTGAAATTCAGAGATATTCATACATCGAAAAAAACCTTATTTTTAAATATAAAATCTTATAACTCTGGTTTAAAAGGTCGAATCTAGACGTTTGACATTGCATTTTTATCGTTGAAATATAAGCTTTGAAACATATTTGATTTTGTATTAATATAACGATTTCTACTAAAATTGAACACTATTTTACAAAGTCGAAACAAAGTTAAAAAAAATTTCTTTTTAAACAAGGATAAGAGATACGAAGAAAATGTTTTTTTATATCAAACCAATAGTTTTTGAAAGAATTTTCAACAATCTTTCGAATCTCGTTGGAATTTTTAGGCTACGACCATTTTTTCTAAAGTCATAAGACTTTTTAGATAAGTCGATTTCAGACAAAGGAGGGCAAAAGTATCTCGGCGGCAGTGTACCATGAACATTAAAACATATTATAAAGCATCTATATTCGTTGATACTGCGCATTTCCGGTTGCGCAGTTAATGCTGGCTGAAAACGATGAAGAAGAAAAAAATAACGAGAATACGACATTTCAAATTTTCAAACTGCATTTTCTCGTGAATGAGTGAACCGATTGTAATCAATTTTTTTTTAAATTAAAGATAATGAAAATCTTTAAATATTATTAATTGTATTTATGTTTATATATCGATGTATTTTTATGGGATTCGATTTTGTAATTTATAAAACTCTATTTTAAAGTATAAGTGGAGCACCTCGACGTTTTCGTATTCGTACCTCAACTCGCCGTCGAGGCGCTACCACGCCTCTTGATAGTAAGGTTTCGAGCAAAGTATCTATACGAAATCAGCGAGCGCCGGAAAGAGGGTACAATAGAGAAACCTCGTTAGAGTTAAAGAGAAAGACTACCTGCTCTGTATTTACCTTTAACGCTCTAGTATATATGGATACTTTCCTTATAACTTTACTGTATACATAATTTTAAAAATAATTATCGAAAAGAAATGCACTTACCCTGTAACTCCTTAAAAGAAATCACCATTTCCATAAGAATTAGTAAATTTTGCCACCCACGATTTAAAATAAAATCTACCGCTGCTTCATGAGCGGGTCTAGATTTTTTTATTATGCTGTCATATAATTGTTTGATTTTACGTGGCCCGCAAAAACTTAAGAAAAACCGATCTCCCATTTGAGATGGACACACACCATTTGTTTTACGTGACGTCGCCATGCATCGTTACACCTTGTAGCGAGGCGACGATCTTCGTAGCTCAACCGCACTGCTACGGCGACGACTACCTCGCGTAAACTTTTTTCTCCCGCATTGTACATCATGTTGATTACGACTAACGAAAAATATTTGAGAGACTGCTTTTATATACCCAACGACCCTAGAAAAATTTACACTAACAAATAAACCCATTTATTCTTTCATCTTATAATTTTCTTTATCAAGTTGTCAAATTTTTCAATATTTAAATACTTTTCAAAGAACACTTTTCTAAATTATTTATAGCTGTGTGAAAGTTGTAGGTTTGACCGTCATAAAATTTAAAATATAACCACGATAAGAGCACGTGTTTGTGTGTATGCATTTTCGTTTTCTGTTTATATTTCCGTTAATATATTACAGCGATTCTAAAAAGGAATCATTCATTGACATTAGATTTTTGTTTTTTATTTTCTTAGTACACACCCTCAGCGTTTCTCATATTATTTTTCATTTTATAATGTGATTATTTTTCATTTTTATGGTATGTGACATTAACACTTTCAAGAGGGTACTTAAATAATATATACATCTAAACGTTAAGTTACTCACAAATTTAGTGTATTTTGTTGATATTATTGCAGTATTGAGATTTAACGATCGAAATAATAAATTTCTCGTTCACATGTAACCACCCATGCTTTTAATTTTCCTCTATATAGCGTTTTTAATACGTCTTAAGAAGGGGCCGAACTATCTGTCTTTGTCTAATAGCGTTTTTCATCATTTATGTAAACACTATCCGGTATAACAAGAAAAAAATAGCAGCCCCCGCTAGATATTAGTATAATTAGTAAATTTTGTAATAACAACCAAATTTTTTACCGCATAGTTTTTGACTAATTAGAGACCTACTAGCAATCTAGAATATAACCTATCTTTTTTTGGTAGGTCTCTAATTATTCAAAAACTACGCAGTGAAAAAATTTGGTTGTTATTACAAAATTTACTTATTATACTAATATCTAGCGGAGGCTGCTATTTTTTTCTTGTTATACCGGATAGTGTTTACATAAATGATGAAAAACGCTATTAGACAAAGACATAGTTTGGCCCCTTCTTAACGCTGTAGGTCATTACACACTCGTATATAGAATTTTAAAAATATGCATTCTCATAAGTATATGTATAAAAAAGACTGCTTTATTTAAAACTAGTTTAAAAGAGAGAAGATTTGAAATGGGTCTTAGCAATCATAAAACAATAAAAGTCTAGTTGTATGTGCTGCAAAAGATATTTACGATTGGGCGTGAAAGAAAAAACTCATCTTACGCAGTTTACGACTCGGTAAAGTATATTTACTATACGTATGGTACACTTCAAGCGAAAACTAAACATGTGTCGCTCAAACATTACATGTTTAATTTTCGCTTATACATACGTACATACATATATACATACATACATACATACATACATACATACATACATACATACATACATACATACATACATACATACATACATACATACATACATACATACATACATACATACATACATACATACATACATACATACATACATACATACATACATACATACATACATACATACATACATACATACATACATACATACATACATACATACATACATACATACATACATACATACATACATACATACATACATACATACATACATACATACATACATACATACATACATACATACATACATACATACATACATACATACATACATAAATGCATAATTTTATGTGATCACCCATCATTTCATAATAGTCGTCATTTTCATTTCGACCTGCGGTAAGTACACATTTATCTCTCTCTCTCTCCTGTCATTTCTGGTCGCAGTCCGACTTCCTTGGCAAATCGGTTCGTCAGAATTGACACTGGCTCTGACATACGTTCTTCTATACGTAGGCCGCCTAGAGTTCTCCTCTGTTCACCCGTTCGTACGAGTGCTTGCAGAACTCATTTACACATCTTGCTTCAAATTTCATTAATGAGCTAGGTTCTGCGGCTATAACTCCAATATCTTTTGAGGTGGGTTCTATTAGGGCGGTAAAAAAGCACGCATTCGACTGGTTAATCGATGGAGAGCGCGTGGATTGGCATAGGGAGGCAGCTGCTCTAGACTGAGCCCTAGTTGCTGTGGGATTACCAGCTGGCGTATGCAATTAAACTTAATTTTACTAAAATTTATTTTTTATTGAATCTTAAATTTTACATAAGTTTTTCTTGATTATTTTTCATTATTTTTCAATTTAAAAAATTTTGTTGTTCACTGTTTTAATTACATTAGTTTATTTTTAATGTTAATTCTTTGTATTGTTCTTGTTGAATCATACGGGGTACTACCCCATGATTAATAAAATTTTTGTCAAATCAAATCTCTTTCTCTCTCTTGACTGTTTCCGGCCGCGATCTGGCTCGCTTTCCTCTGTACTTGATGCTACTCTTTCGCCACTTGCACCAAGAACACCATCTCCATCACCAGCGATTCTATCAAATGATGTCTTGTCGTCAATCTTGGAAAAAGTGAATAAGCTGGATAAACTGGATTCCATAGATGCCAAAGTAACCTCGGTTGGCTCCCAGCTCGTATTTGGGGGATTTGTACCTCAGGAATTAAATAATCTGAAATCTGCTGTTTTCGCTGTGTTGTCTGCACTTGACTCGGGGTTCTCTCTGAATGACATTACTTCTGTTCGACCTCTCAGGCGCTCTTTGGCTGTAAATACTGCCTCTGTTTCACCGGCGGCTGCTGCATCTGAATCTGTATCTGACGCGTTGGCTACATCACCTGATCGGCAGCGGAATCGCCCATCGATAGTTCCGCTCCTTGTGACAATGAAGAGCACTGCCTTGGCTAGATCAGTTATTACTGCTAAGATTAAAACCGGCAAACTGATCACTCATTTGATCAAGGACCATCTTCTCCATGGCATTAAGGTAGTTGATTCTTTGACACCGGCCACGATCAACATCAATGAATTCTTGCCTTTCTCTTTATACCAACTGAAATTGAGAGTTCTTGCAAGGGCGAAGGATACACTGAGAGCTAAAAAGTCTAGCTACTAGACTTATGAGCACTATAGTACGCGCGCCGTAAAAGGGATTAGTGGCTAGTCCCTCGGGTGCATTGAGAATGCACAAGAGCGCGATAGCAGCGCCCTTGACGAATGTAAAGGGAAGACTCGTGCGTATGTTTAGTGATTGAACTCTTTTAGCTTGAAGGGCAGACTTTTCGGCTCACAGCGTCGACTTTTCACAATGCTTGTTACTGGTCTTGAACCGGGGGAAATAGCTGAGCGAATAACTTCTCAGTGTAAGGACAACAAATTTCTCACGTTGACAGCTCATCCAAACCTTTGTTCAGCTTCAAAGAGGTCACTTTGGAGGATGTCAAAATGGCTATCTGCCATTTTAACTCACAAGCTAGAGGATGCGATGCGATTCTGCAATCTATTATCTCCACAGCTTTTCCTGTCATTGGGCCCTTATTATGTCCCATTTATAATGACTCTCTACGGGAGTGCACTTTCCCTACTTTTTGGAAGACTTCGTTGATTATGAGCATCAACAAAGTTTCTTCTCCTTGCACTATGGGAGATGTTAGGCCAATTTCTTTACTTTGTATTACGTCTAAGGTTCTTAAGCGCCTTGTTTACGACCAGCTCTGTTGCTACTTATCAACAAGACAATTACTTGACGCTCATCATACTGGTTTTAGTACTGGACACAGTACTCAGACTGCTTTACTTAAATTGACTGATGACATTAGACTAAACATGGATAGACGCTACGTGACTATGCTCTTGTTGTTTGACTTCAGCAAGGCATTTGACACAGTGTGCCATACCACCTTACTTCGTAAATTGTCGTCTCTTGATGTGTCGCATTTTGTGGTTAGGTGGATTGCTTCTTATCTGACTGATCGTCGTCAGACTGTTATTGATAATGCCGGTAATCAGTCAGACTTTGTTACTCTTAACACTAGTGTTCCTCAGAGCTCCGTCCTTGAGCCTCTCCTGTTCTCGAATTACATTCATGACGTTGCCTCTGATTTTCATTCTAATGTACAATATTTGATCTACGCTGATGATCTACAAGTATATGTGCACTTCCCAATTGCTTAACTTGATTACTATATGACACTCATGTCTGATCATGCCTTTTTGATTAGTAATTGGGCCACATGTAATCACTTGACTTTGAATGTGGTCAAAACCAAAGCCATCATCATTGGCTCTTATTACTACATCAATGTATTGCCCTCTTTGGCAATAACTGGCATTCCTATTAATGGGAATATTGTTAAGTTCGAGTCTTCTGTCCGTAGTTTGGGTGTCTGGTTGGACAGCAAGTTGAACTGGAAGGAACACGTCACAAATGTATGTAACAGGTCTTACTTCTTACTGTAAAGGCTTGATTTTTTTTGGAAGAGCACTACTTTGTCTTTACGTAAGCATCTCATACAATCATTGCTATTCCCGCTCCTGGATTACTGCTGTCTTATCTATTCTGATATTTCTGCTGAGCTTGACCTTGGACTGCAAAGAGTCATCAACTCTGGTGTTCGCTATATCTATGGTGTAGGTAGGCGTGAGCACATCTCTGCTTATAGAACCTCTCTGGGCTGGTCATTCACAGCGGGGCGTAGAAGTTATTTTACTACTACATTCCTATTAAAGTTGTCTTCGTCACATTCACCATCTTACTTGTATTCCAGGTACCTGTGGAATCAGCCGGTGAGGACGTTAAGGGGTGATGTGAGGCCTTTGACCATAACTGTTGCTGTCACTGAATACTTTCAAAGGTCATTCCTGGTAGCATCCTCACGTCTCAGGAATGATCTTCCTGCAAACACTGAGAGTCTCATCTTCATTTTTACACTTTAAATCATCCTCATTTTCATATTCACTTTCCCTTGAGAATGGACCTCTTCCGTTGGTGTAGCTGGGATGGACTTGCCAAGTTTGCACTCTTGGTTATTTTTTATTATATTTTGTTTTTCTTTGTTATACTTTTATTTTAATAACGTTTGTGTGCTTTCTATTATTTTATTTTTACTATTTGTTATTTTGTTGCTTATTATACTGTATTAATTTTTGTACAACATAATGTACAGTAATAAATCGAATCATCTATCTATCTATCTATCTCTCTCTCTCTCCCATTGACGTCATGTTTTTATAGCTCATAAAATTTTTTATGAGTCATAAAATCACGACCTATCATGGGTTATTGGGTTAAAAATCACGGGACCTATGATGGGGAGGATAACGTCATCCGTCTCCCCATCGTAGGTCCTATACTACTATTACGCGTCGTCAAAACGATATAAGTCGTCAAAACGGAGCGCTGTGATTGGTTATTAATTGAACAAAAATTTTCATTGCCAGTCAAAGAAAGCAGGCCTGTATTTACTGCGTAGGAAGCAATAGAACAGAGTATAGACCTTTTGCTTTAAGAGAGAAAAAGATTTTATAGCACTGCGTGAGCTAAATTCGCGTTTTCTACACCATTTAGCGGGAGCTAAATACAACTTTTTTGAACTGTGTAAAAAAGTACTACCGTCAGAAATTTCGCACTTTATTATACTGTTCAAAAAAGTAATATCGAAATCACGCATCACAATGACTCTTTGTATATATATTAATACGTAGAAATGTCTTTTCACACATGATAATACGTAGAAAATCAATCAAAAAATATAAATACTTTAATAAAGAATTGAAAACATCAAGAAAATCCAAACTATAGTTTATAAATTTCTGTTGTGCCGTGAGTTGTCGAAACAAAACATCTGTGAGCGGCGCGCATGCGTGTACAGTGTGTACGGCCTAAGAATGAGAAAGAAAGAGATAGCTGTACGAACAATAAACTAGATGCTTTGCTTTGTCTGACCTGTGTATACATAAATCTAAATAATCGGCAAGTTCTCTTTTTATCATATTGTATTTAATTAATAAAATATCACTGACATCAATACTTATTTGATATAATTTCTCAATCTAAGAATATTTTTGATATCGTTTTTGCTTTTTTTTGTTTGCGATGGGTCTATCATTGATAATAAATAGTTTTACTTTTTTTCGATTTATCATTCGTGGTGTGCATAGTTTTGCTGATATATAGAATTCGTTTTTATTCACGAATTATCATTCGTGGTGTGCATAGTTTTGCTGATATATAGAATTCGTTTTTATTTACGAATTATCATTCGTGGTGTGTATAGTTTTTGATAATATTGATTTTCTGGGGTATTAATTACGTGTGGCGAATTTATCTCACACGTGCTATAAAATAATATACGATACGTGTGCTCGAAGTGGTCCTCTTACACGATGTGCATAGCACCCTCGCTGCGCTCGGGCGCTAACTGCACGCCGTGTAAAAAAGGACCACTTAGAGCACGTGTATCGTAATGTACTATTTTTTGTGTCGTAAAAAGAGATTAGTGCCGTGATTTTTCTTTAAATTAATTTAGCTTTATTTTATATTAAATTAAAACGAAGTGTCGGCTTGTAAGATCTTAAGAAAAGAGGATTATTAATTTTCTCATTTGTGTTCAATAATTATTAACGCCATAAAAAGAATAAATAAATTAAAATTTTTTTTTTGCGGTTTTGCGTGTTACGCCGACCCGTGTTAAATTGTATAATTTTTCAAATTAATTAAAAATTAACAATAACTTTTGGGGTAGTAGTTTCTAGTGAAATTCAATGTTTGAGATTTTACAAAGAAAAGTAAAAGGAATGATAAAAGAAAAAAAAAGAGTAGTGTCTTAAAAGAAAAGAAAAGAAGAAGAAGTCTGCTCATCAGGTTGATACGGGAAAAGCCCGAGAAGGAAGAATAGAATACTCCAGCCTGGGTCAAGGGCTTTTTCCACAAAGCCATAAAAACCGGCCACACGAGAGATTTTGTCCTTAACTAAGATTTTGGTAATAGTAGAAATTTATATTTTATTGTTTTATTACGCGCATATTTGCTGGGTATGTGTGCATACGCATTATTTTGCCGGATTAGAATAAAAAAAATTTTACTTGTGTTATAATAACCTTATTAAAAATTTGTATATAAGAAACGATGATTATGAGTGGAAATTGAGAGAGAGAGAGAGAGAGAGAGAGAGAGAATTTAATTTAATGAAAAAATTAAAGAAAAATTAATTTTTGGATATTAGCGTAGAGACATCGAGTTCTTGGAAGCCGATCGAAACTTGTAGAAAAGGGGGTGAGGGAGTAAAAACAAAAGTAGGTAGAGCCTGCGTTGCTGTGAGCAAGTTGTAGCGCGCCCGTCTATGTTGAAACCTACGAGCCCGCGACTATAGTAGTGCGATAGGATAAAAAGAGAAAGAGTGTACATGTGTGGGAGAGAAAGAGCCTAAAGAAGAATTTAAGAATTTCAATAGATTCAGTAGATTTCAGTTCTAGATAATTTTTTTCGTAGCTGGCAAAAAACTGTGATATTTGGCTGGGTAGATTGAAATGGGCCACCATGTATGAAAGCATAAATTAATTTAAAAATAATATCATGAAATGGTGTAATGTTTAAATGATTTAAAAAGGGCTTTAAAACATAACGAGATTATTTTTAAAAAAATTTATGAAATAATACATAAAAACATCACAAAGTGATTATAAAAATATTTCCAGAAAAGAAACTAAAGTTATAGTATGATAATATTACATGAATTCTTGCTGAAAGGACTTTGAAAGGACTTCATAAGGAAACAAAAAATATTATAGAAATCATGTTACGATTTCAATCACATAATTATCCAGAAAGATTTAGAGGACTATATAAAGCTTTGTTGCAATATTTCATAAAATCTTTCGGTAAACTCTTACGAAATATTGCATGAAATAATTTTAAAATCTTTTAAAAATTAGTAGAGTTCAGTGGAGTAGTGGCTAAGGCGCATGACTCGTATTCCCGTTGGCGCGGGATCGATTCCTCGTCTGGTCGCTTTTTCGCTGTCTCTACCGTGGGCTGACACCACGTTAAATAATACGTCAAATTGTGTTGTTTTAAAAATGAATTTCTATGTGTTAAAAAGGGCAGTAATGCCCGTAGATATAATAAAAAAAAAAAAAAAAAAAAAAAATTATTCATGTAATAAGTTATAATGCGAAGTAAAGTTATTACATCAATGCTTGGTGAAAAGACTTTGAAAGGACTTCCGAAAAGAAAATAAGGAACATTACAGAATTCTTCTTACAATTCCAATCATAGAATTATTTAAATATATTCAGGATTTTCAAAAGTATTATTTTACAAATTCGTTTCAAGATTCTTTTGGAAAGATTTTAAGCAATAAAACATGAAAAATTTTGGTAATAAAAATAAAATTATTTATTAAGAATTAAAATTATAATATAAAAACTGAAAATTTAAATCTTTAACTCAGAGACGGAACGATTGAATAATCTTATTCCACAGCATGAATGAATCTTGAAATAATTTCAAGAAATTTTTTATAAAATAATTCATTAAAATAATTTAAAAAGTATGAATGTATCTATTGGCTGAATGGTTAATGAGTGAATGTTTTAATTGATTTTATTGTTTTGATTGCGTTTCATGCCATGGCATATTTTTATTGAATTATTTATTGATTTACATTTTTAAAAATTTTAAATATTATGACTGATAGATATTATGTGACTGATTTTTAATTTATAGGATTGTTGTGTGTATTTTACCATTTTTATATTAATCTGTGATATCACTTTTTTGGTGACTTACTTATTCAGTATTTTTAGGTTTAGTGATTGACTGTGATATCCTGTGCAATACTTACATTTATATTTATACTTTTTATAAGACTAAGTGCGATATTTATTTTTTATATTTTTTAAGTTGTATTACGTATAAAATAATACGTAAAAAAATTAAAAATGATTTCACAATAAAGAGTATGAAAAAAAAGCTAAAACATGTAATATTACATGAATCCATGCTGAAAGGACTTAGAAAGGACTTTTTGAAAGAAAACGTGAAATATAACAGAATCATTTGGGAATATTTTCAGAATCAGTTAATAATTTATCCGCTTGATGGCGGCTGTTGATTTTTACGTTCTTTACTTTTCTCTTAGCGCTTACTCTCTTTCTCTCGCAAGCAGTAAGATTTCATATGAAAGGAACGAATAAAAAATGGCAAATAAATTGTTATGCGTGCGATGTCTTTGTAATGATGTGAAAATATTATTGTAACCATTATTTGTAATCCTATAAATAATTAAATCCTTATATTCATTATTATATGTGTGTGTATATACAATCGGCACAAGAATTAGCGAGTCACCTAAAATTTTCTAAAAAATTTGCATTTTTCAAACACTCGTAACTCCGTCAATTTTTATCTAAATTATTCCATTCTTTTTGAATTTAAGGTCAAAAGTTCAACTTTTTGACTATTGCATTCAAAATATTTTTCAATCAGAACAGATGCCGCTGTTGTTAATTGTTTAAACTTATCAAATTTTGCAAAAAATATTCAACTTTAAACCATTGAATTGGCTTTAAAATTGTTAGTTCAGGATGTTTTTGCAACAGAATTTAAAAATTTAGAATCTTATGAAAAATAAAAAAAAACATCGAAATGCAATGATTTTTCACAAGGTTATGGGCATTTAAAAAAAAGAGGTTTTTTAATTTTTCAATTATAACTCTGTATTCGTCAAAATTAGTTCTTTTTTTTAATAAAGCTGAAAACTTTGGCTTTTTAAATCTGTTATTAAAAACCCTTATTAGCAAGATTGATAAAAAATCAACGCATGAATAAACATGAATAACCGTGGAAAACTGCTAGACATTAAACAAGCATACGCACTCATGCATAAAAGTGTTATTGTATAACGCATAGCAGATTTTCTACAAAATTATTACAAAAATTCATCTGAATTTTAACAAAATTAAACATTAGATTCATACAGATTGCTTCACCGCCAGCATTAGCATTACCCAAGATGTGCCAAGTGGAGGCTGCCCGTTCAGAATTACATCCCTTAATTTTTTTTTTATTTATTTTTTTTTTTCTGCTAAAAAGGGTTTTAAATAGCAGATTCAAAAAGCTAAAGTTTTCAGCTTTAAATAAAAAAAAAAAGCCACAGTCAGAGTAATGATTGAAAAACTAAAAAAACCTCTTTTTTTTTAAATGCCCATAACCTTGTGAAAAATTATTGCATTTCGATGTTTTTTTTTTATTTTTTATGAGATTCTAAATTTTTAAATTCTGTTGCAAAAACATCCTGAACTAACAATTTTAAAGCCAATTCAATGGTTGAAAGTTGAATATTTTTTGCAAAATTTGATAAGTTTAAACAATTAACAACAGCGGCATCTGTTCTGATTGAAAAATATTTTGAATGCAATAGTCAAAAAGTTGAACTTTTGACCTTAAATTTAAAAAAAATGGAATAATTTAGATAAGATTTGACGGAGCTATGATTGTTTGAAAAATGCAAATTTTTTAAAAAATTTTAGGTGACCCGCTAATTGTTGTGCCGAGTGTATATATATACACTCGGCACAACATATATATGGCCACAAACGGCCATATATATATATATGGGACGTTTCATGTCAACTCGACTGACAAAAAAATAGAATTTGCTGAAAATCAGTGAAGAGGTTCCATTTGATACCCAAAATATACAAAAAAATTTTTAGAGGCATAGGTCAAAGGGATTACGAGTAATAAGTAATAGAATATTGTGATTTTTCAAATTTTTTTGTTAAATTACCAACTTAATTATTTTTTTCGTCAGAAATTAAGGATTTTAGAGATTTACTTATGAATATATTTATTGTTGCAAATAATGAGTAAGAATCTACACAAATTTTTTTAAATCTCAGAATCGCTGTCTTCTGATTGGTTCATATTGTACTTTAATGTAATTTTGAATTTCTGGTGTTCGACCAGGTTGATTTCACTCAGGTTGCACTATGTTATGTCTTTTTATAATATCTTGAAGTGAGCTTTGTCTAATCTTAGGCATAGAACTAAGAGAAGAGCTATAGAACTTTGAATATTGAAAAATAAAATAGAATTTTCAATTTAAAACATATATCCTGTAGATTTGGTTCTTCGCTTATAGATAATGTAATATACGAACAAATGATTTTTAAATATCTTAAAAGAGATCTATTTTTTAATAATTTAATTATTAATTTAGAATCTGAATTGAAATATCAACTGTTCATTATTTAGACATCCTCAAAATACATTCGTAACCAAAACATATTTATGTGTTTCAATAAATTGTTATTATAATGATTTTAAATTTTCTACTTATAACACGTTTCTAATTTTCAATTTAACGGTAATATAATTCTGCAATATTATTTTAATCAATTATTGGAATTTATAGTTATCGAAATCAAATAAAAAGAATCTGAATATTTTAATATCTAATATTTATAAAAATCTTAATTTATTGGATTACATAAAACTATTATATAAATAATCATTCCTAAATGTATAATACGTATTTAAATAATTTTTCAATACATATGTATTATATATTTATAAACTCATCTTATTTTAAATATTTAAAATCATAATAACAATTTATTGAAGTACATAAATATGTTTTGGTTGTGAGTGTATTTTGAGGTTGTCTAAATAATGAACAGTTGATCTTTCAATTCAGATTCTAAATTAATAATTAAATTATTAAAAAATAGATCTCTTTTAAGATATTTAAAAATCATTTGTTCGTATATTACATTATCTATAAGCGAAGAACCAAATCTACAGTATATATGTTTTAAATTGAAAATTCTATTTTATTTTTTAATATTCAAAGTTCTATAGCTCTTCTCTCAGTTCTATGCCTAAGATTAGACAAAGCTCACTTCAAGATATTATAAAAAGACATAACATAGTGCAACCTGAGTGAAATCAACCTGGTCGAACACCAGAAATTCAAAATTACATTAAAGTACAATATGAACCAATCAGAAGACAGCAATTCTGAGATTTAAAAAAATTTGTGTAGATTCTTACTCATTATTTGCAACAATAAATATATTCATAAGTGAATCTCTAAAATCCTTAGTTTCTGAGGAAAAAAATAATTAAGTTGGTAATTTAACAAAAAAATTTGAAAAATCACAATATTCTATTACTTATTACTCGTAATCCCTTTGACCTATGCCTCTAAAAATTTTTTTGTATATTTTGGGTATCAAATGGAACCTCTTCACTGATTTTCAGCAAATTCTATTTTTTTGTCAGTCGAGTTGACATGAAACGTCCCATATATATATATATATATATATGAACAAATTAATTTTAAATTGATTCTTACTTAAATAATACATGAAAAAATAAAGTTTCTACTGAATCCATTCAATGGAAGATGTATGAAAAGATTTATAAATTATTGTCCAAAGAATTCATGAATCCTTTTAAAATTCTTCCATGGAAAGGATCCTGTAATAATTCTAAGTCCGGGATGTACTTCCTTTAGAAATAATACAATGAAATATTATATAAATAATTCATATTATTCTTGCAGAATCCTTTCAACCGAAGATTTATAAAAAGATTTATGGATTATTACCAAAAGAATTTATGAATCATTTCAAGATTTTTCCATAGTAAGAGTCCTGTAATAATTTCATGTCTGGGGTATATTCCTTGAAGAAATAATACTGTTATGTCGGGAGTTAACCCCCCGTAACACACCGCGAAAAATCTTAAGGATTTTCCACTATATTTGCGCCGTGATTTTATAGTTCTTTAGGTGGCCTCGTATTTATCACGAATAACCACCACTTGTGAAAATTAATAAATTTTAAATTTAATGCGTAAATACGTCTGTCAATCGTCAACTAATTTTAATAGGAGTGGGAACCGAAAGGAATTTAAATACTGGTTGATTCGTGACCTTATCGGAGAATCTGGACCCCAGTATTGTCCGAATTCAGGCGGAAAGGTGGGTTTTAAATAAATTTGTAAAAAATAAAAAAAATGATTGTACAAAAAAAAATTAATTTATAAAAATTTAATTTAAGAAAAATTATAAAAATAATTAAAATTATAAAAATTATTAAAAATATAAAAATAGAAAATTATTAAAATTATAAAAGTTGAAAAAATAGAAAAATAGAAAAGGAAAAAAATTATTAAAATTTTTCATGCAAGTTTTAAAATAATTTTTGAAACAATTTGTAAATTTAAAAAAGAAATTTATTTAAAAAAAAAATATCTTACAAAAATAGGAAAAAATAAAATAAAATAATCTTACTTTTCAATCGAAAAATTGATGAATGTTCTGGAGAGAAGTACCCTGTAATTGTTAAATACTGCTTGAATGTGTGAATAGAAAAAAACTTAGAAAACACTGTTTGAGTGTGTGAATAGAAAAAAACTTAGAAAACACTGCTTGAGTGCGTGAATAGAAACTTGAAACTATAAAGTATGTGAATAACTTAGAAAAACACTGCTTGAGTGTATGCGAGGTAATGCTTGTTGAGTGAGTAGAGCGGGCGGTATTTAAGGCTTCGGATCAGCTGACAGGTACTTCTCCCAAAATTTTGTGCGTCGGTGAGAAGAAGGGCAAAGTACTTAGTTTTCTGTCCTTATTTAATATATACTTCTCTCTTTCTTTTCTATTTATTTTAAGGGAACGTCCTACAATTTTTATTTATTGTATTTTTATTTATAACTATTCATCTATTTTTCGATTGATGACTTAGGATTTACATAATTAATTTTAATACAAATATGTTGTTTTTTAAATTCTTTTATGATTGATCTCTCTTTGTTTTGTATTTCTTTTATTTTTAATATTTTAATTATTAATTTTGTTAATAATAATAGTCAAAGAAAAGGTTTTTAAATAATTTTATGAAATGTAAGAAAAAATACATTTAAAAAAAAAGATTAATCATTGTTTGTATTTATAATATATAGAAAATACTATGTTTTACGCATAATGACGCTTAACCAAAAAAAATGATGCTATGTGAAATTTGACTAATAATAATTTTTGTTACTATTGTATTTTTTTTCTTATATATATATATATATATATATATATATATATATATATATATATATATATATATCTTATAAACTACATTGTTCATCTAAGAATTAATATTAATTATTATCAATTTTAACGTAAATCTAAATCGTAAATCTAAATCTAAGAATTAATATTGGTTATTATTAATTTTAACGTAAATCTAAATCGTAAATCTAAATCTAAGAATTAATATTAGTTATTATTAATTTTAACGTAAATCTAAATTGTAAATTTAAATCTAAGAATTAATATTAGTAGATAGGCTATGCCGGTTCCAGCACACTGCGAAACCAGCACAGCCCCCACCCCTCTGCGATACCAGCACACTTCCCCCCACCCCTCTGCGATACCAGCACACTTCCGCCCACCCCTCTGCGATACCAGCACACGTCCCCGCCTCCTCCTCTGCGATACCAGCACACTTCCCCGCCTCCTTTGCATTTCTATGCAATTGCACGAGCGCCGATAAGGTAGGGAATATGCCGGGATGCTGATATTTTTTTATTTAATTATTAATTATTAATTTTTAATAAATTAATTTAATATTATTTTTATTAATATTTTTTTAAATAAAAATTTTCACTAAAAAATTTTTTTAGTGAAAAAAAAATTTTTTCATAATAAATTATTATTAATTATTGTTAATAATTATTAACAATTAATAATATTTAAAAATTTATTAAAAAAATAAATAAAAATAAAAATGTATTTGATGAACTGCGGATATACAAGTTTCCAAAATTGCAAAGTGTAATGACTCCGTGGTCGAGTGGTATAAGTGCATGCCTCTCGACCAGAGGGTCACGGGTTCGATCCCAACCCAAGTCGACTTTTTTTTCATTTTTAAAATTTTATAAATTTGATATTGAAGTGAAAATTTATTTAATTTAAATTAAAAAAGCACTTTGAAAATTTTTTCAAATTTATATCTTAAGTAAAAAGAATTTTCGGTTTCTCGCATATACACGGGGAATCCCCGATCTTTTAAACATCGCACCGTATAATAGTTCATTACTCGGATCCTAGGTGGCGTATGGCTTTCCTCAAGAAAAGTAACGAAGTTCAAAACATAAAGGGAAGCAGCAATCAAGGGTTGAAATATCCGATTGACTTTCGATAATTTCGAAAGTCGGACAGAAATTAAATTAATTTCAGAATGGAGTCAAAAGACGAGTACCAACTCACCAAGGAGGACTACCAGCGACTGGAACTTGCTCGAGCTTATGCTGCAGAGGTGACCCGAATCGTGGAAATGAACAGCCAACCACCACCAGTGCAGTCTCCCAGAGAAACCAAGGAAGTCCAAACTGACATCCAGGCAGCGCATGAATGGGGCAAGGCTCAACAGGCGGCCAAAAAGAATGCGACAGCAGCGAAAAGGAAGGCGAAGCATGGAGCCCCACAGTCTTCTCTACCAAAGTCAAGTTTGAGAATTAAAAACTCTCAAACTCTGACTGAGGATGAAAAGGCTGAGTTAGCTAAGCGTCTCCAAAAACGCTAGGCTTAGCCAAACGTCTTTGTAGACACTTGCCATTTTTTCAGGCTGATCTCTATCTTGAGATCGGCCGCACATCAAATCAAAAAATAATTTTTCAGCTTTTCTAAGTTTACATCAAGAATATTGCAATTATTCAAAAATGTAGAACTTAGAAAATTTTCTAACTATATCCAATTGAATTTTGTTAAGAAGTTTGATTGGATGTAAATGGATTTGAGACTAAGTCCTTAGATGTAGTTTTACCACTTGACCGCTTGGTGGCGCCTTACTTTCCACAGATGAAACAGTGAAGTCTAAAAGATATAAGGATGAGGGATTAAGGATGAAGATACGATCAACTTCAGTAATATTATTTTAGATTGCTCTGTAGTTTTCAAATAAACGAGGATCATGGATCAAGAAGTATGTCTATATTAAAAACCTCGTAAATATATCTTTAATTTTTATTTTTCTTTCAGTACACATCTCGTCTTCAAAGGCAACAGTTAGCTTGGAAAAAGGCGGAAGAAATTAATAGAAAGTTAGCTATAAAGAATTGTCAGGAAAAAGAATTGAAGCAGCCATCATCTCCTTCTTCTTCTTCTTCTCCTACTAAGCGGACATCTCCTAATCCAAAACTAAAACGGAGTTGCTGTAACGATGAGCGAAGTAGGGAAATCTTAATTGCCATGGAAGTTAAAAGATTGAGGATGGTAGAAAATCTCAAGAAGGAAAAAATTGAAAAAAGGAGCTGTAAGAACCAACCCCGCTCTCTTATAAATGTAAAAAAATTTTTAAAATGTCGTAAATTGTAAATTGATTGTGAAATAAAGAAAAATGAGAATGAGAAAGTTAAAGGAGAGGAAAAACTTATGGTTGTTTCTCACAGGTAGAGAGCGTTGGCTGGGGCTCTTACCACTTTCTCATTCTTTTTTATTATTCACATACGCACCTATATACTTTGAATAATAATATGATTAAATTTAATAATGATATGAATGAGATTTAATACTGATATGAATGAGTTTAAATGCTGCTAAACAAGTTTAAATACTGCTAAACAAGTTTAAATACTGCTAAACAAGTTTAAATCTTATTATGAAGATGTATGTGAATAATAACAAAGAGAATAAGAAAGTGGTAAGAGCCCCAACCATCGCCCTTAACCTATGAGGAACAACCACAAGTTTTCCTCTCCTTTAAACTTTCTCATTCTCATTTATTTTCTTTATTTTAACAATTCATAATATAAAAAAATAAATAATAAATTTAATCTAATATAATACATTAATTATACATCGCGAACAATATGCTTTTATCTAATTCCGCGCGACTGAACAGTGAATATATAGTTGTTCGTTCCAAGTTATGGCAAGCGCAATCGACTTCATCTCTTCCTTCATCTTCTTCGGGTAGTGGCGTCTGGATCGGAAGGTATTGAGTGAGTAGCCATTCCTTAAGAGCATGCGCATTCGTCACTGCACATACTGGTTTCTTTGCAAATGGATGACAGTCACATTTGCAGCCATCGATATCAATCTTCTTGAGGGCTTTTAACTTAGGACATCCAATTTCCTCCATGTTGACAATAGTTCTAGAAAAATAAGAATAATTAATAATGGTCGAGTATACATTTATATTCATACTTACTTTCTTGGTAAAATCTCTTGTATCCATCTTTTTTTCTCAAGACCTTTGACGTATATTTTAACAGCACTCTTGAGACTATCTTGTAATACTTTGATTACGTCACAGTATGGAGTTGCTCCAGCTTCCCACGGAATTCCATGATGCTTCTTCTCTAACCATTCGTTTACCGACTGTTCCACAGCGAGAAGTTTCTTCCACTTACAAGGAGGTTGGAAAAAGTATACCAAGGGCTTTACATCCTTCTCTACGGAAATAATGGCGGCCTCTTTTACAACAAATAGGTTCGAGGATCTTCTGAAGCCTTGTATGTCTAATACGTATTCCATCATCTTTGCTCTCTCCTTGATGTTGCTGCTAGCTCTCTGAACTGAAAAATGATTCGACAGAGCTCGTGAGCTTTCTTTTATACTCTCATCCCTTCTCTCTTAAGGTTTCCACCTCCATTGCATCTCTTTTCTGTAAGCTACCACCTCCATCGCATCCCCTCTCTTTGAGCTTCACCAATAATAACTTCTCTCTAAACTCCCACTACCATCATATCCCCTCTCTTCCAACTTCCAGCGCCATCTGAACCTACCCCACGCTTTCAAAAATGGGTATAAATGGAGGAGCTCCGTGACCTGAAAATCATTCTTGTGCCTCAAGCTAATCGAGAAGGAAGTCCTCCGATAAGTCCACAAAGAGTTTATTTTCAAAGATCTCCAGATCATCAATAAAGTGTATTACGAAGATAGAAAAATTTCCAGATAGATCTTCATAGAAGGTAAATATTACATAAGCTATTATTTTCAGTACATATTACAAAAGCTAATTATTTATTTATTTACAGACGTCTTGATCATCGAACAGAGCTGTTCAACAAAGGGAAAGTCTCAAAAAGCACAACGTGAGAGGGATCTCCACAACCAATTGATAATTCTACAAGGATAAGATGCAATCCTCTGAATATTTCTCGCATACTGTCAAGCTGCTTTAAGATTCTTTGGAGTATCAGAGAAATGGCCAAGCTGATATCAACGACTTGGAATCTTGGAGAAGTCTGTGTGCCGCTGCCATTGATGGCTTACGAGCGTTGATGACTTCTCATTTATCCAATCATCAGAAGAAAAAGTGTCAAACTTCTATGGTTCATCTACTCACCATCCAATCCAAGCTGCAAAGTCTTCTGAAAACAGGCGGGCGTGTACAAGATCCAGTCCAGAACGAGTTGCAACCTGTCAATAATCAAAAGAGCGTACAATGGGATGACTTCCAATCAGCGTTCGAGACTCGCATACGATCTGGTGTGATTTCCAACCTAGGCCATCTGGATATCATCACATTCTTGGCTGATGCTCGAGCAGTGTTCGAGTCAAAGATCACCGATGCTCTCAAGGAATATGCAGCAATCAAAGTCAACGCTGAGCTGTCGGCAGAATATACGGTTCAGAAGGATGATTCGATAGTCGCCGAAGTTAAATATTTCAAAACGGAGAATGCTGCCATCTTCCAGACTACTGACATCATCCAATGGTTCGACAGCAACGTGAAGCTACCCATTCTTCGAGAAATGGAGGAATTCGAGCAGAAAGGATCTGGATGGAGTCTGCGAGAGATATTGAGCCTCACCATTAACATCAATAAGCTCAATCCAATGAGGGGCAGTTCGTACATTCAACTACCGAAGTCTATCCAAAGTAAGAATGCATGTGTAAACGTGCAGAACAACGACGAGCAGTGTTTCAAGTGGGCGATCTTATCTGCGCTATATCCAGCTGATCGGAATCCACAGCGTGTAAGCAAATATAAAGATTACGAAGGCGTGCTCAACTTTAAAGGAATAGATTTTCCAACTCCAGTAAAACAGGTGGCTAAATTTGAAAATCAGAACGCCATCTCCATTAATTTTTACATATTAAAGAAGTCTGGCATTAACTATTCAGTGCATCCATGTCATGTCACCTCTCTCAAAAAGGAACGTCATGTTAATCTATTACTCATTCAAGACGTCTACGTTGATGATGATGAAGAAGCCGGCAGCAACGACGAGGATTCACTACCTAAATTCCATTATGTGTGGATCAAGAACTTGTCACGACTAGTAGGTAGTCAAGTGACCAAACACAGCCATCAGATTCATGTATGCGATAGATGTCTACATTTCTTCAATAACGAAGAGAAATTAAAAAATCATGAAGTGGACTGCCAGCAAATGAACAAATGCAGGATTCGATTGCCTTCGGAGGAAGATAATATGCTATCTTTCCATAACTACAAGAACAAGACTAAAGTCCCATTCACCATCTATGCGGATTTCGAGTGCTTGTTAAAACCTGTGGAGGACGATGTTAAAGTCTATCAACAACATCAGGCCTACAGCATCGGTTACTACGTGAAGTGCAGCTTCGATGATAAAAGGTCCGGCTACTTCAGCTACAGGCAAGAAGAAGAAGACACGAAGACTCCTGCTCAGTGGTTTGTGGAGAAACTAGGAGGATTAGCCGATGAATTAAATTCATTGTATACTAATCCAAAACCTATGGATCTTACAAGAGAAGAGGAAGCTGAGTTCAAAGCAGCGAGGTCTTGTCATATCTGCAACAAATCTTTTGCTCCTGCTGCTATCAAAGTTCGAGATCATTGTCATCTTACTGGGAAATTCAGAGGAGCTGCTCACGAGGGATGCAACATCAATTTCAAAGACGCACGGTTCATCCCAGTAATATTCCACAATTTGACTGGCTACGATTCACACTTCATCATCAAGGATCTCGCTACAGCTGACAACTTCAAAGGACGAGTACAGCTGATTCCAGAGAACAAGGAGCGCTACATTTCCTTCACCAAATATGTAGAAGGAAGTGATGTGAGTTTCCGTTTTCTAGACTCCTTCAGATTCATGGCATCGTCTTTGGAGAAATTGGCCTCGTACTTGGATAGATTCGATATAACAACGCAGACCTTCCACGAATTTAACTACACAGATGAGCAGATTAAGCTGTTGGTAAGAAAAGGAGTCTTCCCTTACGATTATGTAAGCTGCTTAGAAAAGTTGGAAGATAAGGAGCTCCCATCTAAAGAAGAGTTCTACAATAAATTGAACGAGAGCGAGATCAGCATGGAAGATTACGAGCACGCTAAAAATGTGTGGGAAAAACTCAAGGTTAAGACGCTCGGAGAATATTCAGACGTCTATTTGAAAACAGATGTGCTCTTATTGGCCGACGTCTTTGAAAATTTTAGAGCAACTTGCATGGACGCGTATGGATTGGATCCGGCGCATTATTATACGACTCCAGGCTTGACATGGGATGCCATGTTGAAACATACCAACATCAAGCTGGAGCTTTTAACGGACATCGATATGCTCATGTTTGTGGAGAGAGGCATCAGAGGAGGAGTCAGCCAATGCTCCAACCGTTACGCCAAGGCTAACAATCAGTATATGGAGGACTATAATCCAGCTGAGGAAGATAAGTACCTCATGTACTTCGATGCGAACAATCTGTATGGATGGGCGATGACTCAGCATTTACCATATGGAGATTTCAAATAGGGCAACACCGATTACATCAACGAGCATCTCGAAGTCATCTCAGAGATCCCGCATGATTCAGATATTGGATTTATTTTCGAGGTGGATCTACAATATCCAGCAGAAATCCACGATGCCCACAAGGATTTGCCTCTGTGTCCTGAGCACCAAGCGCCATCTGGTAGCAAACAGAAAAAATTGTTGACGACTCTCCATGACAAACAACGTTATGTGATCCACTACAGAGCGCTCCAACAAGCAGTAGAGAATGGACTGATCATCAAGAAAATACACAGGATGGTGCAGTTCAAACAAGGTCCATGGTTGAAGACGTACGTGGATATGAACACGGAAAAAAGGCAGCAATCGAAGAATGAGTTTGAAAAACTATTCTTCAAACTCATGATCAATGCTGTCTATGGCAAGACCATGGAGAACGAGCGCAAAAGAGTAGATGTTAAGCTCGTCAACAAATGGAGTGGACGATATGGTGCAGAGGCCTTAATCGCAAGTTCCAACTTCCACAGCAGGTCAATATTTGACGAGAATCTCGTAGCGATTCAGCTAGCTAGGACCGAGATTATGATAAGGAAGCCGATCTACGTGGGTCTTAGCGTATTAGATATCTCCAAGACCTTAATCTACGACTTCCACTACGGCTACATGAAGAAGGAGATTGGCAGCAGATGCAAGTTGCTCTATACCGATACGGACAGTCTCATCTATGAGATCAAAGATGAGAACATCTACAATAGGATGAAGAAGGATATCGAGAAGTTCGATACTTCTGATTATCCTGCAAATAACCAGTTTGGACTCCCTCTAGCGAACAAGAAGGTTGTAGGACTCATGAAGGATGAATGTGGAGGTAACATCATGACCGAATTTATCGGTCTTCGTAGTAAGATGTATGCCGTCCGCATTCAAAACGAGAAGCCAATCAAGAAAGCCAAGGGAGTCAAGACGTCTGCAGTGAAGACTCGCATAGGCTTCGAGGATTATCGTAACTGTCTGTTCGATGAATCTACGATGCGATGCCATCAAAATAACATCAGATCCAAGGAGCATCGTGTGCAAACAGTTACAGAGAGCAAGGTCGCGTTAAGTCCTCACGACGATAAGCGTCATCTGCTTCCCAACACGACCGACACGCTACCTTGGGGTCATTACTTGGAACTCAACGAGCAGGAAGCTCTTGAGATGATGGAGGAGTGGGGAGAAGACATGGTGGGGGTAGCTCCAGAGAGGGGAGAAGCCCTTCATAAGGAGCAGCGGCAGCGACCAGAGCTTATTCAGTCGCTCGATGAGCCAGAGTACGGAGAGCCTCCCAACAAAAGACCAAGAGTTTGAAGAGCAACATATTATGTAAGTATTATAATAAAGTCTTGTATATTTATTATAATACAATAAAATACTTTTCTCTTTTTCAGAATGGACTTTGCAATGCTCAATAGGATTTGCTCCAACACCTTCCTTCCGAAGAAGAACTTGTCGGAGTTAGAGCAGGGTCAAACCTACATGGTCACCAGTCTAAGACAAGTCGGCACCAAATTCGGTTTGAAAGTAGTAATCACCATCAAAGAAGAATTCCAAGTCTTCTTACCGGATCGAGTGTCTAAGGCGCTGGAGAAAAACGATGAGTTGTTTAATGAATTAGCAGCTAAGGCTAACAAATACGCCTTATTTATATTGTACCATGGAGATAATAAGTTTGAATTTTGTTAATTGTAAATAAAAAATAAAAAAAAAAAAATAAAGAGAAAGTTCATGGAGGGGAAAACGAGTCATGGGTTAGTCCTATATAGTGAATTCGTTCGTTATGTAAGGCTAACAAATGATGATTTCATTGGTTGTTCCTCACAGGTATAGGCGAAGGTGGGGGCCTTACCACTTTCTCTTTATTTATTTTTAATTATCAAACTTATTAATCCAGCTATTGTGAGAAGCATCAAAACCAAGCCATTTTACATAGACTTGATTGCCACGTTTCTTCAAGACTTTTTCTACAAGGTATACATCTGAATACATTGCTTTCTGAAGTTCCTGCTCATAGAAGCCACCAGTGATAGGCTGATCGCGATAATCTTTAAGATGGTAAGTTACTGGATTAGTTGCTGCCACTTTAGTTATTGTAAATATCTCTGTGGACCAGTTAGGTGTATATCCTTTCTCAAATAATTGCTTCATGTTACTAACTCTAACTTTATCACCAACTTTAAACTTTGGCTTTTTAGTTGAAATAATTTTTTTATTGAAACGTTTGAGAACTTCTGCTTCGTTAGTAGCTGTAACTTCGTTGGGTTTCATACCGATAGTTCGATGTTTTCTATCATTGTAAGCTATTATTAGCTTAGGTAAAATATCAAGCCATTTATAGTTTCCACGTAAACTAAACTCTACCCACATCTTATTTTTCAGTGTACGATTGAAACGTTCACAAATAGATGCTTTGAGATTGCTGTACGTAGAGTATAGATTAATTTTGTATCTTTCCATAAGACTTTGAAAATTCGTATTATAGAACTCTTTGCCTCTATCTGTTTGTAAATTCTTTGGTACTCGACCTTTACGTAAAATAGATTTCATAGCATCAGCGACATCTTGTCCAGTTTTTCGTTTAACAGGAACTGCCCACGCATACTTTGAAAATACATCTATTACGGTAAGCATATATTTAAATCCTTTATTCTCTTTAGAATAAGGTTGCATTTCTACTAGATCCGCTTGCCATGTCTCGTCCAAACCTCACACATCGAACTTTCGACGTGGATAATTACGACGCGCTGGCTTGTGAAGCTCTTCTACAAGTCTATGACGTTGTTCCATCGATGGTTATCGACTGACTGTTTTGCACTAACAGTGATAATGCCTCCTTTTATAGTCTCAATTTCCAACTGGCTTTGTATGAATTTCTTATCGAGTTCATCTCTATGCATCTCTACGATTTTATTTAGATTATTAAGATCACTTCTCAAACTAGATATTGAATCTAATAATCTTTGAACTTCCAAACGTACGAAACGTTGTAAAGTATCTAAATTTACAGCTTCATTGAGTTGATTAGGTGATGCGAGATTACAAAGTCTCTTATTCTCCAAGTCATACTGACCATCAGATGTGATTTTATATCCAACACCTGGAGGACCACGACCGCCCTCGCTCCGTTGAAGATTACGTCCGAATACGTCGACACTCATCTTGATAATGTTCAAGTATTCACTTGTGTCTCAGTATATATAACCAGCTTCTCGCAGTTCTTCGATGATTGAATGAATCTCGTTTGTATGACTAGGGTTTCCAGCTTCTCTCTCGGCTATGAGTAATCGTAACCGATCGACAAGTTCATTAGGATCGTCCCAATATACGTAATCCATCAATAGATCCCTTCTAGCAACTTTATATCGAGGTAATAGTCCACCACCACGTTTAAACATAGGAACAATGATATAGCTTATTCGCAAAACCGCGAGGACATTGAAGCGAGAAACACTGCAGACGAAGTGTTGGCAGAGAAAGCTTGGCAGAGAGTAAAATCAAAGGACGCAACCATAGGAGAGAAAGCAGCTGCTTTTGCTGTTAGTAAAGCAATGAAGTTAAAGTCTACATTCGGTATGGGTATGAGAAAGAAGAAGGGAGCAGCCATTACATTTAATAATGTAGTAAAAGCTGCCTCAAAATCGATAGTTCCCAGCAATTGTGCTCGTAAAGTTATTTTATCAGCATTGAAAGGTGCACGTAGTGCCGTTAAAGCAGCAGGTGGTAAAGAAAACGTTAAGATTCCACGCAAACTACCGATCCCAAAGAAAGTTGGAGGATTTTTACCATTTCTCATACCGTTATTTGCCGGTTTGAGTGCAGTTGATGGTATTGCAGGTGGCGCTGCTGGAATAGCTAAGGCAGTTAACGATTCTAAATCTGCCAATTCACAATTGGAGGAGATTAAGAGACATAATAAGAAAATGGAAGAAATAGCTCTCGGTAAAGGGGTTTATTTACAGCCAAGTAAGAGTGGACTCGGGCTTCGTCTAAAACCTTACCATGGCAAAGGTTTAAAAAAAAAAGATCGACGAAGTAAGATTACCTGAGAGAGCTCTCACTGACGCTGATATCATCAAGTATGCCAAAATTTTGAAAATTCCAAACTTTCGAGGAGTTTTTATGCGAAATGCATTACCAAAAAGTGGTCCTCGTTATCGTGAATCGGCCATCGTTAATCTTGATGATGCAGATGGACCAGGAACTCATTGGGTAGCTTATCGAAAACGAGGAAATAGCGTAGTCTATTTCGATAGTTTTGGAGATCTTCAGCCACCTTTAGATTTGATGTTGTACTTGGGTGTTGATGAAATCAAGTACAACCCTCAAAGATACCAAGACTTCAATACATTTAATTGTGGTCATCTTTGTCTAAAGTTCTTGTGCAGAACTCTTGGTATATAAAGCAAGAAGCATGCGAATATCGACTTATTATAAGTTTAACAGTCATCATGGAAGATTCATTGACGTTAAGTCTTTCGGATACATCATCTATACTCGAAGCACAATATTTTCCGCCTATTGAACTTTCTCCCGATAAAAATTATGTTCTTGGTTTAGTTGCTTTCATGACCTTCAATTCAATACCTAACATTGATGAGGGTAACAATCTATTCCATGTTGGTAAAGAAGAAATTACTTTACCGACAGGTAGTTACGAGATCGAAGACATAGAGAATTATCTTAGCGAGACTTTGACACACAAGAATATCTCAATCAGTATAAAACCTAACAATAATACTCTTCGTAGCGAAATAAAGTGCAATCAACCGATTGATTTTCGACCAAAAAATTCTATAGGATCTTTATTGGGATTCGCTAAACGTCTTCTCGAAGCAGACGTCACTCATAGTTCGGATTTACCAGTAGCCATCTTGAAGGTCAACGCTCTACGAATAGAGTGTGACATCACCTGCGGTGGGTATATAAACGGTCAACGAGTGCACACGATACACGAGTTCTTCCCAGCAGTACCGCCAGGATATAAGATCATCGAAGTTCCTTCACCAGTCATTTACCTTCCGATCGTCGTCAAGAGCATAGATCACATTCAAGTGCGCATAGTCGATCAAGACGGACAACTTGTTAATTTTCGAGGAGAAATTATTAGCATCAGATTACATCTTAAACAAGCGTAATGGGCATTGTATTTAATTCCAAAGTTGGAAAAGGCTATAAAAGCAGATCAAGATGGAAACCAACCATCAGTCAGCCAAGGGCAGACGAAGCGTTAACACGGCAAAACATACAGTTTCTAAGAAGTCTCGGCCTTCGCGTCGTCCCTGGTAGAAAATAACTTGTTTATTCTTTTGTTGTTTACAGAAAAATGGAAGAAATACTAAGCATAAAGTCAGCTGTAAAGTATGACGAATCAATTGAACATTACGAGGTACACGCTCATCAACCATACTCAGCATCCAACTTCAACAACAGCGATGAGATTCGTATAGCCATTCAACATCAAGATTTGTGTCTTCTACCATCACGCAGTTCGCTACATATTTATGGTAGACTAGTGAAAGCCGATGGAGCTGCTGTAGCTAATACTAAATTAGTCAACAACGCCATCTGTCATATGTTTGAGGAAATACGCTACGAGATCAACGCAGTAGAAATCGATAAGTGTAAGAATGTAGGTTTGACTACTCTAATGAAAGGTTGGGTTTCGCTCAATCCCAGTCAAAACTTGATTATTGAAAACGCAGGATGGCTTGATGTCGAAGAAACACAGCAGTTGACTGACAATGCAGGTTACTTCGACGTATCAATTCCTCTCGCTATGATTCTCGGTTTCGCTGAAGATTATCGTAAAATCGTAATCAACGTAAAACATGAGCTCATTCTAACGAGATCGAGAAATGATTTAAACGCTGTCGTACAAACAGCACCAGACCCAGCTCATCCTAACGCGTTCGAGAATTTCAAGATTGAATTGAATAGAATAGAGTGGCTTATGCCTTACGTAGTAGTATCAAGCTCGTACAAAATTCAACTATTAAATCATGTTGAGAAAGATAAACCGATCGATATGAGTTTTCGTAGTTGGGATTTGTACGAGTATCCACTACTTCCCACAACATCTAGGCATGTTTGGACCGTCAAAACTTCCAATCAGCTGGAAAAGCCACGATTCGTAATACTAGGTTTTCAAACGAATCGAAAAAGTCAGAGAACTATCAACGCGAGTCGCTTCGATCATTGCAATATCAGTAATGTAAAGTTGTTTCTCAATTCTCAATACTATCCGTATGGAAATCTAAATTTAGATATCCCTCATAATCAATACGCAATGCTATACGATATGTACGCCAACTTTCAAAGTGCTTACTATTTTAAAGATATCGAGCCTATGCTAAAAAAGCAACATTACATCGGATACTTACCTTTAATCGTGATCGATTGTTCCAAACAAAACGAATCGTTAAAGAGTGCCCCTGTGGATGTTCGACTGGAATTCGAATCGAGAGGTAACTTTCCAGCCGGAACTTCTGCTTACTGCTTAATCTTGCACGATCGTGTAGTTCAGTACAGCGCCGCGACCGGTAACGTACGAAAACTTGTATGAGAAAATCATTATAAAAAGCTGACTCGTCAGTAAGAGTCTCTCATTCAGGATGGAGTACTTGGTAGATATGCAAGGCTTCAAACAGCCAGGCAATGACTACATTCTCAAAGAATTGGCTATAGTTCCTCTCAAAGATGATTCCGACCCTGTTGTACTCTTATTTGAGAAGCCTTATCCATGGCGTCGACTATCGGATAAATATAAGAGAGAAAATATATGGTTAGAAAAGCATTACCATGGACTATCTTGGGATTCAGGAAATATTCCCTACACGGATGTAGTAAAATTACTCAGAGAGGCATTACACGATGCTAGTAAAGTCTTGGTTATGGGTTCCATCAAGAAAGCATGGTTAGAACGCTTCAAGTTCAAAGTTCATGATGTAGCAGAAATGGGTTTTCCACCTTTAGACAAGATCAAACTTGTCACGGTTTGCCCGCATCATAATGGAGCATACAGAGCTAGTTGTGCGCTTCACAACGTAAGACTTATGAAAAAATTCCTCACTGAGAGTATTTCTGAGAAAATGGAGTGTGATTAACTATAAATAACAGATGCTTTTCGATTTTAGATTTATTCCAAAATGGGACAAGCTTCAACAAGCATGGGAGGATATAACTCCTGTGATCAAAATTCAGATCAAAATTGTTCAGAGTATACACCCCTTCTTCGTAACAGACGAAAGAAAGATGTAAACTGGAAAGAATATGTAGATGAAAAATATTCCAGTATGAATCAATCATCATCGAAAACAGAATCATCGAATATTAAATATAAAAAATTATAATATTTAATATTCAAAATAGTAGATATAGATATAGCGCTCTATAATTTATTAAAAAATAAATAAAATATTCAAATAAAAAATATCCGCATCTCGGGATATTCCCTACCTTATCGACGCTCGTGCAATTGCATAGAAATGCAAGTGCGCCAGTATTGCAGAGGGGCGGGGAAGTGTGCTGGTATTGCAGAGGGGTGGGGGAAGTGTGCTGGTATTGCAGAGGAGGCGGCGACGTGTACTGGTATCGCAGAGGGGTGGGGGGAAGTGTGCTGGTATCGCAGAGGGGTGGGGGCTGTGCTGGTTTCGCAGTGTGCTGGAACCGGCATAGCCTATCTACTAATATTATAATATTTTATTTGTTTAATTAATTTTAATAAAAGATTGCTTATCAATAAGTGTTAGTTATTCTAAATATTATTATTAATAATTCTTAAATTAAGAGTAAGTCGCAAAATTATATCTATGAATGATAAATTATTATATGATATGATATTATATGATATTATATGATATTATTATATGAATGATAAATTAATCATTTATTTAAAAGAAACAAATAAATATACCCGTATTTATCTGTTTAATAATTGATCATTCATTTAGTTACATTTATTATTATTATTCCTAAAATAAAAGTAAATGTTTTTTTATTATTAATTTTTAGTATAAAAATATTTTTTTCAATTTGGTAAAATGGGTTTTGTGTTGGCGACGCGCGTCTAGATAATTTATATGATTGTCGAGACAGTTTATGATTTGTTTGTCAAATTTCCTATATTTCTTATAAGAAAACACTTATCTTGTCTGGGAACTATGGAAAGGTGTTGAAAACATTGGTGTATACGTACATGCAATTATAGTGTCATTCAGAAAAGGTACGGTACGCTGTATACATATCGCCTGGTACCAGGCATACGAGGTATACTTGGAGCGTTAAGAAAAAGAAATATTTGTGAGAAAATGTTTTGGAGACAAAAGATACAAAATTTTCCATTGTATTGGAGCAAATTGCATCTATTACTTTGAAAACATTTTCTCGCTTTCATATTTTCCTTTAGTCTTAAGATTATTATTATCGTCCGTTTTTAATAACTTCGTGCTCGGGCGAAAGCGTGAGAAAGAAAATATTTTAGGATAAAAATTTTTAAGAGGAAAAGATAAAAATAAAATAAAAAAATGATAAAAAATTTATTGAAAAATCACGTGACGTAACAATACAATGAGAAATTTTATAAATCTTTCATATTATTTTTACAGAATTCTTTCATTGAAAGGATTTTGTGATATTGTGTGGATTCTTTATAAAAGATTTTAATATATTATTTTCAAAAGAATAATACCCCAGACATAGAATGATTTCAGAATCCTTACCATGAAATATTTTTGAAAGATTACGATCTTTACATGTATTCTTTCAGAATCCTTTCAGAATCCTTTCAGAATCCTTTCAGAATCCTTTCAGAATCCTTTCAGAATCCTTTCAGAATCCTTTCAGAATTAATTCATGCTGCATAGGAAATTAGTATTTTAATAATAAAGAGCTGAACGGTCCTTCAAGCTAAAATTGTAAGAATTTAAACTAAACACACGCTTGGTAGAAATGTGAACATGAAAAATGATATATATAAAAATTTAAGATTATTTGTAATAATAATACCAAAGAAATGTCCATAAAATGTTAAAAAAAGCTTTTCCATTCCTACTGGTCATAAAATGGTAAAAAAACATTTCAATTTCGATCAGGGACAATATTGGTTTTATTAAGGGAGATTCTTCATTTAACCCGTACCCGTACCCGTACCCGTACGATTGTATAGGCGAGTACTTTATCTTCACTACTTTACCATCTATGATGAGTTTCTATCTACTATCGAACTCATCATAGATTGTAAAGTAGTGAAGATAAAGTACACGCCTATACAATCGTGCGGGTACGGGTACGGGTACGGGTTAAATGAAGAATCGCCCTAAGTAACAGTTTATTGAGATCCGAAATTATCATACTTTAAATGAGATTATATTAAAGGAATGATTGGCGAGGCTATTTGAAAATTTACAGTAATAACATATGAAATGAAAATCCACTTGAAGTTTCAGTAGATTATCTGCCTTTTTAATAAACAACAAATAATACCTAACGGAGGAGCTAACTGACTATCAAAATGTATATGATTTTTAAATCTTCGAAACTTTATAAGAAAAATATAAAGAGGAACATATTTTTCAATTGAATGATATTAAATATATATATATATATATATATATATATATATATATATATATTATATTATTTCAATATATTAAACATATATAATATAATTTTATTATGTAAATTGAATATTTTTTTTAATTATTATATTTTTTATTGATTTAAAAAATATTTAACTTAAAATGAATAAGAGAATGATAAAAGAATAAATGAAAGAATTAAGGAATATGCTTTAATGAGGCATATTTTTTGAAAAGTGTTGTCTTAAATTATTGTATATTTAAAAAGAAATATCGTAAGAAAATCCAAAAAGTAGGTATTTTAAATTATTCACTTAAAAAAATGCAATACATTTCTTCAAAGCTTTTCATCGTATTATGAAGTTGAATAAAAATAAAATGTATTCGTTTAATTTATTAAAGATGATTTGTTTGGTTACTTTTCAAGTATGATTTAATAAAATTTGAAAATAATACATTTGAGAGTATTATATTGTTTTGTGTAATTTGTGAAAATTATTTTCATAGAAAATCGTATCAAAATTTTATGCATAAGTACGGAAAATTAACGTAAAACTTTTGTATGCTTTGAAACAAAAAAATTTCCGTCAAATTTACATCAAATATATGTACTTCATTATTCTAATCGTCTTATTACATAGAATTATATATTTCATTATTCAAAAATTTTATATTCTTTATGAATTTTTTTACTGGAATTGTAATTTTAAAATTTACACAAAAACTTTTTTGAAGTAGCCAAATTTTAATCCAAGCCGACGATATGTAGAAAAAATAATTTATTGATAATTTTATTAATAAATCAGTTTTAAATCTATATGGTAAACTTTATTTTGATGTATTTATTTTTAATAAAATGTTAATTATATTGATGTTGCACTTCAACATTTACTGAATTAAAAATTTTTCCAATACTACAAATTTTTGCTAACGAATACACTTTGCACAAAAATTAAGGGAACACCTAAATTTGGCGTTAAAAAAGCACTGACTTTAAACCAACTTAACTCTGGCTAGAATTGAGCTAGAGAGACCAGTAAGAAAGCAAGTTGAAGGTCTTTTTTCAGTTTTTAGATGCCATACATTCTCATTTTCTTAACTAGAAATTTAATACTCTTATCAAGCAATACACAAAACTACGCTAACATTCGATAATTTTACATCCACTTTCTCAGTTCACAAAGGTTTCAATAACTTTTTTTGTACTTGTAAAATATTGCTTCATAAAGTTTAACTTTTTAGCTTTAATTTCGTTTTTTACGAGTCTGATTTCGAGTTTTTTTGACTGAGATATCGCTGTTTAAAGAAAAAAATAAAATTAATCTTCAAAAGGCTATAACTTACCAGGAGAGGCTATGAGCTTCGGGTCACAGATCTTGACGAAACTTTGGGATATATTTTTAGGTACCAAAATATGAGTAAAGCCAGAGTGGTACGGTCTAACGCTTCGAAAAACTGAAATTATAGACGTTTCTAGTCTTATTTGAAGAAAAATGTAAAAAAAAGCTCCTAATTGAAGTGTGAATAATCCAGTCTAGAAATGTCTTCAATAAATCAACATGGACTAAAATAAAAGTACAGAAAGCAAGCTTTAATTTGCCGTTTTCAGAATTGAAAAATAATAATTAGAACCAGAGAAATGTTCGTTCAAAGTTAAGAAGCAAGAAAGTACCGAAAATCATCTAAATTTTAAAGGACAGTGATTTTGTGATTTTTGGTACTTTCTTGATTCTTAACTTTGAACGAACATATCTCTGGTTCTAATTATTATTTTTCAATTCTGAAAACGGCAAATTAAAGCTTACTTTCTGTACTTTTATTTTAGTCCATGTTGATTTATTAAAGACATTTCTAGACTGGATTATTCACACTTCAATTAGGAGCTTTTATTTTACATTTTTCTTCAAATAAGACTGGAAACGTCTATAATTTCAGTTTTTCGAAGCGTTAGACCGTACCGCTCTGGCTTTACTCATATTTTGGTACCTAGAAACATATCTCAAAGTTTCATCAAGATCTGTGACCCGAAGCTCATAGCCTCTCCTGGTTAGTAAAAAATTATCGTACAGACATTTGTAAAAAAGCTAATTAAAGGTTTCATATCCATCTTTACTGAAAAATTCATTACGATATATTTAATTTCTTAATTTCACTATAAGTTTTATAGATTTTAAATCGCTAAAAATTTTGATAATTAACCAAGTTAGGAACAGCATCCCATAGACCAATAAGACATTTTTCGTAGTATTTTAAATCTTTATTTTGTGTTCATTGATCAATCTTTAATTTTAATTGAAACTGCTATCTCAATTTGGAAAAACTAACTCCTTTTGAATTGATGATTGTCTTGAAATTACTTTAGATCACTTATTGTCCTTTATTTCGTTAATGTTGAGTAGAAATGTTAAGAAAAATTTTTTAATTTTAAATAATTGATTTCGTATGTGAAATCAGTATTTTTTCTACAAATTCTTTCAATTACCTATAACATGTCATGTCGTCATTTGACGTCTTGTGAAAGCATTGAAATCGGGATTTTTAATTACTTTGGTCAGTTCTACTTTATGTTTCTTTGAGTTTAAAAGTGTACTTCAACGAGTTAAATATAACAGTATAAAAACAGCAAGAACAGTTTTTTATTTTACAGTATTAAATCTTTAGAGTAGAATAAAATAATGGTAAATCCTATGAACGTGTTGAAATTGCTTTTAATAACATTTCAAACACTTAATCTGAAAGAAACTCCAATAACACAGCGAGAAAGAGATTTAAAAGAGCATATTGAACAAATTTTATTAAACTCTATGCATGAATTTAATGAATTTGAAGTTGTTGAGGATGAAACTCTTGATTTTGCAGAACCTTATGAAGATATTCAAATGCAGGTTGTAGAAGATGATGAAAGAGATAGTATTACAGATGAAAGTTTTCAGCAGTGCACATCAGACGTTGAAGAATTAGATCATGATTATAAAGCAAGAGCAGTAGAGTTTTGGAGAAGTTTAGTCAATTGAAAAAATAAATGATATGGAAAATTAGACGCGGATCCATCGAGTACTTTTCGAGATCTAAGTAATAAAATAAATACAAACATTTTTTTCACAAATTCAAAATGTTCTAAAACTAAAATTGCGCTAAGAAAATCAGTTTCCAAAAGTTCTTTCAATTTGGCAATCGAAAATAATTCTCATGAAAATTTTTAAGAAAATCCATTGAGTAGTTTACGTAAAATATAAAAAAAATGAAAAATATGAAATTAAAAAAAATTTTTTAAATGGCTATTTTATTAAAACTACCCTAAAAAATCCAATTTTCAATAGCTTCCACAAAAGTTAATCAAAAAAATAAATTGTATGGAAAATTTGAAGCAAATTCAACGATTACTTTTTGAGATCTAATTGACTAAATAAATACAAACATTTTTTTCAAAAATTTCAAAATGCTCTAAAATTTAAATTACGCTAAGAAAATCAATTTTTGGATATTTATTTTATTTTGGGGTTCGAAAATTATTCCCATGCAAATTTTTCAGAAAATTCATCAGGTAGTTTACGAAAAATACAAGAAAAATAAAATTTTTTTTTTTTTTATAATTGACTGAAATGAAAACTACGCTAAGAAAAACAATTCTCAATAGCTTTCCCCTAAGTCAGGTAAAAAAAATTAATTCTATGAAAATTTGAAGCAAATCCATCGAATAGTTTTCGAGATCTAGTCAGCTTACTGAATACACACACGCGCGCACACACACACACACACACCTAAACCCACACCCACACACATACATACACGCACATACATACAGACATTTTCTGAAAATCACTTTTTTTTACTCTTTGAGTCCAAATATACACAAATAAGTGAAAAAATACGAAAATAATTTTTTTAATGATACAATGCTTTCTCTCTGAAAAAGCAAATGGTGTAAGATGGCTTTAAGCTATTAAAGAGCTTTAAGTTACAAGAGCTTTTAAGCTCAATATCTCAGCCATTTATTAATAAAATTGAAAAATTTAGAATGGATTTTAAAGGACATAGTGTCTGTATGTGCATTAGAACCACTTAAATTCAAAGTTTTTATGGGTTTACAAAATGCTGTTTGTAACCTCGATACTTAACAACATTTTCGGTGATTTAAAAACCATGAAATTCATATTAAAATCAAGAAATTAAAATATTCGTAATAAATTTTTTAGTAAAGATGAACAACGAAACCTTCAATTTGCTTTTTTGCAAGAATCTGTACGATAATTTTTTACAGAGCTACAGCCTTTTAAAGATTAATTTCATTCTTTTCTTTTGAACAGCGGTATCTCAGTCAAAAAAACTCAAAATCAGACTCGTAAAAAATAAATTTAAATTGAAGAGTTGAACTTCATGAAGTAATATTTTATAAATACAAACAAGAATGATCAAAACCCGCGTGAACCGAGAAAACGGATGCAAAGTTATCGAGTTTTGGCGTAGTTTTGTGCATTACTCGATAGGAGTATTAAATTTTTAGTTAAGAAAGTGACAATGTACGGCATCTAAAAACTGAAATAAAGACCTTTAATTTGCTTTTTTACTGGCCTCTCTAGGTCAATTTTAGCCAGAGTTAAGGTGGTTCAAAGTCAGTGCTTTCTTAACGCCAAATTTAGGTGCTTCCTTCATTTTTGTGCGAAGTGTATAATACGAAAAAAAAACTTTTGAAAATTTAAACTCAAAGTTCATTCAAAGTACTTGTAATAATTAATTGAACAATTATATTTTGAGTATAAATATTTTACATACTTAAATAACTAATCATCAAAGCCTACTTTTAAGGAGAGATCATCTCCACCTTCGAGAAACAAATTTGGTTATAACTACAAGATATGATTTGGTAATGAAAAAAATCAGCCCGTGTTTTTTCTTTCGTGTGAATGGATTTCAGAGACAAAATTATACACATTTTTCAATAATATGATGAAAAGAAGTTGTTGTAAGAACTTGAATGACCGAATAACTAAAAATCTTACAAAAAAATGTATTAGATATTAAAAAGTACAAGTTTAAGCCTTTAAGCTCAAAAAAGCTCAATGCTGTTAAAAAATTAATGCTCAATTGAAAATTATTACATATTTGTTAATAGTTTTAGCATATAATATGTGATAAATTTTTTACTCTATTTCACTTGTATATTTTGATCGTTCGTAACTTTTGAACCATATAAGCTTTTTTGATGCAATACAGCTTAAGAGCAGGTCGTATATCTCTATCCTTTTCTAACCAAAAAATTCATTTTTCTGCAAAACCTAATAATTGTAGCAAAAAATAAGAAGAAAGCCCCATTTCCTTTAATAAAAAGCAATATTTTCTTTAATGAGGTAGAATTATTTTAATCGTTTCGTTTTTAAGAAAACTTTGAAAAACTGGTTTGTTTATCCTAACCTCTATTTCTTAAGTTTTTCAAGGTTTTCTTCAAAACGAATTGATAAAAATAATTTATCACCAAAGAAAATATTGCTTTTTATGATACAAGATGGGGCTATCTCCTTAATTTTTGCTACAATCATTAATTTTTGTGAAAAAATCAATTCTTTGATCAGAAAAGGACAGATATACTCGACCTCCTCTTAAATGAATATATTTTATTTGTACTCTCTTTGATCCATCACATATTTTTTAATGAAAATTTCAGCTGTTTGGCTATTCAAGTTCCGATAAGCGTTTCTTTTCACTATATTTTTGGTGTAATATCGATATTTATCTCTGGTATTTTTATATCTAGTGCTTTTTTTTATTTCATTTTTTTCATAAAAAAATCAGATCCTGTAGTTTCAACCAAATTTGTTTTCCAAAGATAGGGACCTTTCTTCTACTTGTTCATTTGAAAAATTTTCATTCGAATTAAATTTTTTAATTCTTTTTGTAAGATTTTTGTGAACTTAATTTAAACTTTATATAATGTTTATTAAAAACATATTATCAATTTCGTTAAACATTATCAAATTTTGAACTTTATTCAAGAACATTTATTTATTTTATGATATTTTAGATTTATTATTAATATCTTAAACATTTTTATTTCATAATTATGTTTTAATACTTTTCATTTAACATTTTTTATTATCAAACATGTTTCTCATAAAGTTTTAAGCTATTTTCAAATGATATACTTTTTTTAAGTACATTATTAATTCATTTATGTTTAGAGTTTAATTATTATTTTACCAATTCTTTTAAAATGTTATGCATAAATTTATTGGATACATTGAAAAATTATATTTATAAACGTATTGTTTTTAAAATATATAAAATAAAATAATGTTATTATTACTTCATAAAAATCAAAATAAATGAGCTTTAGCTACAATTATAAAAGAAAATCTGTCAGAATAATTAATTCCACGAATGTCTTATATAAAATGGATCTATAAAATAAAGAAGAATTTAAAATGAGAAAACTAAATAAATATCATTACATTAAAATAAAAAAAAATAATCTACATTTAAATAAAAAACGTTTTTAAAATTTGTATTGCCAATATTTCAAATTAAAAAGATTTTTTTACTTCAATTTTTTTTCGTATGCAAATTCTGCATTTAACTACGTTTAAGGATTTGAAAAAAGCTTTAATTTTTTCATAATAACGATGCAAAGAACAGAAAGGCTGAATTAAAAATTTTATGTTAAAAACAACGTTAATTAGCACATGTTTAGAAAATGTTTAAAGCTAACAGTTATTTTATTTAAAACGGCTGTATTTATTTATTTATTTATTCCAGAGTTACATATAACAATTACATATAACAATTACAGGCTATTACACAGAAGTTTTATTACATAACAAAACACTCGAACGCCGCAACCCTGCAGAGAAAAAACATATTTCCTGTTCGCAGGTCTGGATTAATAAGATGTCAGTTAGTTATAGTGTATTCAATACAATTATAACCATTAACCACACTAACTCACTTTCATACATACTGACAGCACGGATCCATGCCGGACTTCCTAATACGGCTCCGTACCATCAAGCTTACTCACACTCACACAAACTATCACTCTGGTTTGGATAAGCTCTGTTTCTATCCAAAACCAGTACATTGCATACTATATTAAATATAATTATAAATTTATGTATTAATCAGTTTAAAAATGATTTATTTAACTATATTAAATTATCCTAATTATTATATTATAACATTAAAAAAAACGTTAAAAAAAGGAATATTTAGTACTGTTTAAAGATTTAGCATAAATAATGTTTACTTATTCTCGAAAAACTCTGATAAAGAAACCTGTACAACATACCTAACAATTTTATCAATTGACATTCAATGTTCATTGTGACATTTTTTTTACTCTTTATATATTAACCAATCCTTTAAATTCCTAATATTAGAGATTTTTTTAATATCAAGATCTTTAAGTTCATTCGGTAAGCTGTCAAACAAGCTGATTGCTTTAATATAATTGCTCTTTGTGCTTACTGTTTTGTTAAACTTGGGTGGGATTATCAACTTATGTCTGGTCTTACTAATAGAGTTGACATATATGGTTCTTGAATTTTCATACTCATATCGCAAACTTTCGTATGCAAATAACTGTTCTAGACTTAGAGGCATTTTACTCGTAAAAGTGTTTTTGTTAGTTATTTTTAATATTCTTGTTTAAACTGCTTGTAGTAATTACAGTTTATTGTGATAGGCACCGCCCCAAGCAATTATACGATATCCAATCAGACTATGAAAAAAGGCGTAATATATTACTTTTAACGTGTCGGTATCCATAAATCTAGATAATTTACTGAGTAGGAAAACAAGATATCTAGTCTTATTTATCAAATATTCTATGTGTGCATCCCACCTCATATACGAGTTAAAAATAATGCCAAGATACTTAGTGTTGAATACTCTTTTAATTATTTCGTAGTTAATGTTAATTTCCATTTTCCCTGGTAGACTATCTTTGTAGTTTCCAAAAATTGTGTATACAGTTTTTTGTACATTTAAGGTTAATTTGTTTTGTCTGAGCCAATCTGATACCACTTCTAGATACTTATTCATTTTGCATTCCACTTCAGTCCAAGTTTTACCAGTTGCCATTACTGCTGTGTCATCAGCATATGATACAATTGCATTCTCGGACATATTATTTAAAAGGTCATTGACATAAATTATAAATAGTAAAGGTCCAAGTATTGTCCCTTGTGGGACTCCTATATTTATAATTTCGTTTTCTCTAATGTTTTGACCTACCCCTACTGTTTGTTTTCTGTTTCATAAGTAGCTGGCAATAAGTTCTTGTCCTTTCCCTCTAATGCCATAGGCATACGATTTATCCAATAAAATTTTGTGATTGACAGTATCAAAATCCTTTGCAAGATCCAAAAAAGCAGTAGCTATAGGTTTACTTTTGTTCAAACTTGAATATATTTTTTTGGATATAAAATTTAATGCGTCTTTAGTTCCCAAATTTTTAGTAAAACCAAACTGTTTGCTACTTAATATTTTACATTTATTAATAAAGTCTAGAATTCTATTGTGTATAATTTTCTCAAAGATTTTAGCTATATTGGATATTAATGATGGGGTAAGGCGGGGCATAAAGAGCAAGAAAGTTAAGTTTGGCACCCCTTAAATTTAAGTTTTAGTGCATTTTAAAAATTTAATATAAATGAAATTTTAATTAAAATGGGTTTTAGTACTTTTCTCTTGACTTAGGGTTATCAAAAAATTTTTTATTAATTTAATGTAGCTGATTAAAAATTTGAATAAGGAAAAAAGGTTGGCTTCATATTTTTTCAACTCGAAGCAAGTACAAAAAAATAATTTTTTTATAAGAAACTAATTGTAATAGATAGTTGAAGTCCTGAACTTTAAATCCCTGCATTTTTTTTATTTATAAATGTTTATAAATAATTTAATAAATTAATTGAAATGACATCGAAATGGGACATGTGTGGTACCCCAGACGGGGTACAGATTGCACATGAAGCAAAATGAACACTCGGCGGCGGCGAAGCAGACGTCATCAACCGGTATTTTCTAACCTCAAAAATGTGAAAAAAATGATGTGGAGCGTTGTTAGTTTCTAGTTTTTAAAATATTTAATTAATTAGCTGTAAGCATTGTTTATGTAAAGTTACTTATAATTAGTGTATATGCTAAAATAAAGTGAAAAATGGTAAAAATCGCAAATACTAGTGCGAAAACGTACAGTGCATTAACAATTGAAGATGGTTCGCAATTATAAAAAAAACTAATAAACAAAATTAAATGTGTTTTGCGTTAAACTTAAAAAAACTAAAATGTATTTATTTGTATTAGTTTAATCTTTGTTTTTTTGCATTAAACTTAAAAAAAAGCTAAAAAATATTTTATTCATTATGTCAAATATCCCGCCAATTTGGATATCCTGATTTGTTACCAATTTATTTTAGAAGAAAAAAATGTTTGATGAGTGTGCTATTTTTGCCCCGAAGGGTGCCACTTTGCGTCCGCCAGCGGAGTATTGAGAGCATTTTTGAAATTTTTTTATTTTAATTTATTACAACAACATATACTTCAAAATAAAATTTTTAAATAAGACATATTATTTCCTAATGAGTTTAGCTATGTTTTCCATTGCTTAGATCATTAAATAGTTTTAGCCTTTAAGGCACGGGAAAACCACTATAGTGGCTCGACCATGGATAGACACTTTACATATGAGTATTTCCCAATATTAGAGACACATATTATGTGTTTTTTATAGAAAATACTGAGAAATTGAAAATTCCAAATTCCCTGTCCTCTAAAGGTTAATAGTTAATAGAAATCGTTAATCAAAGATAGGGTGCTACTACTGCCCCGCCTTATCCTATTGGTCTATAGTTACTCATATCATCTTTTTTCCCTGCTTTATATATCGGTACTATTTATGCTATTTTTAACGCGTCTGGCCATATAGATGTTTCAATGCAGAGATTAGAAATGTCGGCTAATGAATCTGATGTAAGTACAGTTATACTTTTTAATGCTTTTGCATTCATTTTGTCCGAACCACTATTTTTTAATTTTAAGTTATCAATTATTTTCTGTACTTCATTTTGATTTGTAGGTTTAATGAAAAACGTTTTCGGGTTACATTTAGGTAATTTAATTTTTTTATAACTTGGTGTTACAATTCTATTACTCAATGTTTCTACAAGTTTGCATTAATTATATAATATGGCTGATTCCATTCAGATTCATGCAGGCCGTCACTGATAGAATTTTTTTTTTCTTCTAAGTAATAAAAATACCTTCTATTATGCCTATGAAGATAAAATTTACCTCTTAGAACGTTAAAAATTTTTTTTTTTTACTACAGCAATTTTAGTGTTGGATGTAAAAACGAAAATTCAAAAACTGAAAATGAACCTCTACTTTTAAATGACTATAGCTCCGTCAATTTTTAACCTTTTTGGTCATTCCTTTAACAAAAGAGTGTGGAATCCTGTCTAGTTTTAAATGCAGTCTCGATTTTTGTAATACAATTCGATCTCAATGAGCTATTTACGAAAAACCGAAAAAAGCGATTTTTTTCGAACACAATTTTCTCAAAAACTATATATTTTTTTTTTTTTTAATTTTTATATGATTTTATACATAAAATACTAACTTTTAGGGAAGGTGAGAATATGCGATTTTGCCTTATTTTTTTTTAACAGATTTTTAAACGTTTTTTTTTATATTTACGATTTTAAAACATTGATACCATGGCGCATCCTGCTATTTTTCCAACTTTACGTGTTCTTACAACTATTTTTATGCTTTTATTTATTAATATATAAAAAATATCAACAATAATTAAAAATCTTTAAAATAAACCCCGGATCGAATATTTTGATCAATTAGAACAGTCAACAATCTTTGGAAGATTTTATTCATAGTGAGGCTGTGGTAGAACAGCTCAACGAGACTTCAAGTAATTTGAAATTAAACATTTCACGAATTAAAATGCCTCAAAGTATCAATATCAAGATGCGAGAATCTTATGCTCTCCGAAAAAGAAAACAAATGAACGATGCATTTGATTCACAAATAGCAAGTAAAATGATGAAAGTCTACGATATAACGGATTTGCCCGCATTGAATGAAAGTAATGAATGTAAAACAAATGATAAATGGCTTGAGAATATTAAAATTGCATTAGATAATTGTTTAAATTTTCTTGAGAAAGTGCGATTGTTGAGTATTATACCAAGTGATATTTCCAAAGATTATTTATTATCAGTTTTACCAAATGTAACTATTTATATGATTGATCAAGCACGATCATTGGTAAATAATAAAAAAATTTACAAGCAGTCTGAGAACTATTGTGGCCATTCTTTGGATAGTAAAATTGTAATGAAAGTAAAGGATTATTATCTGAACGATGATTTTAATTGTTCTCGTCAAAGTGCAAATAAAAGCGACACAGTATCTATCAAAGAAAATGGTATAAAAACTAAAAAAGTCAAACGCTTTCTTACGCGAAGTATAAAAGAAATATCCTATATTATATTAAAGTGAAATCACGTTTTTCTCCGGATCTCCGGTTCTCCAGTTCTCCGGTTCTCCGGTTCTCCGCTCTTTTCAAATGTGTCTAATCTTTTTTTAATAAGAGTAGCAATGTTTTTTGGGCCCAATAATTTTTTCTTCTCTATATTTTTTGAGCATTATATTTTTTTTAGCCTTATATTTTTTTGGGCCCAATAATTTTTTCTTCTTATATTTTTTGAACATGATATTTTCTTGGGCCTTTTTTTGGGCCTAATATTTTTTCGGGCCTTATATTTTCTTGAGCCTTATATTTTTTTTGAACTTATACATTTTTTGGGCCCTATATTCTTTGGGCCCAATATTTTTTTGGGCCCAATAATTTTTTCTTCTCTATATTTTTTGAGCCATATATTTTTTTGGGCCCAATAATTTTTCTTCTCTATATTTTTTGAGCATTATATTTTTTTAGCTTTATATTTTTTTGGGCTTTATATTTTTTTGGGCTTTATATTTTTTTGGGCCCAATAATTTTTTCTTCTCTATATTTTTTGAACATGATATTTTCTTGGGCCTTTTTTTTGGGCCTAATATTTTTTCGGGCCTTATATTTTCTTGAGTCTTATATTTTTTTTGAACTTATACATTTTTTTGGGCCTTATATTCTTTGGGCCCAATATTTTTTCGGGCTTTATATTTTTTTGGGCCCAATAATTTTTTCTTCTCTATATTTTTTGAGCATTATATTTTTTTTAGCCTTATATTTTTTTGGGCTTTATATTTTTTTGGGCCCAATAATTTTTCTTCTCTACATTTTTTGAGCATTATATTTTCTTGGGCTTTTTTTTGGGCCTAACATTTTTTTGGGCCTTATATTTTCTTGAGCCTTATATTTTTTTGAACTTAAACATTTTTTTGGGCCTTATCTTTTTGGGCCCAATATTTTTTTGGGCCCAATAATTTTTTCTTCTCTATACTTTTTTCGGCCTTATATTTTTTGGGCTTTATATTTTTTTGGGCCCAATAATTTTTTCTTCTTTACATTTTTTGAGCATTATATTTTCTAGGGCTTTTTTTTGGGCCTAATATTTTTTTGGGCCTTATATTTTCTTGAGGCTTATATTTTTTTAGACTTATATATTTTATTGGGCTTTATATTTTTTGGGCATAATATTTTTTTGAGCCTCACATTTTCTTGAGCCTTATATTTTTTTTGGACTTATACTTTTTTTTGGGCCTTATATTTTTTGGGCCTAATGATTTTTTCTTCTCTATATTTTTTAAGCCTTATATTTTTTTGGGCCCAATAATTTTTTCTTCTCTATATTTTTTGAGCATTATATTTTCTTAGGCCTTTTATTTTTTTGTGCCCAATATTTTTTGGGTCTTATATTTTCTTGGGCCTTATATTTTTTTGGAACTCATACTTTTTTTGGGCCTTACATTTTTTGGTCCCAATAATTTTTCCCTTCTCTATTTTTTTTTGAGCCTTATATTTTTTAGTGCCTTTTATTTTTTTGGGTCCAATAATTTTTACTTTTTTATATTTTTTGAGCATTATATTTTCTTGAGTTTTATATTTTTTTGGAACTTATACTTTTTTGTGCCTTACATTTTTTAAAAATTATTTTATAAAAGATAGTAAAGCATTAATAATTCGAAGATATCATAATTTTTTGCCTTATCTTTAGGGCCTTATTTTTTCATAGTTGCTATATTTTTATCCTAATTTTTTGGGCTTTATTTTTCAGTCTTTTTTTCGGGTCTTTTTTTCTATTTAATTTTTGGGCTCAATTAATAATTTATTTAGTCATTCATATGGTTTTTTTGCATGTGACATATGTAAAGTCGGCATTTTTTGCTTCATGACAATATTTTGTATGTTTCTGTTGCTTTAATTTTTGTATTTTTTACATATATGACTAGAGGAACCGATTATATTTTTGAAGTGTAAATGAGTAAATAAATTCTTATAAGCATTTATTATAAGTACCAAACTAGGTCTCTCTGTCTTTCTCTTGCTCTCTTACATTCTCTCTTGATTTCCTACGTTTTCTCACGCTTTCTCATTTATTTTCTCGCATTTCCACTACTTGCTTCCTTGCGCTTCTTTTTGTTCTCCCATGCATTCTCTTTGTTTCTGTCTCTTGCTGTCTTTTTCGCTTGCCGTCGCTTTTTGTTTTTTCTTTGTTCTTTTTCTTACTCTATTTTGCTCTTCTACTTTTTTTACAGCTTCTTGCATTTTTGTTATCTCTTGCATTTTTATTTTTCACTCTAATAAAGCATTTTATCCAAGCCTGTTATTTTTTAAAGAATTCGTCAGTGGAGCGTTTTTTTTTAATTTTTTTTATAACAGGATCCGCTCTAGATGCTTATTTGCACAATATTTAGCAATAATTATTAAGCAGTTGATTTGACTGTATAAAACAGCGCATCCCCACACAGAAAGAAATTTGGCATTAAGAGATTTTAATGTCTTTTGAAATGCTAAATGTAATTATAACTAACATTACTATTTTTGAATTTGTAAATGAAATAAGTGGTAATTTTTTACTTCAACGTTCCTTGTAATACAGGATTCAATGTATACAGTATTTCAAAACTTCTTGTAATGGTATATTACAATTTTTAGAAAAACGCTTTACTGAATTCGAAATATATTGGAAAAAAGTGAGAAAATAAAATTTCAACTTCGATTTGACTTTTTAACTTAGCGAGGTTGTAAGGCTCGCTTCGAAGTGGTATTTATTTCTCGCTATATTCTAACTTAATATAATATAGCTGTTTTGGGTTAGGATAGTAGAAATTATGAAGAAACAAAATGTTCTCAAATTAAAAATTCTATTTAATATTCTATCCTTAAGATTATTACAAGTGCAGCTCTAAGTGTGAGCGTGTTGAATTCTAAACATAAACTGAACTAAAAATTATCTTACAATTAACATGAAGAGAAGAATACATTTCTTTAGCCAGGCCTACTTTTACTCAAATTTTGTAAGGCATTTTCTAATTGGTGGAAACAAATTTCATTTAATAATTAAATTTAGTAAATGCTGGGTTTTCCCAAATCTTCAAATTCTTTATTACGGCATATCATAAAATAACTCGAACGGTACATCATGAACAACATATATGCATGACCGTCAATAAATGCATTAGTTTTATTACTTTTATTACGGGTTTCTAACCGTTACTATTTCAAGAATAATTTACCTGGCTTAAGAGATTATCCTTTAACAATAAAATTATGAAGTTTTGGTAAATTGTATATATAAAATTCTAAAAATGAAAATAATTTTCAAATATAAGATTTTAACTAAAAACACATTTCTTAACTATAATAAATGACTAATTTTAAGAAAAATTATATTGCGACAGAACATGCTCCCCTCGTTGAGAGGATTCCGATCAATAAAACATATTTTATTCTTAAACTTAGAATCTTTAATCTAAATTCACAGTTTCAATTGTCTTTATTTATTGGCAATGGAGCTAATTGTTTCACATTGCGTTTAAATTCACTGTTTGATGTTTTTACGGTCACTGTTCTGATTATGCCATCGTCTCCTGGATGAGTATCCAAAATTATTCCTAATGGCCATTGCATAGGTGGTGTGTTATTCTCCTTAAGTAACACGATTGTACCTTTTTCAATGGAATGACCTCCTTTGTTCCATTTATGTCGAATATTTAACTCATTGAGATATTCCTTATGCCACCTGGACCAAAAATCTTGACGAACCCTTTGTATGTGTTGCCAAGTTGATAGCCGATTGGTAGGCGTATCTCGAAAATCTATTTCTGGTAAGCTCGTCAAAGCGTCACCGATTAAAAAATGACCGGGAGTAAGGACAAGAGGATCATTTGGATCTGAGGAGATAGGAGAAAGTGGGCGAGAATTAATTATGGCTTCTATTTCTATTGCAAAAGTATTAAATTCTTCAAAAGTAAAAATCGGACCCTTTAATACGCGCTTGAAATGATGTTTAAATAACTTTACGCTTGATTCCCATAATCCTCCGAAATGCGGTGTTAAAAGGGGAATAAAATGGCAAGTAACCCCTTCATTGTTTAAAAAGACTTCAATTTTCTTATTAGTAATATCATTGTTGAGAATTTCATAAATTTCCTTTAATTGATTATTCGCGCCTACAAAATTTCTTCCGTTATCACTATGAATGTTTTTTGGCTTTCCTCTACGCGCGATAAATCTTTTTAGAGCCGCGATAAAGCCTTCGGTGGTCAAGTCGCTCACGACTTCTAAGTGCACGGCCTTAACAACGAGGCAGACGAAGACGGCTACATGAATTTTTACAAAAGTTTTATTTCTATGTTTCTTTTGCTTTACTAGAAACGGGCCGCAATAATCTATACCTACGTTTAAAAACGGTGGAGCTTGAGTCACCCGCACGGACGGTAAGTCGCCCATCAAATACTCTACTGCAGGTGGATTAGCACGGAAACATTGTACACATTTTCTTATGATTCTTCGAATTTGATTTCGTCCGTCAATAATCCAAAATTTTTGACGTATGAGATAGAGAGTAGTTTGAATGCCTGTGTGATAATTATTTAAGTGACAATCCTTAATGATAAGATCTGTGATAAAATGAGATTGTGGTAAAAGAATCGGATGCTGTTGAGAATATGAAATATTCGAATTTTTCAAACGACCTCCTACTCTTATTATTCCGTCCTTGTCTAAGAACGGATTTAGTGAAATGAATTTCTTGTTACTCCCCTTTTTGCTTGTAAGAGCTTCCATCTTCTCATTTTTTAATGGAGCTTGAATTAATTTAATAATTACTTGTTCGGCGTTTGCTACTTCTTCTACCTGCAGTGAACCCTTGAATTTATTATTAGGTTTCATTCTCAAACAATAAGCCATTACTCTTTTTAACTTATTGTAAGACGAAAATTTATTTAAAAATTGTAAATCATTGCCTTCAGTCATTACCAAACATTGTGATTTTCGCGTTTCCGGCAGAGAATCCGGCATTGTAATATTTAACGACGGCCATAAATTTTGATCTAATTTTAGCCACTTGGGGCCTGTTATCCATGACATATTTTTTAAAAATTCATTTGGCATCTGACCTCTTGATAAAGCATCTGCTGGATTGTCTTGAGTTGGCACATGACGCCAATCCGAACTTCTTGTTTTTTCTTGAATGTCTGCTACACGATTGGCAACAAATGTTTTTAAAATATGTGGCGATGAGTTGATCCATTGTAATGCTATTGTTGAGTCAGTCCAAAATGTTGATTTGTTGAATGAAATATTCAACGTATGTTTTACTTGCTCAACTAAATTTGCAAGCAAATGAGCGCCACATAATTCAAGTCGTGGCGTGGAAACTGTTTTCAAGGGAGCTACGCGAGATTTCGCGCATAGTAGATTACAGTTGACTTCTCCCTCTTTATTTATTGATTTGATGTAAATGCAAGCACCATAGCCGCGATCACTGGCATCACAAAATCCGTGCAACTCTTTATGAATGGTGTGAGAAAGAATTACCTCTCTATCAAAATGTAGATCATTCAATAAATAAAGTTGTTTACAGAAGTCAAGCCATTCTGTATAAATACTAGTGGGGACCAATTCGTCCCAATCTAAATGTAATTGCCACAGTTTTTGCATAATTACCTTTGCCTGAAGAATAATTGGACCTAAGACACCTAAAGGGTCGAAGATTTTTGCGATTTCTGACAATATTAACCGGTTAGTTCTCGAGGCTTCTGCATTAACAGGCTTTACTGTGTATTTTATGCAGTCGTTTTGCGCGTTCCATGATATTCCAAGAGTTTTCAAAGTTTGATTTCCATTTAATTGAAAGTTGACATCTACTTGACTCTCAGTTAATCCCTTGAGAATTTGTCTCTCATTAGATGCCCATTGGCGTAGATTAAATCCGCCCCACTGTAGTAAAAGCGTAGTTTGCTGTTGAATTTCACGGGCTTCCTTTATAGTTTTAGCACCCGTTAATAGGTTATCAACATATAAATCCTTTTTAAGTATCGTTGCGGCTATTGGAAAATCATGACCTTCATCATCAGCTAATTGATGCAGACATCGAATTGCGAGAAAGGGAGCGCATGCTACTCCAAACGTTACCGTATTTAACTCATACGTAACGATGCGATCGTTTATCTTCCATAGTAAACGTTGATATTTACAATGTTCTTTATTTACTAATACCTGTCGGTACATTTTCTCAATATCTGCACTTATTACGTAACGATGGAAGCGAAATCGAAGAATCAGTGATATCATATCATCTTGAATTGTTAGTCCTACCATCAACGTGTCATTTAATGACAACCCTGTAGTTGTTTTAGCTGAAGCATCATATACCACGCGCACTTGACTGGATTTATCCGTTTTAATAACTGCGTGATGAGGAAGATAAAATCCTTCTTCCGACTGGTTGCTGACTTCAGACATGTGATTCAATTGTAGGTATTCTTCGATGACTGTTGAATATTTCTGTTTTAATTCTGAATCTTTATTAAATTTGTTAAATAAAAAAGTTAATCTTTTAAGAGCTCTTTCTCGTGAAAGGCCAAGATTTGCTTGATTCTCTTTAAAAGGCAGTGATACTATATAACGTCCTGTGTCATCATGAGTAAAAGATTTTTTTGGAAATGCTTTTCACATTGTATTTCCTCTGGAGAGAGATGAGTTTGCAAAGGTCCATTCTCAATTTCCCAGAATCTTGATAAATCCTTTTGTAAATTTGTGAAATTACAGTTGACATAACTTTTATAATTTTCATTTACACAACCAGCAACAATCCATCCAAGACGTGTTTTTTGCAAAAATAAATCCATGCCGTTTCTTGTCAGATTATGTTGACCAATACAAAACAACGATAGCGTTGGTACAGAGCCTATAATTACATCAATTGGTGCTGGCTTGTGAAATTCTGGATCAGCTAAAGGTATATTGGCTGGTATTTCCTGATAAATCTGATATTTTCTCGTGGCACTGCTTCGCTTGGTATTAATTCGGATATGCTGGGAACCGTAAGGTATTCAAGAGTTTTCTCATAATTATTATACCTTGATCTAAACGTGGCTGTTAAAACATATTTTGTCGTAGTTGAGAGTTGGTTTAATGCACCTACAGGGATTTGGCAAGTTTTCTTTGGCAATTTTAAATTGGCGGCAAGCTGTTCTGTCATAAAGTTGACCGTAGAACAGGTATCTAATAAGGCTCGGCATTTTACTGGTTTACCGTCCTTATCAAATATATAAACCAATGCACTGATCATCAGCTGATGCGTTGTCGCACGCGCTGCCAAAGAAACTCTTAAAATTTCGTCCACTGTAGGTGTTTCATCTCAATTTTTGACTTCTAATTTGTGCAAGAGTACATTATGTCCTTCGTTGCATATCTGGCATTTAATAAATGTACATGCTTTACCCTCGTGTTTTCGCAAGCAATTGTTGCATAATGATGCTGCTTTAACGATTTCCATTCTTCTTTCGACAGGTAGATCTCTAAATTTATGGCATCTAAAGAGAAAATGTGTTTCTTCATTGCAAGCAGGACAAAGTTTATTTACCTTATTATTGGTTAAAAATGTTTGTTTAGATCGCTGCTCTTGGGATCGCATATGCTTCGTACGTTGATGTTATTTTGTCGATCTTGTAAATTTTAAATTTCAAATTTCTCAAAAGAATTATAATAGCTCCTACTTTTGAATGTAATTTATGTGGTGGAAGTCCATTAGGAATTAACGTATTTAAAAATTCTGTAGGTAATATAACATCTAAATTTTCTTTGTTATCATCTTCGGCTGTATCAATACTTAAATATTCAACATAGTCTTCTACTATTATATTCAAAACGTCGTTATTGATTAGAATTACATTGTAATGTACCCAAGTGGGTAATAGTTACTTTTTGAAAAAAATAAATTATGGTCCGAATTCGATGCTAGATTAATTAGCGTATAATATAAACGCGATATATTTTTAATTTTATGTACACGACTTGTATAATTTTCTTTAATGTATTTAATAAACTACGCAAGCTCCTTTCGGGCAGTGGGCCAGATTGGAGGGTAGCTATTAAATACTTTGCTAGCAAACTACAAAAAGCTCCGTTCGGGCAGTAGGCCGGATTGGAGTGTAGCTGCTAGGTCCCTTTTTAACAAACTACACAAGCTCCGTTCGGGCAATAGGCCAGATTGGAGGATAGCTGGTAAATATTTTGTTAATGAAACGCCAGCTTATTAATAAAGCTAAGCGTTTCCTTTGTTAGTATTTAATGTATTATTATTTTTAATAATAAAAGGAAATATATATTATATTAAATATTCTTTTATTTTAAGCAAAAATATAGGTATGTAATTACAAAAAAAAAAAGAAAACTCTCCGGTGAGAGAAAAAGAGAAGCTCCTTAAAGATGTAAGCTCAATTTATTTTATTTGAAAGCTCTTAATATTAACCTGGGGGGTTAAGCCTAGAGCGCTTGTATGTCCCCAGAATTAAATAGAGCTCAATTCGAATTTCTTTTTTAATCAAAACCTTAGATAACAAAGGGCGTTAAGCTTAGGCGCTTATATGTCCCAATTGTTATCGGTTTATTAAGTTTATGTTAATTTTTCGCTTTAAAAAGCAAAGGGCGTTAAGCTTAAGCGCTTGTATGTCCCAATCGCTAAGCGAAAAATATTCTACGGCCAAGAAATTTATATTAGGTTCTTGATTAAATGTCAACTCAGGTAAACAAAGGGCGTTAAGCCTAAGCGCTTGTATATCCCAATTGTTACCGGTCTGAGTCGATTCAAGAATAAGGCGCGCGAGTCAGCGAGACTCGGGCTTTTATACGCGCCGAGCTTCTCTCCATCTCTCTTACAATGGCGGGGAGCTTTTAAAGTTGCGCGCGCTTACAGACTTTACAAAGTTTCGGAGTTTTATTTCTCCGTCTCGCTCGCTCTTATATGCTTAAATATTAAGACATAGTAAGCGCGCTGTGAGGTTGCCTCGCGCGCTGTAAGCCAGCTGTGCATAGACCTATATACAACCTTGTATATAGGTCACGCGCTTACTATGCCTTTATGCGCTTAGAACTTAAAATTTATTAATAAAATAATAAAATAAAATTAAAATATGAATAACTAATGATTTAATAAAGAAAAAAAAATATATTATTTAAAAGAAATAATTAATTTGAAAGCAGATAACGAATTAAATAAATAAATAATTTGAAAATAATAAAAAATAAATTAAAATTAAAATGAAAAAATCATTTAAATAATTAAATAGTAAAACATACAACAAATACTAATGAAAAATAAGAAAATAAAATCAAATAAAAATACAAATTTTAATAATATTTAAAAAAATAAAAAAGGGAAGAATAACGGGGCGCTTTGGGGCGTCAGAACATCATTATTTTTAGGAGACAAAATAACTTTATCTATTAGATTTTCACTATTTATTTTTATTTTATTTCCAAATATTTCTTCGACAAGATGTTCTCTTATGATAAGATTTTCTGGTATAACACTTGGTTCATTATCATCTTCAAAAAGATTACGACGTTTTCCTTCTCCGATATCTAAAATCTCAAAAGCAAATTTGGAAGTCATAGATATTTCATCCCAAATTATTATTTGTGTTTCCTTTAATTTTTTTCCTTCTGCAGAGTTAGGCTTAACATTACATGTTGTGCAATCTGTTATATTCAACGGTAGTTTAAATGTTGTGTGCACTGTTTTTCCATCAATCAATGAATTCGCTGCTATACCTGTCCAAGCAACACATAAGTAACGTATATTATAATATTTAAAATAAGCTATTAAAACGTTAAGTAAATCCTTTTCCACCTGGTCCATCAATAAAAATACATTTTTGTTTATTTTGATTTAAACTTTTTATAGTAGAGTCAAATATTTGCCTTTGTTTCTCTTTTGAGGAATTGATTTTTGTTTCCAATTTATTTAGAATATCATCATTATAATTTAAAATTTTTTTATCATCATTATCTTCTATGTATGTGCTTATGTTAGGGAAATCAAAATCATTTAAAGAAAATCCATTGATATGTAAATTATTTTGAATAACAATCAATGCCAATATTTCGCCTTTATCTTTTTCGTATTTAGGATGATAAAACTTATCTTTATATTTTTTGTATAAATCTCGTGCATTTATGAGATTATGAAAAATGCAAATAAAAGCGAATGATTTACAAAGAGCATGAGGGAATTCTGTTAATGATGCTTCCTCTAAACATCGGTCCCACTCTTCATCTTCATTAATTAATTGTTCAGCTTTAGCTGCTTCATAAAAAGAAGTATATATAACATTATCAATAGTACGTAAATCTTCAAAAGATGTGGCGCCTTTAACATGTAATAGCCCTGCCCTATTGGCCCGGGCGCAGCCTTACTTGGCCTAGCACCCGCATCCTTACCACCTTTGTGTGAGGATGTTACCTAGCACACATTTTCCTATTTTTTATTTTTTCCTATTTTCTTACGTCCTACATATCTTTATCCTAAGCTACCTAATAACCCACATCCCCGAGAAATCTTAGACTGCCGCGTTCCAGAGCAGTCGGTAAGCAGATTTCTACGGTCGGTTCCCGCATTTACCCAGGCTTATTAGGCCTGTGACGCAGGGAAAACTCCCCCAGGAGAAAACCCACGCCAGGAACATTGACCCATCGCACTCAGAGATTCTTTTTCCGATGATAAAAAGCCTGAAAAAAATTTCAGGTTTTCACCGGGAATCGAACCCCCGACCGCTTGGAGTGAAAGTGTAGAGACCGTATAAGGCGTGCGCCTTAGCCGGTTACGCCACTGACGCTCCTTTTTAACATGTAATAGTAATAATCTAATAAAGTAGCGTTCTCTATCTTTTGGATTTACCAAATACATTCTACTAAGTATTGGTTTCCTTATTTTTTTTCTTTTATTCCACTTTTTTAGTTTTTCGTCAAATGTATAAAAATGCGGTGTTTCTGTATACAAGTAATCTCGAGCTTCTAAATCTTCTCGATTCAATTCGACATTTGCTGTTAATGTTGTTCCCACATTTTTCTGCATGATCGTTTCTTCTTTTCCTTCTTTAAAAAATACATTTTGTTGATTTTCTTCATGAACGCTTAGACGTTTTATAGTATGTGAAATAACATGTAAAGGATATTTTCATAATCTGTACATTGCTTGAGATGGACATAAATATCGTGTATTAATGTATTGTTGGGTTTCGTCATATTCATATTCAACATTTTCACAATTGTCATTTTGAAAAGTGTCTTTATTTTTTGATTGAAAATCCACATTTACTTGATGTATTTTAATATATGCACAATCATGGTCTTTATAACAGTATTTCGATGAATATTTAATGCAGTGTACAGTGGAACAAACTTATACGTTCATGTGTGCATTAAATTTCAATAATAAGTAAGGATTATATGGAACAACAAATCCATTATCTGCAATTATTTTTGTAAATTTACTTTCGAGAATTATTTTGACGCCATCATTTTTACGTTTGTATAATGGATAGTCATTGGACTTGAATACTGTTGAACCATCAAATTTTTTTGGGAAACTTTTTGTACATTGTTTCGTATTTTTATCCATACATGGACAATTTATATTTTGCATACCACAGGGACCGTGTATCATAAATTGTTTAACAATACTATATAATTTCCGATAAATATTTTAATTTGGGATTTCTGCATTTATTATTTCATCAACTTTTTCGAGAGTGTTAATTTTATCATTTTTATCTAAGAATAATAACATATGCATATGTGGTAATCCTCGTTTTTGAAATTCAATTACGTAACTATACGCAACACCTTTTTCAAATATTCCTCTTTTAATTACTAAATCTTTAAATTCTTCCACTTTTTGATGAAATACTTTTGTTACATTATCAGGCCCATCTATTGAATTTTCATAATTTTCCAAGTTTTCAATTATTTCTTTCCAATGTGGATTATACGTTATAGTTAAAAAAAGGTCAGGTTTACCATGATAATTTACAAGTGTCATCGAGTCCATGTAATTTTGTTTCATAAATCGTGGACTGCCTGTAAAATTTGATGGTAATATGACCATTTTTCCAATTTTTGACGATTCTAATTCTTTTTTGTTATGTACATAGTCCATTACTCCTTTGTAACAATCACTTCTTAATATATTTTGATTTTTTCATATAAAATATAATCTAGAGGTTTCAACTTTTACAAATGCATCAATGATTGCCTGATGAGATATTTTTCCCAAATTGAGGTATGGATTAAATTCATTTCTACTAAATCTATAATTATAAAATGGCAAATTTGAAATATCAGTTTTTCCAAATTTACTTTTCATATTTGGCATCCATCCATAACCAACATTAGGATAAATTAGCGGATATGTCGTAGGATCTGTATGTTGGCTAACTGTTGGTATACTAATTGGTTTTTCATACTTAAAGTAAATGACAATATCACGTGCGATAGGAGGAAGATCATCTTTTCCAACATATACTATCGCGACTTCATTACAGGTAGGTACATTATATCTATTTTTATCCAAATTGTTATTGCGGACAATAGGCATTGCAAGTGTTTTTGGAGGACAATTCATTTTTGCACATCGTTGTAGTTCTTCTTTTTCTACTTCATGCATCATTTTATAGGCTTTTGCATAAGGGTTAATGTTTCTTACCAAATTATCTAATTCTTTTAATAATACTAAATTTGTATTGAATTTATTACGTTTAATCGTTGCAATTTCATTATCGAAAACATATAATTGTCCATATTTACGTGCTTCATCTTTATTAGGATGCAAAGCATACATATTATGATAAATTTGTCTACATATTTTCATAACTTGTGGTCCTTTACCTGTCAATTCATAAAAATTAGCGCCAAAACTTGCGAACGCTAAAGCATTATTACTTTTATGACAACAATTGGAGAAATCCTTACTTTTACTATATTCGAAAGCAAAATGCTTTGCATCACAATAAACACATATATGTGTCATGGAGCCAATGTAATTTTCAGATATAACATTTTCATTAAAATATATATTTGCAATACAACCAATGAGTTTGAAATTACTTTGTTCTGCTAGAACTTTTTCATTCAATTTCTTTAATTTTTTTCCCATTATGTCCTTAATTTTATCATTTTTTTTTTTGTTTATCATGACATTATCATTGCTATTACAAATATTATTATTGTTATTTTCAATATAATAATTAATGTCTTCAATTTTTAATCGTTTACACTTTATAAGTAACGTTTTTAATTGATAAGAATCATATTTATATTTTCACTTTCTCTCATATGTTGGTTTATGCATTCCAATATTATAATTAAAATGTTGGAATTGGTAAATATTATTATTCATTTGCGTTTTTTCAATAACATCTAAAATTTCCAATTGTTGATCGTCAATTTTTTCAATTATTTCCATTTTATCATATTCAACATAATTTTCATTTTTTAATTTTCTATAAGTTTTTTTTTGCGTAATGCTTCTTTTTAATGTAGCTGTTTTAATTTATCAGTACTTATATTTTGAATCGATTTGACTTTTGCTATTCTATTCTCTTCTAATATTTTTTCATATTTACGTGATTGTTCTTTTTTCAATTTTATATAAGCTTCTTTCTTTCGTGAAGCCTCATTTTCACGTATTTGTTCCAATTCACCATTACTTTTTTTTTCTTTGAATTCCATTTTGGTTTTCTTAGTATTTTTTAACATTTCTATATATTCAGTTGGTTCAGAATCTTTTAATTTTATATAAGCTTCTTTCTTACGTGAAGCCTCATTCGCACGTATTTGTTCCATTTCATCATTACTCTTTTTTCCTTGGATTCCATTTTTTTTTTAGTATTTTTTAACTTTTCTATATATTTATTTGGTTCAGAATCTTTTAATTTTATATAAGCTTCTTTCTTACGTGAAACCTCATCAGAACGTATTTGTTCTAATTGATCATTACTATTCATTTTCTTGAATTCTAATTTCGTTTTCTTAGTATTTTCTAACATTTCTTTATATTTATTTGGTTGTCCCTTTTTCATTTTTGAATAAGCTTTTTTCTTTCGTAAAGCATCATTGCCACGTTTTTGTTCTAATTTTTTATTTTTTTTTCCTGCATTTTTGTAATTTTCTGTTTTATTGCATTTTTTCGATATTCATTCGATTTTTTTGTCACCTTTTTCTTAATCAGTTTTGTTATACATGAAGATTCCTTGTTATCTATTTCTTTTAATTTTTTTCTTTCTTGATTTAATTCAACCTCATTATTCCTAATTTTATCATCGTTATAATTTATGCTAACATCATCAAAATCCATTAAATAATAATTTTGTCTTAAAAAATTTATTTCTGAAGAGTCATCGTCAATTTCCATTGGAATTATTTCAAGATTAGAATCTTTTGGTTTGCAATATATTTGCATCATTTTTTTTTTGTTCTGCTAATAACTGCATTTGTAATTTCTTTTCAAGAAGTTCAATCTCAGCGTTATCTAAATTTAATGGTATTTTATTCAAACAAGTTTCATGACAAAAACTTCTTCTTATGATGTCGGTGGATTATTAAAATTGATAGTTGCATTATTATAATTATGTAAAATTGGAAACATTGTTATTTGCTGTGTTTCAAAAATTTTCAATAAATGTAATCGCATTTGGGAAATATCGTATTTTAAGCGACATGGACATAAATTGTAAAGTATTAAAACAACAAAAGCAATTGCAAAAACGCCGCAATCATAATTATTTGTATGTGATTGTACTGTTTTGAAAACTATGCTTAGTTCTGATTTGTTCAGAAATAATTTGTTTGTATAGATTTTATGCTCATCTTGTAAATATTTAAGATTGAAGCTGTCATATATATGAATTATTTTATTATTATAATACATACAAATCCAGTGACCACTTTTGAAATTACCAGAAAATAATAATTGTATAAATTGGGTATCAATAGGTACTGAATTAATATATTGCGGTTTTTGAATAAGTAAAGTTAAAGTTAATAAAAAAAGTAAAATATAATTTAGCATAACAATAATTATATTAAGATTTATTCAAGTGTAACAGTTAATTATTTATTTGTTGACCTTAAAACAAATCTATTGTTTCATTCGTCGATATGAGTACTAATTATAGTGCAATATAAAAGAATAAGTAAAATATAATTTAACATAACAATAATTATTTAACAATCAATAATTTATTTGTTGACCTTACAACAAATCTATTGTTTCATTCGTTGAGATGAGTACTAATCAATTTAAATAATATGAATTATTATATTTATTTACTTCGATAACAAATATTTTTGCATTTCAGCTACAACGAGTAAAATAACAAGATTCTTTTTTCAAGTATCTTTTTTCATATCATTAGCTAATGTAAATAAGAGATATTAGGAAAAAATTATCTTATAAAAGCTAAGTATAGAATTAATAATTTTAAGATATTATAACTAGAAACTTCAAAACAGTTTTTCTTAAATATTGTATTTTAAAAATCTTCACTCTGCTTTTAAATAATATTTTTATTCTAAAAAGAATTGAAATAAATGTAAGGGGAAAAGGTGTTTGGTGCCCTTTATCGAAATGTCATAAAGTAAAATAACACAATAAATCACAATTTATTACTTATGATAATTTTCTTTACTCTTTTTATGTTAATTCAAATAATGTTAAATATATTTTTATTATTTAACTAAATCTTGCTATCACTTATATGTTATATGTTATTGAAAGTGAAATATATTGTAATATAATACAATAAGTAAGATATAATTTAACATAACAATAATTATATCAAGATTCATTAAAAAAATATAGAGTCACCCTGTTGAAAATATATACGTATCTGAGATACGTAACAAAATTACGTAATCCATACGTAACAAAGCGTTCGAATTTGTTACGTATTATGGAATACGTATTTGATATTGATGATACGTAGTTTCAATACGTATTCCAAGGGAGTGAGAAATTACGTGTTTCATACCAGAAATATGTAATTATTCGCACAATATACGTAACAAAAATACGTATTTTTATCACATGGTACGTATCCTGAACACATCCTTCCATTGGAATACGTAATTTTTGTGAACATTTATGCCAGATCTACGTATTTTTCATACATATCTCATGCGTATGATACGTAATTTTCGATTTGAATTTCGGGCTTGAATACGTATTGCCTTTAGGATACGTAATTTTTGTAAACACTTAAGCCAGATATACGTATTTTCCATACATATCTCATGCGCATCATACGTAATTTTCGATTTGAATTTCGGGCTTGAATACATATTGCCTTTAGAATACGTAATTTCGAGCATGAGAAACGTATCAAAAATACGTATATCTGGCATAAGTGTTTATAAAAATTACGTATTCCAATAGGAGGATGTGCTCATATCTTTGAAAAATATGAACACATATTAATCATAAATACGTATCTTTGTTACGTATATTGTGCGAATAATTACGTATTTCTGGTATGAAATACGTAATTTCTTACTCCCTTGAAATACGTATTGAAACTACGTATCATCAATATCAAATACGTAACAAATTCGAACGCTTTGTTACGTATGGATTACGTAATTTTGTTACGTATCTGGGATACGTATATATTTTTAACAGGGCGTTGCACCAATAAATGAATTGTTTAGAAAAAATTCATTTTGAAATATTTCTTTTTCATATTTAAAAATCTTTTTGAAATATCAAACTTGAATCATATTCTTTAGTAAAGTTTTGAGAACTTAATAGAAAAAACGTCTATTTTTTTTAAGTATTTAATATCTATTATATTTATTGTGAATTTTATAACATGTGTAATTCATGTAATTTTTTCTAGATACATTTTTAATTCATCGTTTAACATGTAATATCAAAATTAAAGTTCGAAATGTATTCTTTTAAATGAGATTGATAAATAAAACCATATTTTTTTATAATGATTAATATTTGGAATTAAATCTATACCTATTCATTCATTGGTGACATTTCACATAGAATATATATATTTGCACATACGCACATCCACATTCACATACATACATACGCATACATTTACAACATACAGATATTATTCAGCAATAATGTACAAACATGAGCACTTACACATGCCCTCACACACACATACATACAAATACATAGATACACATGTACATACACTTTTACACATGCGCACATACACATAAAAACATACATTTGCACATATGCATATATATACATATATTTAAACAAATGCATATTCAAAAATACACATACACACACATACACACACATATGTATGTATATATATATATATATATATATATATATATATATATATATATATATATATATATAATTACATACACAAATACATTTAAAAATGGATACTTTGAAATTTAAAATATTTTAAATTGAAAAATATTTTTTATAAAGGTCAGAATCTTAAACTTATGTTAGATGCTTTGAATAATTATAAATAGAGAATAAACAGATTTGGAATTGAAAATATGTTTTTCACTTTTTTATTCAAAAGATGATATGAAATGTGTACTAAGAGAATGTAAAGAATGTCCCATTGGAGATTCTATTGATTTACAAGTAATTTCTTTGACAGAAGAAGATTTATATGAAGAAATAATTGATAGTGTTTGAAAAAAATCAAATTTACTGAATAAAACTAGCACAATTGAAAATTTCTTAATAGAGTTAAGAGAGCGTGCTCTCACTGTAAAAGCTCATAAATTGGTCAAAGAAATCCAACGTATAGCAATTAAAGAGGTTAAACTTTTAGCGAAAAATAATGACTTCCAATTAGTTATTCATGTCGATTTTGCAGAAAATTGGACAGTTCTGCTTCAAAATGAAATTCAAAGCTATCATTGGAGTGAAAACCAAATATCAATATTTACGTCAGTATGCTATTTTGGAAATGATAAAACAGTCAGTTATGTCACCGTCTCTGATGATATTAAACATGATTCGTCTCATTCCCTAATGGCTATAAATTTAACTATCGATAAATTAAAACAAAATCATATTGCGCAAGATCTTGATGAAATCATAACCATTTCCGATGGAGCTGCCAGTCATTTCAAAAATAGATATCAATTCTATGAGCTTCAAAACTCAAAAGTAAACAGAAAATGGCTTTTTTCTACAACAGGTCATGGTGAAGGCGCTTGTGACGGTATTGGTGGTTAAGTTAAACATTATGCTACCACGCATAATCTGTCCAAGAAGAGTGCAGATTTTATTAGGAACGCTGAAAATTTCGCCACTCAAGCATCAAAATATACTCCGTCGATTAACATTCTTGTTATCCGCAAGGATAACAAATTAAAGTTATTCAAAAGATTCACTGTTGGGAAAGTGAATGAAACCAAATCTACACTGCCAAAACTTCGAGACATGAGTGGCAAAAAGTAAATTAAAAGGTTTTATTCAAATTCGGATTTTTTTATTCACATTAGTTCTCAATTCATTAGTGTTCTTTCTTAATTGTATCGCATATTATTTGTTCATTGAAAATGACCAAATAATATATTTTAGTATTTAAAAAATTCACCTTTTCAAAATTTAAAATTCAAATTCAAAATCTAAAATTCAAAATTCAAAATTCAAAATTCAAAATTCAAAGTAAATATATTTATTTAAAGTTCAGCATTTTTTTTTAAACTTGAAATCATCATAATTTTGGTTCTAATTGATCAAAATATTCGATCCGGGGTTTATTTTAAAGATTATTGTTGATATTTTTGATATATTAATAAACAAAAGCATAAAAATAGTTGTAAGAACACGTAAAGTTGGAAAAATAGTATGATGCGCTATGGTATCAATGTTTTAAAATCGAAAATATAAAAAAAACGTTTAAAAATCAGTTTAAAAAAAATAAGGCAAAATCGCATATTCTCACCTACCCTAAAAGTAAGTATTTTTTATGTATAAAATCATATAAAAATTTAAAAAAAAAAAACATAGTTTTTGAGAAAATCGTGTTTGAAAAAAATCGCTTTTTTTCGGTTTTTTGTAAATAACTCAGTGAGATCAAATTGCATTACAAAAATCGAGATTGCATTTAAAACTAGACAGAATTCCGCACTTTTGTTAAAAGAACGGCCAAAAAGGTTAAAAATTGACGGAGCTATAGTCATTTAAAAGTAGAGGTTCATTTTCAATTTTTGAATTTTCGTTTTTACATCCAACACTAAAATTGCTGTAGTAAAAAAAAAAAAATTTTTGAGCGTTCTGCGAGGTAAATTTTATCTTCATATACATAATAGAAGGTATTTTTATTACTTAGGAAGAAAAAAAAAAATTCGGTCAGTGATGGCCTGCATGAATCTGAATGGAATCAGCCATATACATTCATATTATTGGCTATTTCTTTTTGATTTCTAGTTATTATGTTACTATCCATTTTTAATTGGTTAATATTGTTCTCATTTTTCATTTTATTCTTGCCAATTTTGGTATTAATGTAAGTCCAAAGTTTTTTGGGGTCGTTATTATTTCTTTTTATAGTTTTTCTTTCATATTCTGTTTTTGCTGTTTTGATATCTTTATCTCATACTTTGACAAATCTTTCGTATTCATTTTTGAATTGCATGTTATTTGGACTTTGCTTTAATTCATTGTATAAAATTTCCTTTATATTGCATGATTTTATTATCGCGCTTGTTATCCAGTTTTTTCCTAGGAACACTCTTTTTTGTTTTTTGTTTTTTTGTTTTTATATATTTAGAATTTTCTATACAAAATTGAATTTCTTTTATCATTAAATTAATTGCTTCGTTCTTTCAGGCCCCCGTATATCTGCCAATTGTTTTGCTTAGCTGTATTAAATAATTTTTTGTAATTATAAAAGTAAATATTTTTATCTACATCAATATTTTTATCGATATTCTTATTATTTTTCAATTCCAAGAATAGTGGATAATGATCCGTTACTGGTACCATTAGCGTGAGAAATTTTGTCATGATTGTATCAGTTTTAATAAACATATTGTCTATAAAAGTTCCTTCATCAGCATTTAAATTTTTTGATCCAGTTATATTAACATATCCTGGCAAATACCTCTTTAAAATAAGTTATTCAAGAAGTCTACGCTCAATGAATTATATTCATGTATATTTATATTAAAATCGCCTATTATTATTTGATTAATGAATTTGCTTTTTAATTGCAAAAAAGATATCAAATTCATATTGGATTCAGTACAACTCAAACCATGTGATCTATATAAGGACGATATTTCAAGTTGACTTTTATCATTTAGTTTTATAATAGTATTTAGTATTTTAAGTCTTCCAATTTCTATAGTTTCAGCAGAGTGTAAAATATCATTCCTTACATATACCTCTACCCCATCAACTTTATTAATATCTCAATAGTTCCTGGTAGAAAATTAAGCGTAATTTGCCCAGAATATCTCAAATTTCATGTTCAGTGGGCAGATTCTGTTGACATGTTTTGCCCAAAAATCCCACTTACGACGGTTTTTGCGCAGAATCCGCCAAGAATTTGTTAAAAGTGAAATAAAATTGATTCGAGGTTATGAACGAATTGTATATTATAAGCAAACATTACTGTAAAATTTTCAGCTAAATAATTACAATTTAATTTTAAGATATAATAAGTATTTTTTTTTTATAAAAAAAAGATTAATATATAAAGGATATTGTCCTCTATATGATTAATCTCTTTTATATGGTGAAGTCGAGGGAGTCCAGCCCGGTACCCGCATAACACATTACATCAGGCTAGATTGTCAGACCCACCATACCGAAAACTCTGACTATCGATGGATGGTCAGCCACTTTTGTGACCAACAATCAACCGATACCCAATGAGGTCGGATTTTTTAAGAGTCGCGATATAAATGGCACATACACTATTTTTCTTTCAAAAAAAAGTTAGAGGTACCTGGCCAGGATTCGAGCCCATGCCCTCCGCGTTGAAGGCAAGAGCTCTATCCATTACGCCACCACGCTCTTACAAGATATAATAAGTATAAAAAGACAAGAAAAAATTTTTTTTACAAAATATGAATTTTGCAAATTAAAGTTAATTGAATGATTTTGTGAGATCACAAACATTTATTATTTTTATAAATATCTATTAGATTGATGCATAAATAATGTTTAGATAGCATGAGTATGTGAAGAATATTCAGTTGATAAATTTCATGAAAATGTCATAAATTATTTGTAATAAATTTTTATCAAATAAATAATATAAGACAAATCCTTGAACTTTTTAATAAAGAAAAATAGAACAAATATATTTATTAAATAACTTGAATAAAAACTTTGTTTTAGTTAAACCTACTCTGAAATAACCAACGTAGATTTTGTTTACACTGGTATTGCTCCGTAGTAATGTGATGATACATTTTTTTCTTACAATATTAAGTAATGAAACATTTTTTTACCTTGAATATACACTGAGAGAAATCCCATAATAAATATAACTATAGATTGTATTAAAAATTACTATATTATATAGTACGAGTGAGACATTTCCGCGTTATAATAAAAATTACTAAATTACATAGTAGAATTTGTAAAAACACAGATACGCAGAAAAAATTTTTTTTTATTTTTCACCCGCAATTTGATATTGAAAATTTTTTTAATTTATTTAATTTATTAATTTAATTTTTTAAAAACAATTTACCTTTGTAAGAAACAGACCTGAAGTGGAGTCGAACCCGGGTACCTCGAGAACGGAAAGCGTGAACGTTACCGAATGCGCCATCATGACATGTTACTTATAAAATTTCGAATCGTCTACATATATTACAGAACTATACTTTCAATTTGGTAGAAAATTTTGAGGTTAGAAATAAATTTACAGATAATCGACTCGACATTATTATTTGAAATAATAAAATTTATTATATTCATAATAAAATTTATTATATGCATAATAAAATTTATTATTTTTATAACATTAATTCCAACATAAGATATCAAATATTTTTACTCTGTCATAACAAATTTTACTATAGCATAATTTTTACTATGCAATATAGCAATTTTTCTAATAAGATATAGTTTCATTTCTTAAACGATATTGTCAACGTTATCAAATTTTATAGTAATATTTGTTATAAATATAATAAAAATTATCATAATGCAGAAATGTCCCAGCTGACTTATAAAATATTAGTATATTATGCGTCAAGGCCGCAAAACGTATCATTCTTGGCAAGTGCATGCTGAGGGGCCGAGCGAAGCGAGGCCGCTCCAGCTGCTCGAGCAAGAATGATACGTTTGTGGCCGTGACTGCATATACTATTTTTTGCCCGAAGGCCGTTAAGCGGAAGCTGGAGCGGAGCCCCCCATCTATAAAGAAATAATTGATAATTCTTGAAATATAAATAAATTTATTAAAAAAATTTAATTATAAAAAATAAATAACTAATAATTCTTAAAATGCAATAAAAGGATACAATAAAAAAAATTCCATTATAAAAACCACTATTAACTGTTAAAATATAACATTAAATTTAAACAAAAATTTAATAAAATATAAAATAAAGCTAAGCTATAAAAATTATAATTAAAAAATATTAGTTAAAAAAAGAAAAAAAAAATTTTTTTTAAATAGAATGAAAAAAATTCGATTGTAAAAACAACTAATAACTGTTAAAATATAATATAAAAATTAAATAAAAATACAACAAAATATAAAACGAAGATAAACCATAAAAATTATAATTGAAAAATACTATCTAAAATAGAAAAAGAAAAGTTTTATCACGCGAAACTTGTAACTATGTCTTTTTTTCGCTCTCTCCTTTTCTTTCATAATATACATATATTAAGTCCACGTTATTCGTTAACGCATATCCAGTATAGTATATGTAAGAAAAGGATAGCGATATTAAGGAAAGCGAGCAGTTCCTTCAGTTCAATTCCAAGAATCAGCGATGCCGAGAACGTTTTTCTGCGAACTTTAATTGAAATAATACATTAAATATGCACATTTTTCTTTTGCGGCCTAGGACAAGAATACACTATTTTGTGCTCCGTATAGAGGACACAAAAATTTATTTTGCGGCCTGAAGACAAAAAAGTAATTTTTACTACTATCTATAACTAAAGTTATTATTTATTTTTCTCAGTATGTATATATATATGTATCAAATATAAGACTATAGTTCATTAATGATTTTAAAAAATCTTATCCGTTGCTTAAAGTCCTATTGATCTATAAAAGATTTAATATTTTCTATTTTGATGGTTGTCGAAAGCTTTCTCAGTCAATTTTTAACAAAATGTCCTCAAAATTTCCAGTAATTTTCTATTTATATATGTTAACAAAATAATAATGCTGGAATTTTGATAAGATAAATTGAAGTAAATATTATACTTAATTATATACATAAAATTCACAAAAATATCTATTTTTTGCAATATTTTCAACTTTTTCTGAACCAAACTTTTAAATTCTTTTTTTTAAAAAGAACTGAAACTTTCATTTTGTAAAGATATATAAATTAAAGATCTCTAGAAATTTTGATGTCAATTTGTTGAAAATTGGCAGGAAAAGCTTGCGATAACTATCAAAATAGAAAAAATTAAGTCTTCGATTCAAAAATCAAGTGTTTGGATAAAGGAAAAGATTTCAATCATCAGATGAGATTGTTTTAAATTATTCACTGACTGAAGTCTTGTATTTAATATAATACTAGCAAAAAATACCTCGCTCCTAACGTCGCTCGGTTGAATTTTCATATATTATATTATTATGTATAAATTAGCCAATTTTAAAATAAAAAAGAATTGACGCAACTTATGAATTGTGATATTGTAGTTTTGGACTAAATTAAATTTTTCTATTTTTATAAGAAACAATAATTAAAGTTACAACGTGCATAAAAATTTTTTAAATTCAAATTATATCTTGATGAATTAAGAATTTGTTCTACTAAATTGCGTTCGAATAAATGAAAAAATATAATAGGATCTTTTTTCTTTTTAATCGCGTGTTTCAATCACGAACCATGAAATAATCGAAAACAGTATTTGACGTTTACTAGAACTAACAACTGCACGGAGAAAAGAAAAGTATTGTTAAAATAGGTTCTAAATCAAGTTTATCTAATTTATGTATTAAGGTACTTAAAAAAAGAGTGACGATATGATTTCAATTAGTACTATAGCTTGAATTTTAGGGACTAATGTTGGTATTATTATATTATGAAGTGAGAGCATAAATTTGCGATGCTTACTGCCTTTTTTTTGGTAGACTGATCTTTCACCTACTCGATTCAAGGGCAATATTTCGCAGAAAATGCAATTATTAACCTCTTTTCGTGCGGCTTTTCCTGTTACTAAAATTGAAAATTATTAAATATAGAATTATTTATATAATATATAACTCTTTAAAATTACTAATAATTAATATTTAAATTCGTGATACGCAAGGATTAAAACGATACATGTTTATCTTCCATATTCCGTTTTAAAATAGTTACTTTTGAGTTTTAAATTAATGATTAGAAATTTAAAATTGATATATATATTATATGATTTATATTATATTTATCAACTGTTGAAAATCGTTACACAATTTGTTGGGTTTTACGTTAACAGGTATTAATTATATTGAAGTTTTTCGCTCCTAACGTCGCTTAGTTGAATTTTCTTTTATTATATTATTATGTATAAATGACTAATTTTAGGTAAATAATAATTAATTAATTTAATTTTGAGTACTGCATAAAATTGAAAATAATTTGATGAAACATAATATAAAAATATATGTACACATGTGCTTAAAGTAAAAAAGCGTATAATTTATTTCAAGTGACTATTTCTCACTCTACTGCCATTAGAAAAACAAAGATAGTACGATATTTGATGTAAATGAACTGAGAACTGGGTACTGAGTTACAACTATAATTCCCAGACCTCAATATATGACCATGAATTTGAATTATGAAATTAATTTATAAGTGAAACATGCTTAAAAGAAATTCGTGTTGATTTCTAATAAAAATATCTTCACAAATGTATTTTATATATATATGAAATACGAAATTTAAATAGAAAAAATTATAAGATTAAAATACAACATTTTAGTTAATTTTAAATTCGAATATTTCGGAATAAAAAAATAACTATTTGCACTTACTTAACAATCCTTTTTGCATCTAATATAAAAATTTAATGAGATACAAATATTACAAAGTGTATGTATCACAAGTAAGGTTTGCATTTCATAAATATTATAATTTTTAGAAAATTCTTGATATTAATAGATTATTAATTTGGAAAATTCAATATTTTTTTATTGATGACAAGTAACTTTTCAAAAATAGTTAAAATAATACTGTAAATGTCAATCAACATTTTCATCTAAATAAATTTCAACGCTATAATTATTAAAATAGACATTTTTATTTAACTACAATCTATTGTAATAATTATTTTTTAATATATATATATATTAAAAAAATAATAATTTTATTTGATGAACAGTTATATAAATATTATATATTTATAATTGTATAACTAAATTTATTAAATTAAAATTGTATTCAGTTATCATTCAGAGAATGAGGTATTTAAATTAGTTTTCATGAAAATATATTATTTAAAAAGTTACTTGTTAACAATTTTTTATAAATAACATACATTTAACCTTAATTACATTTTCATTTGTACATGTGTTTATATTTAAATGAATTGTGATTTATATAAAAATTGTTAGCAATTCATTTCATTGAAGCAATAATATTTTTAATAAGAGAAACATTAATTTTTAAAAATTATCAAATTACCTCATATGAAAAATTATAATTACATGATATAAAAATATTTTTTTGACACTCTGTGCGCGAAATTCAATTTCGCGTGCCTTTGTAGCGTACGCAAAATACTGTATTCGGACACACTGTAAGTTGAGCGTGCGCAAAATGATTGAGCGTGCGCAAAATAAACTCAGCGTGCGCAAAATAGATTCGGCGTGCGCAAAATGAATTCAACGGGCGTAACATAAACAGTATGTGAACTGATATGGGGTAAAATTAAAATAACATAATTTTTTTTCTATAGGTCAATGGATTGATAGGTGAAGTTGAAAATAATTTTTACCTTTATTTTATAGTTTTGAAAATAATCTTTTAAAATTTAATGAGATCAAATATATTTTCACAGAATATAAATTTAGTTGTTTTATAAATTGTGTTTTTTTATTTTATGAATTATTATTTATATTTCGGAGTCGGGGGGCTCCGCCCCCCGAATCTCAAGACCCCCCCTCTTCCGTCTCACTCCGAATCCTTGTAAATTAATATTATAAATAATTGACTCTCTCGATATCAACCTTTATTTTATAGTTTTGACAGTAATCTTTTAAAATTTAATGAGATCAAATATATTTTCACAGAATATAAATTTAGTTGTTTAACAAATTGTGTTTTTTTATTTTATGAACTATTATTTATATTTCGGAGTCGGGGGGCTCCGCCCCCCGAATCTCAAGACCCCCCCTCTTCCGTCTCACTCCGAATCCTTGTAAATTAATATTATAAATAATTGACTCTCTCGATATCAACCTTTATTTTATAGTTTTGACAATAATCTTTCAAAATTTAATCAGGTCAAATATATTTTCACAGAATATAAATTTAGTTGTTTTATAAATTGTGTTTTTTTATTTTATGAATTATTATTTATATTTCGGAGTCGGGGGGCTCCGCCCCCCGAATCTCAAGCCCCCCCCCCCCTCTTCCGTCTCACACCGAATCCCTGTAAATTAATATTATAAATAATTGACTCTCTCGATATCAAAGCATTATATACAATACTAATGTAAATTATTATGTTCAAAATAATCGATGTACGCATCGAATTTCGCGCAACTTGAGTCAAAAAATAGTATGTGTAACACGTGCGCTCAACGGGATTTGTCACTCGTGTGAGTTTGGCGCCCTCGCTTCGCTCGGGCGACAAACTCTCACTCGTGCCAGAATCCCTTATTTCGCGCACTTGTTACACAAAATACTATTTTAATATCGTTCGAACATAAATTTTATGAAATACAATTTAAAAAAATTATTTATTAGATATTAGATTTTTTTAATAGTCAATTATAAAGATAGGACAATATATAAAATATGAATAAATGTTTCTGATTATGTCTATAATTATGCATTTATATGTATGAACTGTCTAGATAGAAGTAGAATTCCCCCTAAAAAAGTAAATATTTCAAAAGAAAATTTACTTATTATTTGCGAAACATTTATTATGAATGCGGAAAAAAATAATATTCTGTAATATCACTCTATAATTTGTATTAAATATGATACAAATCATTGAAAGTACAATTATTTCATTATTTTAAATTTGTTGTCAAAGTTTGATTATATTTTACTATAAGAAGATAAAAAAATTAACTGTCTTTCCATTCTATTGCTAAATTTCCATAAAAGGAATGTATTAATTTGTAGTATGTCTCGTTATGATTATTTATTTGAATTTTTAAATTATTGCAATCATTAGTTTTCAAGATATTTAAATTTCTGATTCCAAATAGAAAAATTTTAGTAAATAATATTGGAACCCAAACTTCTCAATAAGTAATGAATAGATTTATGTAAAAATTTAACTGAATAATCTTCGTGATACATACTGTATGTTAATGCATCTATTTATTTAAAATTTTAAAATACAATGGAAATATAATCAATATTTATAGGTGGAAGTGTGCTGTCCATTTTACATCTCCTTAAATAATTTATGTTTATAAAATTTACATAATTTCATATAAAAACTATTAAAATGAGAATCATATATTCAATATAATTGTCAACTATGAATAAAAAGTTTAAAAAATTAAGTGATAACTTATAAATAGTTATATTATTTTATTGAATACATTTCCAACCTAAATAATTAACTTCATGTTAAAACTAAATTTAATTAGCATTCAATACCACAAGTTATTTAAAAAATTTATCATAATTCAAAATTATCAAAAAGTTATTTATAAAAAGTATTCCCATATCAAAATTTCAAAATTATACCAATTTAATTTTTTATTCTTTACATTAGAGAATTAGTTTTGATGTTGAAATTTTTTTGTGAAATGAAACATAAATATATATATATATATATATATATATATATATATATATATATATATATATATTATCTTATAGTAAAATATTTTATCACCTTGTATGAAAATTATTTTGTAAAAGTAGAATAATGCTGTGAATAAACAAATGATTATAAGAAAATATTGAAAACTGTAAATAACAATAAAAAAGCGTTAGGCTAGAAATAAATAATGATTCTCACATAGTATGGAAGATTTCACTGAAATATTTCGAATTATTCTACTGGAATATTTCAAAGGAACCTTTCATGCAGATTATTGAAAGTCTCCACGGAATATTTCAGAATATTCCACTGGAATCTTCCATTGAAAGCTTCCAGGAATATTTCAGGAATATTTCAAAGGAATGTTCGAAAACTTTTTCGGAATATTCCATGTAATATTCACGAAAGATTTCTGAAATATTGCATAAAATATTCCATGTAATGTTTATGAATATTCCAGCAAAATATTTCATGAAAGATTCCAGAAAGATTCCATAAACATTTCGCTGGAAAATTCCGATAAACTTTAAAATCGTACAGCGGATAATTACATGAATCTTTCAGAACTGGTCAACTAAATATTCCACAGAAAGATTTAAGTAATCTTCCAGTGGAATATTTCATGAAAGATTTTAGAAAGATTCCATAAACATTCCACTGGAAGATGTCAAAAAACTTTAAAATCGTATAGCGAAATATTAGATAAATCTTCTATAAATATTCCACGAAATGTTCTACAGAAATATTCAAGTAACCTTCCAGTGGAATATTTTATGAAAGATTTCAGAAAGATTCCATAAACATTTCACTAGAAGATTCCAAAAAAGTTTCAAATTGTACAGTGGAATATAACATAAATCTTCCATAAATAGTCAACGAAATATTCCACAAAAAGATTTAAGTAATCTTCCAGTGGAATATTTCATTAAAGATTTCAGAAAGATTCCAAAAACATTTCACTAGAAGATTCCTAAAAACTTTTAAATCGTACAGCGAAATATTACATAAATCTTCCGTAAATATTCCACGAAATATTTTACGCAAAGATTACAGTAATCTTCCAGTAGAATATTGCTTAAAAGATTCTAGAATGATTCCATGAAGTTTTCGTTGGAAGTTTGCGGGGAACGTTACGGGAGGTTTCCAGTGACGCCGATAAGGGGATGTTTGTTAAATAGGAGTTTTATCCCCAATTGGTTGAAAGATACCTCACTTACTATAAAAGCGAAAGGGTATCAGCACTTTGATGTGCACAGTCGAAGCGAATATTTATATGCGAATTTATAACTAAATGTTTATGTATGCGTATATGTATTGATGTATAAGTGTAAAGTGTTATTATATAATATATATATACCATCCCCTTACAGCATTTCACATTTTCCAAACATCTTCCAGGAACATTTCATGAAAGATGAGAGATTACTTAAACCTTCCATTTTTATATTCTTCAAATCTCTCAAGAGTATTCCATGGATTATTTCAATGTAGGAAAATTCAAGGACATACGAATATTACAGGAATATTTCACGGAAGATTCCTGAAATATTCCAAATCTTCCGTGCTAATATTCTGCGAATCTACCATAAATATTCCACGGAATATTTTACGATAGATTTCTAAAATCTTCCAGAAATATTTCATGGAATATTTCATGAAAAATTCTTTAAATCTTTCGTGCATATTCCATGAAAGATTCTTTAGATCTTTCGTTTATATTCCATGAAAGGTTCATAAAATGTTTTAAATCTACCGTTTTCATATTCCGGAAATTTTCAATGAATGTTCCAACGGAATATTTTATGAAATATTCCTGCAAGATTCCTGAAATATTTCAATAAAAGATCTGAGATGTCCTAGATCTTCCAATGAAATATTCTTAGAATCTTCCAGCAATATTCCATGGAATATTTAAATGTAGGAAGAATCAAGGACATACGAATATTACAGGAATATTCCATGGAAGATTCCTAAAATATTTCAAATCTTCGCGGCCAATGTTCCAGGAAGCTTCCATAAATATTTCATGCTGTGTGGGTTGTTTATTATCATTTATACATTATTTAAATGTAGATACTGCGAATAACCATAAACAACTGTAAATAAATTGAAGAATACAATTAATAAAAATAATTCAAAATAATCTTGATTTTACAACAAACTTTTTTACAACAAACTTTCTTTAATAAATAAATATATATATATATATATATATATACATATATATGGAACATTTCAAACCAACTGGAAGAGCAGAAAAATAAAAATGTCTGAAACTCTGGGAATGTATCTTGCCTGTTACTCAAAATGTGTAAAAAAATTTTCAAGGATTTAGATTGGGAGGATCAAAAGCCATAGATTCTTGAAATTTGGAAATTTTTCAAAATTTTTGGAAAAGTCCCAACTTGATAATTTTTTTTCCTGAAAATCCTAATATTTTAGAGGGAAATTCATGAGAATACTTCTTGTTGTTAATGAAAAGCAGAGTTAGCATGATTCTTTACAGACCTGAATTTTGAAGTTTTCTATTGGTTCTTATATGTATTACATGGTAATTGAAATTACTCATTGCTCCCCATTTTAGAAATTTCTTTTCGCGGGCTTATTTTCCTCTATTTCACGTGAACTTTGAAATGAATTTTTGATCATGTAAGTCAGAGCCATCAATGAGGAGTTAAAACAGTTTAAAATATATATTATCATGTATGATTAATTTTTATATTGAAAATAAATTAGACATGAAAATATATATTTCAAACTGTTATAACTCCTTATTGGTGGCTCTTTCTTACACGGTCAAAAATTTATTTTGAAGTTCATGAAAAATAGAAGGAAATAAGCCCTCGAAAAGCAATTTCTGAAGTAGCAGACAATGAGTAATTTCAATTACCATGTAATACATGTAAGAACCAATAGAAAACTTCAAAATTTAGCTCTGTAAAAAATAATGCTAACTCTCCTCTTTATCTAGAATAAGAAGAATTCTTATGAATTTCTCTCTAAAACATAAAGATTTTCAGAAAAAAAATCATAAAGTTGGTACTTTTTCAAAAATTTTGAAAATTTCCAAATTTCAAGGATCTATGGCTCTTGATCCTTCAAATCTAAATCCTTGAATATTTTTTTACACATTTTGAGTAACAGACAGAATATATTCCAGTTGGTGTAAAATGTCCCATATATATATATATATATATATATATATATGGGTCAATCCACGTCAAACAATGGCTCTGTCCAAAATTGTAGATCACTAAAAAAGTCGTGCATGGGCTCAAAATTTTCGTCTTACACTTTACTTTCTTTTGCAATGTGGCGATTTTGAAAAATCCAAAATGGCGGCCTTAATATGGTGACTCAAACTTAGAAATTTCATAAAAAATTTTCAAAAATTAATTTTAATTCATTCAAATCTGATTCCACATATCTTTTATATCAGAAATCAATTCAGCGTTCAATTTTACATGAGAGTATAGTATTGCACTCAAGGTAAAAAAATTTTACAATATCATCTGAAGGTCATATCGCGATACAATAGTTACTTCTCGAATTAATCATTGATAAACGTTGATTAGTAAGAAAATGAAGATACTGATAGGTAACTAGAGTCACTGAATCCAAATCTGATATCCGCTTAACTCTACCAGTCTCCATGAAGGTCATTCGAAGGTCAAATTTGATAAGATTAAGACACCTATAAGTTTTACGTGATGCTGGATCCGAATCCGAGACCTGTTGGAGTGTAAAACGACGTAATTACAGAAAAATTCGTTTCAAACTGCGGTTTTTTGGAGGACAAAAATTTTCTTTTAGTCAATATTTGATTAATTTTTACGTAATTACGTCGTTTGACACTCCAACAGACCCCGGTTTCGGATTCAGCGACACTTAAAACTTGAAGGTGTCCTAATGTTATCAAACAATAAAAGATATTCGCGATTTGACCTCCAAATGACTTTCATACAGATCTTGTAGGGTTAAGCAGACGTCAGATTTAAATTTAGTAACTAGAGTTATCTAGCAGTATCTTCATTTTCTCAGTAATCAACATTGATCAATGAGTAATTTGAGAAATAACTATTATTTCCCGATATGATCTTCCGATGACATTGTAAATTTTTTTTACCTCGAGTGCAATACATTATTCCTATGTGAAATTGAACACTGAATTGATTTCTAATATAAAAAAATATGTAGGATCTGATTTGAATAAAATAAAATCAATTTTTGAAAATTTTTTATTATATATCTAGGTTTGAGCCTCCATATTGGAGCCGCCATTTTGGATTTTTTTAAATCACCACATTGCAAAAGAAAGTAGAGTATAAGACGAAAATTTTGAGCTTATATACGATTTCTTTGGTGATCTACAATTTTGGACAGAGCCATTATCCGTTTGACGTGGATTGACCCATATATATATATGTATATATATATATATGTATATATATTATGTATATATATATGTGTATATATATATATATATATATATATATATATATATATATATAAATAATTGCCGAAAATAACACAGGCCAACAGAATTTGACAAAAATATTTTACCAAGAACCCCAGTATACTTTTCCGAAGGTTTTTTGCACGCTGAATCCGAATCCGAGGTCAGAATTGCTCTAAAGGCTCCAGTTTTTGAGATATCCTAACCTCAAAGTGCAAAAAACACCGTTTTTGACGTTATTTGAGGTTATGTAGCAAAGCAAATAACTTTTATTAAGAAAAACTGTATACACCAAATTAAAGTATGTTTCTTCTTTTTTCAAATGCCGTTGAGTTTGCTCGGATATCTTTTTTTTTCACAAAGTTACACCAATTTGAAAATTTCATGTTTAATGAATTTATGAAGCATCACACTATTCCGCTCAAGCTATCGAACAAGTAACTATATTGAAGAGCCACTTGTCAATTTAAAGCAAACTTGGTAAATTGTAAGAATACTAAAAAGTATTGTGAGCATCTTGTTTATATTTATAAAATCCCCGTTTAAGGGGTAGAAACCACCCCTATCAACCCCAAGCAGGCTGACTCACCCAACCCTGGGTAGAGCAAGTTTAATCAATTGCTTTTCGATAAATAAACTAAATGTTCTACCAAAGCTAGCCCTTTAAAACTTAGCCTAGATAGGCCTTATCCTATAAACCTCCCCATGTACCTCCACAACTCTTAAAAACCACCCTTCCAACCCCTAAGCAGGCTCACCCACATAACCCTGGGAAGAGCAAGTTTAATCAAGTGCTTTTCAAAGAAAAAACTAATTTTTTAACCACCGATAGGCGTACTAATCTTTATCTAGAAAGGCCTCATCCCCATACACCTCCACAACTCTTAAAAACTACCCCTACCAACCCCTAAGCAGGCTTACCCACATAACCGTGGGAAGAGCAAGTTTCATTAACTGCTTTTCGATACAAAAGAAACTAATTTTTCAATACATATTACCTCCATATGCCTCATTGCTATATAACTCAACCTCTTTCAAAAACCACCTCTTTCTGCCCCTTGCTGGCTAAACTACGTAACCCTAATTACAGCACGTTCAATTAAATGCTTTTTGATAAAAAAATTAATTCTTTAATCAAAAATAGGCATACAGATCTTAACCTGGGTATGCCTCATCCCTGTATACATGTATAACCCTAAAAAACCCTTGGGTAGGTTAATCATGTAATTCTGGGTAGAGCTATTTTAATCATGTGAAATTCGGTGAAGAAATTAATCTCATATAGACAAATGCAGCTTATTCTTTATATTCCAACCTTATTGTATTACGTAGACATTTTGTATATCCAATCAACGTAAGTTCTTTCAACCAAAAGACTCAAAGCTCAAGCCAGCCGGCATCAAATATTATATTCAACTCATACTTAAACTTTAATTCTGTGAAATTCATTAAGTATGTTGTAGCAATACTAATGTATTGTTAAATTGGGTATGTCAGATCCATCCTCTCTAAATTCATTTTTACTATTACTACGTTTTTATTAACTCGCTTTGGTGTCTGTCTGTCTGTCTGTCTGTCTGTCTGTCTGTTCGGTACGAATTTTGCAACCGATTGTAAACTAACTTCCTGATGAGCTAGAGACTTGAAATTTTAAATATAGCTCGGAACTGGATGACAATGCAATATTATAAAAAAATATATATATCTACCGAACAATATATTAATATATTCAATCATATACGGAGATGTTGGCAAAATTGAAGATTTGAAGATTTTATATATAGATACACTTTTAACATTAGTGTCTAAACATCTTCGAAAATTTTAAAAATCTTCTTTTGATATATTAATATATTAATATATTAATATATTAATATATCAAATATAGTAATATATTAATATAGTAATATATTAATATATTAATATATCAAATATATTAATATATTAATATATTAATATATTCAATATTATATTTTTGCATGCATTGTTGGATAATATAATTAAATATATATTCCCACCAAAAAATATATTAATACAATTATATACGGAGATATTGGAAAAATTGAAATTTTGAAGATTTTATATATAGATATACTTTTAACATTAGTGTCTAACCATCTTCGAAAATTTTTAAAATTCTTTAACTTCTCATATTGCAATTAGACATAAATTACAGCATTTTGTATTGTACATATAAAATTTGAGACTGTATTTTATTCATTTTATGGTCTATCAATGCATAAAACAATAAATTTTGGTTGAATTTCTAATAGCGTCATTATCGTCAAAATGGCGGGAAACTCAGCATGCGATTACGTGTTCTCTAAAAAAAATAGATGAAACACGTTTTAGTCCCTTGATAACAATATATATGCTATATAATATGCACTGTTGGACAACACGATAAAATTTATATATATATATATATATATATTAATATATTTAGAGGGATATACTCATGAAATTAAGTTTTTTAATTAATTGAACTAAAAAGTATAAAATAATATTAAAAATAAAAAAAAAACTTTTTAATGTACTACGTTTTTATAATGAACCAAAAAGTATAAAATAATGTGTAATGAAATGAAAAGTGAATAATGATTTGAAATAAAAAAACGTGGGGCGCATACAATACATAATAATAAACATGCGCCCCACGTTTTTTATTTCAAATCATTATTCACTTTTCATTTCATTACACATTATTTTATACTTTTTGGTTCATTATAAAAACGTAGTACATTAAAAAGTTTTTTTTTTTATTTTTAATATTTTTTTAACATAGACTGATCTCCCAGCGCACCTCGCGCGCACTCTGTCTCGCCGTTTCGCCTCTCTCGACTCTCTACGCTAATTGTTTTTTTCTCTTCTTCCGCACGCGTGTTGTCTGTCATTGGTCTCGACCAATCAAAACAGCTGTATAAAGGCTTTAACTTTAACCTCATATTTTTTTAAGGAGAGATAAACCTGAATTTTGCTAATGTCTAAAACTTAATTGAAAGAATTTGTTTTTAAACAAATTTATAATAAACGTTTAAGGTTAATTTTAATATAGATGTGGCTAAATTGTACTTGTAGAATATTATAGCTATATTTAAATGTTAACAAGGTAAATTGTATATATTTTACAACATTCGTTTAAAAAAATCAATATATAAATTCGAAACGTTTTCTTTACTATAACTTTTTTTTAGTGAATATTCCGGTACATGCGATTAATACTTTTTAAACTTTCTGTGTCTTTGTCAATATAATTGTTTAGAAAGATAAATATATCAGTTTATCATTTTTACTAAATCAGATCTAATGTAATTTAACATTACTTACTTATCAATTTTCTAATTTAGAGTCCAAAGATAAATTTTTAAAGATAAAATAGTTTCTGTTAATGATAAGATCAACATCACCATAATTTTATGATCACTTTATTTTTATTTTACTCAATTTTAACATCACTTGATTTTTCTACTTAATTATAATATCACTTAATTACTCTGATTTATTTTAACATTACATTGATATAGCTTGAAATCGAACATCACTTTCTTATAACTCCGTAAAGGCATCTTTACATCTTATTCAGAACAAATCTTTAGCTGTTAAGTTTTCAACTTTTGTAACTTTAATGAGAAAACCCCCAACATATTAAATTACATTTTACTGTTAAATTTAATTTGAAACATAAAATTTATTCTATCAACATGTCTTTGAGATGCCCTTGTACAAGCAAAAAAGATAAATTTTGTTACGTTTGCGGAAATTTTGAGACAGAAAATAACCGCAGATCTATTAATGAAACTATTAAACAAAAATTTTTAGAATGTTATGGAACAGCTATAACAAATTTAGATAAAACGTGGGTACCAACAATCATTTGTAGTTTTTGTCGAAACACATTAAATAGATGGAATGATATTAAAAATGATGTCATCGTTGAGCCGGTCATTTGGCGCGAGCCATTAAATCATGATAAAGACTGTTACTTTTGCGCTTATGATATAACAGGAATCAATAAAAAAAGGAAAAAAAGTTAAGACTCCTTCTGTAGATAGCGTAACACCTCCTAAAAGAGGAAAAATTGATAGTTCACAAAAAAAAGTCTCGGAACCACGTAGTCTTGAGCAAATTGATGCTATAGAAAGTGAGCACAGTAGTGACAAAGAATATTTTTCTGATGATGAAAAACCCATATTTTATAATCAAGACGACTTAGACGATCTAATCCGTGATCTAGGTCTTTCCAAAGATTCAGCTGAGTTGTTAGCTTCTAGGTTAAAGGAGAGAAATTCGCTATTGCCTGGTACAAAAATAACTGCTTACAGAAACAGAGAACAGAACTTTATAAAGTACTTTACGAGTGAAGATACCTTAGTATATTGCTATGATATTAAAGGACTTGTTAACGAATATAAAACAGCATCTTATTCTTATAAGCCAGATGACTGGCGGCTGTTCATTGATTCTTCTACAGAGAGCCTCAAAGCAGTATTGCTTCATAACGGAAATGAATATGCGTCAATTCCTATTGCTCATTCTAGTACGCTAAAAGAATCGTATGAAACATTTCGACTTCTCCTGGAAAAAGTTAACTACAATTTGCACCAATGGTTGATATGCGGTGACTTTAAGATGATAAATATTTTACTAGGTTTACAATCTGGGAACATTAAATACCCTTGTTATATTTGTCTTTGGGATAGCCGGGATCGAGATCAACATTACATCAAAAAGGAGTGGGAAAAAAGATCGAAATGGGAAGTAGGATCTGAAAATGTTGTGTATGAGAGCCTTGTTAACAGAAGCAAAATTTTACTACCACCTCTTCACATAAAATTGGGACTAATAAAGCAATTTGTAAAAGCTCTAGATACAGATGGTGATTGTTTTCAGTATATTACATCTAAATTTTCCCATTTATCAGATGCTAAAATAAAAGAAGGTATTTTTGTTGGTCCTGATATTAGAGCTCTAATGAAGGATGAAGATTTTGTGAAGTGTATGAAAATTGATGAAAAAAATGCTTGGTTGAGTTTCAAAAAAGTTACAGAAAACTTTTTGGGAAACTATCGAGATCCTAAATACGCAACTATAGTCACAAAAATGTTAAAGGATTTTCATAAATTAGACTGTAAGATGAGCATGAAATTGCATTTTTTATTTTCTCACTTGGAAAACTTTCCTGAAAACGTAGGGGCATTCAGCGAAGAGATGGGTGAACGCTTTCATCAGGACATTAAACAACAAGAGCGTCGTTATCAAGGTAAATTAACTGTGAGAATGATGGCAGATTATGCCTGGTCTCTTAAAAGAAATAACAACTCACCTCACCATAGACGCAAGTCTCTTAAACGATCGTTTGAATGGTCACGTAAACGCTTCCATAAGAAGAAATAAGCATAAATAAAACAAAAAAAAATAAAAAATCATAAAAAAAAAATTAAAATCCTCAAAAAATTAAAAAAAAAGATAAAAAATGAAAAAAAAAAAAAAAAAAAAACGAAAGGAGTCAATACCGCCACGTCCACGTTTCGTGACTCTGGGTTCGGCTGAGAGCGGTAATAAACCATTTTTAATTTTCAAAAGTTCAAATAAAAATTCTTACAAAACAGTATCTTATTTGGTCCCCACATACACCTAAACTCACGTCGCTAGAGTTTGCCCATACATCCCTACACGTACACACCCAAGTCCAAAACATAGTAAAATTCACCACCACAAACTAATACACCTCATCTGAATTCACAGATCCTCAACTTTCTTACAAAAGTAATACTTACCACTTTAATTTTACACTCCCCGAGCCAACAAAATTTACGCTTACATTCCCGGCCCTAAATACACACACAGTCACTGATCGATTCTTTGTGTGTGTAAATTTCGGGGTGAGAGGGTGAATATTCAAGAAAGAAGGCTCACAGTATTACATTTTAGGGGGTACAGGCTAAGTTTAAGAAATCAATATGGAGGCGATTTGGATGAGAACGTGATTGGCAGGATGAAAGAGGCTACGCGGCAGCATACCTGATCTCCTTTTACCAAGATACAGGTGAAGAGTGGTCGGGTATATTAGGCATTTAAAGAGGTAGTCTAGCGGTTGTAACGGTGTATGGTGATGAGACATATTAAGAATGTAATTAGTAAGCCTATCTGTGGTTAAAAATTAAGTTTTCCCATTAAAAAGCAGTTGTAAAAGCTAGATTCCTACAAAGATACGTAGGACAGCTTCCTTAAGGGTCGATAGGGATGATTTGTAGAGGGTTGTAGAGGTGTATCGTATAAAATGTGTAGTATAAACTTGATTTACCCAGGGATACCTCGGCTAGCGTACTTAGGCATTTATAGGGGTGGTTATTAAGAGTTATACAGGTATATGAAACTAATGCATATTAAAAATAAAGTTCAGACACCTATCTGTGATAAAAACCATAATATCTTCTTCTAAAAGCACTTGATTAAACTTGCTCTACCCAGGGTTGGGTGAGTCGGCCTGCTTGGGGGTTGATAGGGGTGGTTTCTACCCCTTAAACGGGGATTTTATAAATATAAACAAAAAGCTCACAATACTTGTTAGTATTCTTACAATTTACAAAGTTTGCTTTGAATTGACAAGTGGCTCTTCAATATAGTTACTTGTTCGATAGCTTGAGCGGAATAGTGTGATGCTTCATAAATTCATTAAACATGAAATTTTCAAATTGGTGTAACTTTGTGAAAAAAAAAGATATCCGAGCAAACTCAACGGCATTTGAAAGAAGAAGAAACATACCTTAATTTGTTGTATACAGTTTTTCTTAATAAGAGTTATTTTTATTGCTACATAACCTCAAATATCATCAAAAATGTTGTTTTTTGCACTTTGAGGTTAGGATATCTCAAAAACTGGAGCCACTAGAGCAATTCTGACCTCGGATTCGGATTCAGCGTGCAAAAAACCTTCGGGAAAGTATACTGGGGTTCTTGGTAAAATTTTTTGTCGGCCTGTGTAATCATTTTCTATCATAATATTATTTTTACAAAATTCATTATTATTTATTTATTATATAACAATTAATTCATAGCATTTTTCATAATTTCTTTAATTTTTCAGCTTTTAAAGTAAAAAGGCAGTAAATTAAATCAGTTAATATAAAAGCAATTCTTTTGTGAATATCTTTGGAAAAAGTTCATTGAAAATGAATGAAAATTCTTAAGAGAATTTTCTTTTTCAATAATGGTTTTGACTGAGGAAGATAAATTGATTGTTAAAAGACAGGGATTGTATAGTAGAATTGCTTTCATGTTAACTGATATTCATAAATTAGAATTTAATAACATTTCAAACCAGTGCACCTCATTCGACATGCAATTGACTTCACTAATTCAGAGACCACAATATGTTCATTCAGTACTGATTGATGGAGAATTTATACAGTTATTATTTACCGAAAATTTAGAAAAGAGTCACCGGATTCGTGTGTATTATAATAATAAGGTAATTCATATATATAGACGGTTTGAATCTTATATATTTACGAGATGAGTATAAGATTTATATAAACAGATTATTTCCAAACAAATCAGAATTAAGCACAGTATTCGAAACAGTACAATCACAAACGAATAATTATGATTGTAGCGTTTTTGCAATGGTTTTTGCTGTTGTAGTACTTTATAATTTAGGTTCATGTTGTTTAAGGTATAATGTTTCTCAAATGCGATTACGTTTATAAAGAATTTTTAAAACGCAAAAAATAAAAATGTTTCCAGTTTTACAAAATTATAATAATGCAAAAATTAATTACGATAATCCACCGGATATGATTAAAAGAAGTTTTTGTCATGAGCAAGGTCTTAATCAAATACCATTTAATTTAAATTTCGCCAAGCTTGACATATTATAAAAAAAACTCACAAATGCATTTATTGCCAAAACAAAAAAAGATCATGGAAACGTATCGTAAACAAAAGAATTTGAATCATGAAACAATTTTGATGGAAATTGACAATGACATTTCAGATAGAAATTTTTAAAAACCAGATAATGATATAATGGGAATCGATGACATCCACTTGAATTATAACGATAATAAAATTGGGGTAGTTGAGATTAAATTAAATGAAAAAAAAAAGAATCAAAAGAAATAGATGAAAAAGAAACTTCATTTGTAACAAAACTTAAGAGCTTGACGAAGCGGCCCCCTTCTAATAATATTTCCAATCCTAACTTATGAATAAACGATGCGTTCAATCAAGTTTTTTTGCTACAAAGTAAAAATTTGTAAGATAATACTCCAGTGCGGACAACTCAAGAAATCTACCAAAATATTAGACATATAAAGTTATAATAAAAACTTTCAATGTATCGTATTTTAAAGTTAGGTCTATCAAGTTTGATATCTAATTTCCAATATAAGCTCATAAAAAAATAACAAGTCTAAATGATTTTTTATTTTGACAAAAATCATTGTAGTAATATAGCTTTAGTACGGACAAGTCATTATATTTGTTTAATTTATTAATTTAAAAAGATACTGATCTAATAAAAAAAGCAAAACTCAAGTGATGCAGCTCCGACATTTCGTTAATAGGTAAATGGTAACAGAAGAATCACATAAATATAAAAAAATTTCAGAAAAAGACATTATTATGGAAATGCGAGAAACAAAAAAGTAATGATAAATTAGAACTAAGACGTGTTCAAGAAACTTTACGTAAGAAAAAAGCTTATATGAAAATGAAAAAAGGACAACCAAATTAATATAAACAGAAATTAGAAAATACTAACATAACAAAATGGCAATTCAAGGAAATAATGAGTACTGATAAATTGGAACAAATACGTGCGAATGAGGCTTTACGTAAGGAAGAAGCTTATATAAAAATTAAAGAAAAACAACCAAAAAAATATGAAGAAAAATTAGAAAATGTTAAGTGTAAACGATTAAAAATTGAAGATAATAATTACAATGAAAATTAGAATAATAATAATCATAATAACAATCATAATATTGTATTAAACAAAGTTATTGATAAAACAATAAAGGGCAAAGTAGAAAAAAATTAAAGAAATTAAATGAAAAAATTAATTTAAAACTGATTGGTTGTATGGCAAATATATATTCCGATGAAAATCTCATATCTGAAAATTACATTGGTTACATGACGAATACATGTGTTCATTGTGATGCGCAACATTTTGCTTTTTAACATACTAAAAGTAACGATTTCTCCAATTGTTGTCATAAAGGTAAAGTAGAATTGTTAGAAAATCCACCTTACCCAGAACAATTAATGTTTTGAGCAACTGAATTTACGGAAGAAAGTATTGATTTTCGACGAAATGTTAGGTTGTACAATAATGCTTTAGCATTCGCAAGTTTCGATCCCAATTTTGATACATTGCCGAGTTAAGGACAACAAGTTATTAGAATATGTGGACAAATTTATCATAATGTATATGCGTTACATCCTAATAAAGATGAAGCACCTAAATATGGACAATAATATATTTTAGATAATGAAATGGCAACGATTGAACGACATAAGTTTAATACAAACTTAACATTAATAAAACATTCAGATAACTTAATGAGAGATATTAACCCTCATGCTAAAGCCTATAAAATGATGCATGAACCAGGAGAAGAAGAACTACAACAATGTGCAAAAATCAATTGTCTTCTGAAAACTGTTACTATGCCTATTGTCCGCAATAATAATTTCGATAGAAAATAGATATAATCTACCTACCTGTAATGATGTAGCAATAGTATACGTTGGAGAAGACGATATGCCTCCTATTGAACGTGATATTGTCATTCACCCTAAGTCTGATGAACCAATTAGTATACTCAAAATTAGCAAACACACAGATCCTATGACATATTCGCTCATTCATCCTAATGGTGGTTTTGGATGGATGTCAAATATGAAAAAAAAATTTAGAAAATCTAATATTAAAAATTTGCAATTTTATAATTATAGATTTAGTGTTAGAAATGAATTTAATCCATTTCTTAATTTAGGAAAATTATCTCAAGAGTTTATTGTTGATGCATTTGTAAAAGTTGAAACCTCCAGATTATATTTCATACGAAAAAACCAAAACGTATTAAGAAGTGATTGTTACGAAGGTGTTATGGACTATTTACATAACAAAAAAGAATTAGATTATTCAAAAATTGGAAAAATGGTAATATTACTAACAAATTTTACAGGAAGTCCACGATTTTTAAAACAAAATTACATTGATTCAATAACACTTGTAAATTATCATGGTAAACCTGACCTTTTTGTAACTATGACCTGTGACCCACATTGAAAAGAAATAACTGAAAACTTGGAAATTTATAAAAATGCAATAGATAGACCAGATATTATAACAAAAGTATTTTATCAAAAAGTAGAAGAATTCAAAAATTTAGTAGTAAAAAAGGGAATATTAGGAAAATGTACTGCATATAGTTATGTAATTGAATTTCAAAAACGAGGATTACCACATATGCATATGTTGTTATTCTTGGATAAAAATGATAAATTTGACATTCCCGAAGAAGTTGATAAAATAATAAGTGCAGAAATCCCAAATAGAGATATTTATCCAAAATTATATAGTAGGGTCTGAGTCCCGGTTACTGTGCCTGAACCTAATTCTGTGCTTTCCATTTGAAATACATGTAAAGCACAGAATTAGGTTCAGGCACAGTAACCGGGACTCAGACCCTATTGTTGAACAATTTATGATACACGGTCCCTGTGGTATGCAAAATATAAATTGTCCGTGTATGGATAAAAATACGAAACAATGTACGAAAAATTTTCCAAAAAATTTAATACAACAAAATTTAAAACAAATAGTTATCCACTATACAAATGCAACAATGATGGCATCGAAATTATATTTAAAAATAAATTTACAGAAAGAATTGCAGATAATGGATTCGTTGTTCCTTATAATCCTTACTTATTATTGAAATTTAATGCACACATAAACGTAGAAGTTTGTTCCACTGTACAATGCATTAAATATTTATTCAAATACTGTTATGAAGGTCATGATTGTGCATACATTGAAATACATCAAGTAAATGTTGATTTTAGATCAGAAAATTAAGACACTTTTGAAAATGACAATAGTGAAAATGTTGAATATGAATATGACGAAATCAAACAATACATTAATACACGATATTTATGTCCACCTGAAGCAATGCACAAATTATTAGAATATCCTTTACATGTTATTCCACATACTTTAAAACGTCTAAGCGTTCATGAAGAGAATCAACAAAACGTATTTTTTAAAGAAGGAAAAGAAGAAATGATCATGCAAAAAAATGTTGGAACAACATTAACAGCATATTTTGAATCGAATAGAGAAGATTTCGAAGCACGAAATTACTTATATTCAGAAATACCAAATTTTTATACATTTGATGAAAAACTGAAAAAGTGGAATAAAAGAAAAAAAAACAATACTCAGTAGAATGTACTTAGTAAGTCAGAAAGATAGAGAACGTTATTTTATTATGTTATTACTATTACATGTTGAAGGAGCCACGTCTTTTGAAGCTTTGCGTACTGTTAATGATGTGATGTACAATTCGTTTTATGGGGCAGCTAAGGCAAAACAATTAATTAATAAAGATAAAGATTAATGCTTGGAAGAAGCATCTTCAACAGAATTCCCTTATGCTCTTTGTGAATTATTTGCTTTTATTTCCGTTTTTCATAATCCTATAAGTGCACGAGATTCATATGAAAAATATAAAGATAAATTTTACCACCCTAAATACGAAAAAAATGTAGGTGAAAATCTTGCATTGAATGTTATTAAAAATAATTTACAAGTCAATGGATTTTCATTAACGGTAGGCCGGAGTAGAACCTGATACCGACTGAGTAACAGTTGAGTTGTTTGTTATTTACTCAAGTTTTAATCGGTGTATCTTCAAATTAAAGGTCGAGCGCAATAGATATTATTATTATGAACATCTATGCACAAGAAAAAAAATATCTACCGGTTTGTTTTTAAAAAAAGTAAGTAACGCGAAAATATTATAAACATAAACTTTTACTTTGGCATTACTTACTTTTCTCAAAAACAAACTGGTAGATATTTTTTTTCTTGTGCATAGATGTTCATAATAATAATATCTATTGCGCTGGACCTTTAATTTAAAGATACACCGATCAAAACTTGAGTAAATAACAAAAATGCCAATTAGACAAGGACAGCGAATCCGGCCTGCTCTTAAACGATTTTAATTTACCTAACATAAGCACATTTATAGAAGAAGATAATAATGAAACAATTTTAAATCATAATAATTATATCCTTAATGAATTAGAAATAAAAATAAATTCTTTAAATAATATACAAAGGCAAATATTCGACTCTACACTAAAAAGTTTAAACAACCAAAGTAAAGAAAAATATATTTTTATAGATGGACCGGGTGGAAGTGGAAAAAGTTATTTACTTAACGTTTTAATGACTTATTTTAAATATCATACCATACATTATTTATGTGTAGCTTTGACAGGTATAGCAGCGAATTCATTAGTCGATGGAAGTACCGTGCATACAACATTTAAACTACCGTTAAATATAACAGATTGTACAACTTGTAATGTGAAGCCTAATTCTGCAGAAGGCAAACAATTAAAGGAAACACAAATAATTATTTGGGATGAAATATCCATGACTTCAAAATTTGCTTTCGAAGCAGTTGATCGTCTCTTTCAAAATTTATACAATGTAAACCAACCCTTCGGTGGTAAAACTGTAATTATATCAGGAGATTTCAGGTAAACATTACCAATTGTACGACATGATAGCTGTATGAACATTATTGAAAATTCAGTTAAATTTAGTTTATTATGGCAAAATTTTAAGCTAATGAAGTTAAATCAAAATCTTCGAGTTTCGGATAATGATAATAATTTTAAACAATGGTTATTAGACATCGGAGAAGGAAAACGCCGCGATGTTTTTGAAGATGATAATGAAGTAACTGCTATACCAGATAATTTTATCATTAAAGAAAATCTTGTCGAAAAAATATTCGGAAAAACAATAAAAATAGACAATACGAATATAACGAAAAAAGTTATTTTGGCTCCTAAAAATAATGATGTAACTGAAATCAATAATAATGTTTTGAATTTAATGGAAGGAAACCATGTTGAATATTTGAGTATTGATACTGCTGAAGATGATAACGAAGAAAATTTAGATATTATGTTACCTACAGAATTTTTAAATAAGTTAACTCCTAATGGACTTCCACCACATAAATTACATTTAAAAGTAGGGGCTATCATTATACTTTTAAAGAATTCAAATATCAATAAGGGACTTTGTAATGGAACAAGGTTGATAGTAAAAAAAATGCTTAAATATTCCATTCAAGCGGAATTAGCCACTGGTCAAAACAAAGGTGAATAAGTTTTCATTCCAAGAATAAATTTATCTCCATCTACAGGAGAAATTCCATTCAATATGCAACGGAAACAGTTTCCTATTAGATTAGGATTTGCAATGACTATTAATAAATCACAAGGACAATCTTATGAAAAAGTTGGTGTTTATTTGCCGTCACCAGTTTTCAGTCATAGGCGAAATTTAAAAACAATTTAAAATTATTTTTAGGTGACTACGCTATTGTCAACGGAGAAAATAAAAATGATCAGAACACAATATATACAAAAAACATTGTTTATAAAGAGATATTATGAAGAATATGTCAATATGTATTTAATATTCATGTTTTAGATTGTGTTAATAGTTGAACTCGAAATATAATAAAATATATGATATTTAATAAAAATAAATATCAACTGACGCTTTTAAAATAGTTTAATTTGATGTTGAATCAGCTGTATAAAGGACGCGCTGTTAAATTGGCTACATAAGGAAACGTGCTGTTGAATCGGCTGCATACGAGGATACGCTATTAAATCGACTACAATAGGGAATGCGCTGTTGAATCGGCTGCAAATAGGGATGCGCTGTAGAATCGGCTGCATATGGTGATGCGTTATTAGATTTGCAATGTCTAGTGTAAGAATGAAACGTTAAAACATTGCATTTCGAATAAAAAAAAATATTATAGCGTCTGGAGCGGAGCCTGTATAAAACATTATAAAAATACGCTCCACTGAAGAATCCAATGTAAAAGTATACAGGCTTGGATGAAAAGCTACGTTAGAAAACATATTGACCAAAAAAATGTAGGAATCAAAAAGATATAAAGCCCAAGAAAATATAAGGCCCAAGAAAATATAAGGCCCAAAAAATATAAAGCCAAAGAAAGTGTTGGGCCTAAGAAAATATAAGGCCCAAAAAATATAGAGACCGAAAAAATATTTGGCCCAAAAAATATTAAGTCCAAAAAATTATAAGGCCCAAAAAAATATAAGGCCCAAGAAAGCATAAGGCTCAATAAAATATAAGGCCCAAAAAATATAGAGACTGAAAAAATATTGGGCCCAAAAAAATATTGAGTCCAAAAAATTATAAGGCTCAATAAAATATGAGGCCCAAAAAAATATAAGGCCCAAGAAAATATAAGGCTCAATAAAATATAAGACCCAAAAAAAATAAGGCCCACAAAATATAGAGACCGAAAAAATATTGGGCCCAAAAAATTATAAGGCTCAATAAAATATGAGGCCCAAAAAAATATAAGGCCCAAGAAAATATAAGGCTCAATAAAATATAAGACCCAAACAAAATAAGACCCAAGAAAATATAAGGCCCAAGAAAGACACATTCAAAAAATGCGGAGAACCGGAGAACCGGATAAACGGAGAACCGGAGAAAAAAGTGGTTTCACTTTAATATAATATGAGATAAGATGTATTTATATATATAAAGTGAAAAAAAGTTTAATTAATATTGAACTAAAAAAAATTATCATGGAATTCAAATTTTATTTTTTTTTCAGGCTTTATCTCAGTTCTGATATCAAGTCCAGGTTTTTTTAGTCCTTAATATAGCATGGTATACATTTAGACGTTCTTAGTTATATAATTAATTTGATAGGATTATTGAGAAAATTTTGAAACAAATACTCATAACTAAATTCACTGACTAGGAGAGTGTCACACCTCCGGATCACGGATTTCGCTCAAACTTCGGGAGAAGTTTTTAGATGATAAAATATGGGAAAAGCTAAAGTTATAGCCACAATTACTCAATATTTCCCCAGTTACGGGCAATTAAAGAAAATCACTAGAAAAGTTACTAGATTTTTAAAGGCATATAGTTATTTAGCATTGATAGCTAGAAGCTTGAAACTTTTTTTAAATTAAAGCTGAGTTCAAATCCTTTCGAAACAGTAGTTACAGCATATCAAAATATTATTTTTTCCCAAAGTTAGAGCGTAATAAAGATTTGACCTGATTTCAGCTTTTATTATTAATTAATGTTTTAAAAAGAAAATTCTCGAAAATAATCGCTGGTGCAAAACTTTTGATTTCTATGATATAATTTTTGCAAAATAAATCTTTTTGTTGTTTCATACTTTACTATGTTTCATTATTAATAATGAATAGTTATAATTTCCTACTAAAATTAAATCACTACTTCACCAGTGATCATTTTCTACTTGCTATTGAAGTGTTTTTTACAACTGCAAAAGTATTAGATCAGTAATTTTACATGCTTAAAACTTGACAGAAAATAAATAAAAATTTTTTGTAAAAATAGCTGCAAATAGCATTTTTTAAGCCCTTTTCAAATCTTTTTTCAATTTTTTTCCAGCTCAATTATTGAAAAAACTACAGCTGATTGAAGAAAAATGCAAAAATGAAAAAAATTTCAAAATTGCCAAAGCGATTGTTTTTTTTAAAATATTGTTAAAAAAATTTAAGTAAGCTAAACAGAAAGCATTTAAAGAATACTTTAAAATGCTTTTTTTAAATTTTTTCTAGGATAAAATTGAAGAAGATACGCTTTTTCAAAGTCGGTGCAATTTGATAACCTGCTCAGAATTATTGCCCGGTACTGTATATCTGCTATTAAGTTCACCTCTTCCATTATTTAGACTTTTTACTTAGTTTATCAATTAAGCTTTCAACTGTTTTTACCTTTCTTGTATTATCTTGCTTATTTTTTTGTTGGTATGCTATTCTTCTGAGTTCTCTTAACTCGTCTCACGTCGATAGGGTAGGCGCTATTGGATAGTCAGTTGAATTCATGTATTTTTTAATTTTGTTTTTTAATATAACGCATTTTATTTTATCTGATGGTAGATGATCCGTGTGTAGACTTGTTTTATACTTTAAATTGTTATATACACAATTTACACATTCTATCTTGACATTATTGCACTCACCAAGATCGTGTTTTCCGGCACACTTTATGCATACTGTCTCATTTTTCATTTTGATCCACTATGTCCACAATTGTCACAAGGAGTAATGTTTATAAGATATGTATTATAGGTCAATATTTTTTTTCAATAATGTTTTTTTTTTGTATTGTAACCAATTTCATTTTTAAACATATTATTAATTTTTTTTTTTTTAATAAAAAAAGGCAAATCATAAGATTTAAACTTAGAAAAAAGTGTCTGTGGCAGACGTGTGGTACCTACCTCTACGCATTACTCTACTAGTGAGCAAAATAGGTCATTCCCTCACGAGTTGTTTTGTCACTCGAGCGTAGCAAGAGTGACAAAAAAGACGAGTGTGTGACCTATTTTGCCATAAGTGGGGTATAGAATTTTTTCCAACAAGGTGAGCGGAATCCGATTTCGGTGCCTCTTTTAAGTAAACAAAACATCGCATTCCCCCCTGAGTGAGGGGATATGGTGTTTTGCTCACTTAAAACAGGCGCCGAAAATCGATTTTTTCTCACCGCGTTGGGAAATAGTATATTTCGTAACGGGTATGAAAAGGCTTTATTTACGAAACGAGAAGTAACAAATTTCGTGAAAAAGCCTTTTTATACCAGTTGTGAACCGTGCCATGAGAGTCAAAAAAGAGCAACGAAGTTGCGATTTCAAGGTTAGAATGGCAAAAAATTAATTATATATTATTTAATATTTATTTATACTTATCTCATACATTTCTTTATGAAATATTACATGACTTTTGCAATAATTTGAAAAAACCTTAAATTTTAAAGAATTTTCATTACACGGTTTATTAATATTACACTAACAAACAAAAATCGATGTTTCGCATAAAGTACAAATTCATAAATTATTTTTTCAAATTATTACTAACGGTCTAAGATGAAAGTAGTGAAATATTTTAAAGAATAAATAAATATATTAAAAAAAATTTTAATAAATATTAAATAATATATAAATCATTCTCTAAAGATTTATTAATCGGCTTGGAAAATTATAGATAATATAAGTGTGTCGGGAAGCTCAGCGCCAAGTGTAGCGGTAGGTGCTACGCGTCTGCCACAGCCACAATGTAACGTAATAGAATATTTATAACCTTTTTTATTAATAGAGAGCACATAAACTTATTTCAAAATTAAAATTTTTTTAAATAGTTTTAGAATATTAATTTTTGTATATAAAGCTTCCAAAATATCCAAAAGGATCTATAAAAATCGAATGGTCGATTTTTAGTGGTCCATTTGAGTAATTTTGACTCTTTTTTATGATATAATAAAGTATTCACGCATTTTATTACATATCCCAAATAACAGTAAAAAATATACTTTAATAAAGTATAATTAACGTCAAAACATAAAGATATATATACTTATATATTTTTAAAAATTAACAACATAGATCAAATTTTTTCCTTATTAATTGTTAAACTGAAAAAAATTTTAAATGCTTTTCATAACATGGTTTAAAGTTTGGAACAATTGTAATAATTACAAAAAAATATTTGAATCTATTTTTTTTTAATTTTTGATAATGTTGAAATTCTATGTAAATTTTTTAAGAATAAAATAGAATTTGAAGTCGTTTTCATTTAAAACACGCTTTTGTGAAATTTGCAAGGTTTCGTAAAGTATCATTTTTCCTAAATTAAATTATCGACATTATAAATTTATAAGTTCATTCAATAAAAAGAAATTTAAAACCTGATATCAAGATATTTGTTACTATACTACTATATTACTGATATTAAAAAGGATATACTTTTAATAAAAGCAGCTGGCCCAGAATACCAACTACTTGGGTTATTGGTTCAGTCATGCAATAGCATACTAAAACAGGTGACCCAGAAAGGTATGGAGGTTCTAAGCCAGTTGGCCCAGAACCCCCATAGCTTATCTACATTTTATATTTTGAAAATATTAAAATAAAATGTCATTTTTTTTTAATTTATTTTTTATCACCTTCTATAAGTTTAGAAAATGTTACTTTTTAACGGGCGAAAATGATTTAATTATTCAAAGTTTAGTCAAAATTTTGTTTAGTAAGAACTGAAAATTATTACGTGCGTTAAAGAAAATTATCAATTTTTTTGTTTGAGAAATAAAAATTAATAATATTATATAAATATGATGTTTATTAAAAGGAAGATAAATAAATCAAATTTTAAAAAATATTAATGATATTTAATGTAATTTTTATTAAAAATGCGCTTTAATGCAGTTTAGATTCGTAAAATTATTTAATTTTTTAGGTACATTTATTATTTTACTTTTACTAAATAAAATTAGATTTATTGAAGTTAATACTTCTTTTGGCGCACCTCGAAAATTTGCTGGGCATAAAAATCCAAATTGCCGTCACGTTACATCAAGAGGCGCGGTAGCGTCTCGACGGCGAGTTGAAGTACGAATACAAAAACGTCGAAGCGCTCTTCTTATACTTTAAAATAGAGTTTCGAAAATTTCAAAATCGAATCCCATAAAAATACATCGATATATACACATAAATACAATTAATAATATATAAAGATTTTCATTATCTTTAATTTTAAAAAAAATTGATCACAATCGGTTCACTCAATCACGAGAAAATGCAGTTTAAAATTTCGAAATGTTGTATTCTCGTTATTTTTTTTCTTCTTCATCGTTTTCAGCCAGCATAAACTGCGCAACCGGAAATGCGCAGTATCAACGAATATAGATGCTTAATAATATATTTTAATGTTCATGGTATATGCACATTGATACATATGTTATGTATACACTGAGAAAAAAGTAGAGCAAAAATTACAATCATTTTTGTAAAGCAACTACAGACTGTCATTTTGGCAAAAAATTACCATACTTTATAATAAAATTTACTCGGTATATCGTAAAAATTCCTATACAACTTAGGAATTTTTATAATATTTCTAGTAAATTTTATTATAAGTATGGTAATTTTTGGCTAAAATCACAGTCTGTGGTTGCTTTATGATAAAGTATGGTAATTTTTACAAAAAGAATTGTAATTTTTACTCATTTTTTTCTCAGTATATATATATATATATATATATATATATATATATACATGGTCCGTTTCATGTCAACTTGCACCCGTGGACCCGTATATTTTTTGGTTTATATATATGTATATTAGGGTGTCCCTTATTTACCAATGTTTTTTTTTTTGTTGTGCCGCCCCCTGGATCTTTAATTTATGCTAAAAAATGAAGATTTTACTCGGAAAAAGTGAGAAAAAGACGTTTTAAACCGTGCCTATTTCGCAAAACGAGATTTTAGTCCACGTATACGCGTTATACTTAATCTAACGTATTTCATTTCTCTACTATGCTTAAAAAGAGCTTTAAACAGTTCAACTATTTCATTTTTTCATGTAAAATTTGGCATAGAATTCGAATTTTTACTCATTTTAAATCAAAACGTACATATAGTAAGGTAAAAGACACTTTTACATCAGTTAAGGTCAGTTTTTTTAATGATTATTTGTTTTTTATTAATAATGAATGTTATTTATGATTTGTCTGATTATTTTGAGTAATAATTTTTAGAATATTAGACATGAAAATTCACAAAACGAATGAATCAACATACTTTGTATATTTCAAAATGTCGGAAACACGTAAAAGCGAATGGGCGTGTACGTAAAATTCACCAAAATTCTCAAAAAATATATAATATTAAATAAAAACAAATATAGTCAGTATAAAGCAATAAAATTTATTAAAATTTTTGTTGTTTTGATAAAGTTTCAATTATCATCTTTTTCCTGCAATTTTATTTTTTTTACAATTGTTTGCTTATTAGCATCTTCAAAATCTTTACGAAATTGGCATACATTTTGTATCAAGAATAATTTCTGATCTTCATTCTTGGTTCTGTTTATATAATCTTCGGTAAGTTTTACAGCTCTTTCAGCAGCATCATTTACAACACGTAAATTTTTAACAATCTCTAAACCTTTTAAATAATCATCATTAGTAGACCAAGTCTTACAATCAGTGTACAAAAAGTTTTTGTTAATATTAAATCTATCAAAAAATAAGAGTGATTGACGATTTATAAAGTGATCTAATTCTAGAATTTTAAAATTTTTTAAATCTGTAGTATTATTAATTATGTATTTTTTCGGAGGTAAATCATCAGTGTAAAAGTCTTTTTCTAACGATAAAACCATCTGACATCTGACTTCAAAAGATAAAGCATCATCAAAAAATGAAATAGCACTTGCCTCAGGGGCTAAGTACCATAAATGCCTTTTGATCTTTTCTAAGGCAGCATTGGATACTAAAGAATCAATGTCAGCATAATCGTACAGTTTTTTAATAAATTTCAAATCATTATTTGGAGCTTGCACTGCATTCGGAGCTAAAAACCAGGCTTCTACATAGACAAAAACAACAAATAAACAATTATCGTACAGTTTTTTTAATTCTGCACTACTTAATTTAAAGTATTTACGGAATAAAAAAATTTTAATTGAGTAAATGGCTTTTGACATCCACCTGGCATGATGGTATGCCCCAGGTTTACGTACTTTAAAATATTCTGGAGATGCTCCTAAAAAAGCCAAGCACAATTCAAGAAACTCTTTGTAATCATCACGAGGTTGTTCTTCTTTTTAGTAGTATTTTTAACAAAAGCTATTATTTCATCTTTTCGTTGAAGTAACGATGAATGTAGATCTTTTAGTTCATCAATATCATATTTTGTTGGATCTAAATGAATCCACTGCTCGCGAAATCTCTTAAATAATGGAACATCCGGTCCACTGATTCCAGGCAATTTCAACTGAAAGACGGATGATAAAATGAGTTCATAAATATGGTGACGACAGGGTAAATACAACAAACTTTTCTCAAGGAACTGCTCAAGAATAGTCGCAGCACCATTAATATTTCCCAAATTCGCATTGGTTGTATCACAGCATAGAGCTTTCACTTTGTCTTTTAAACCCCAATCATCTAAAGCCTTATAAATCGCATTAGCTTGTGTAAGACCTTTTCCATCAGGAAGTGCTGGTATATCCAAGATCGTTTCCAATTTACCATCGCTTACAAGAATAGGTAACCGATCAACGTTCCTAAAAGTCCAAGCATCGGGTATAATTTTTCCATCCCAATGTATGATAGCTGCTTCTAAACTTGTATCAAATATGTTTTTAAATTTCTCTGCTTTTGTTTGCCGAACCATTACTCGAGTTCGATTAAATGAACTTTTATTTAGAATGAGGTTCTCAATATTATGCCCCAAAGTATTAGCGATAATACCAATTAACAATACAGAATTTCTGTACGATATTCTACAAGCATCTAAAGCAGCTACTACATCTTCTGTCATGATATCTATATTACCCCTCAAATTTTTTTTCTCGTAATAACGACCTTTTAAGCTGAATTGTGAAGAAACGCTGTTTTGTGAATTTGGTTCACTTGATGATGGTTCTGAAAAACGTACTTGTTGTTCACAGCTTGATGGCAATTCATCTGATTCTAAAAAAAAAAAAAAAATTTATAGTTTTTGCTTCAATCTATATATTTCAAATCACAATATTTCACTACGCTACTAAAAGATCTCAGGTGATTTATTACCTGATTTCTCATGCCAAAATCTTACGTGACTATGTGACTATCAAGACCAAAATCAATAGAAAAGGTACGATAAGTGAATGTTATAATAAATAATTGTTCAAAAAAATGTTTAAATAACCAATAAATAATCATTTTCTTTTCAGACTTTTAAAATGTTTTATGTTTTCAAAGATGTTTTACGCTCAAGTGGACTTCTATTTTTTAATAATTAAATTTTCTGCTACACAATCTACAAACAACTTTATTAAATTATTGAAAGACTATGACTAGTGATTTTTAAGCTTTGAACTTCAATTTGATGTAACTATGAGAATCTTAGTTATACTTGACTTCAAAAGGTCTAAAAATTTTGTTAAATATATAGTTTTTAAAGATAAAAATAAATTAGCAAAAACTTAATTTTTAATCTTAATTTATTATTTATGTTTCTAGCAATCAAAATATAAAATACAAAATACAATAATAAAAACGTTTTTTATTAATAATATTATTATTATTATTATTATTATTAGTATCATTATTATTATTATTTTAATATAATTTTTTTGGAATAGTATATAAATCATGCCAAGCAACAGTTTTATAATAATCTCAACACTTCAAGTTACCAAAAATTAGATTAATTAGTAAAAATTTGATGGATTTAACTTATAGAAGACCTTTTTTCGATCCCACCATCGAATTTGGATTTACTGCCTTCCCTTATAGAAAATTTACTGTAGAATAAGCTCCAACAAGTTTTTTTGCTCTATCTTATTTAGTTTTATTTATAAGAGGATAATAGTAAGATAAACATTTAATTGATTTTTACTTTATTTTTCTATTTTGCAATTTTCCTCAAATTTATATCTAAAATAACTGATACACTCTAAAAAATTATTTTTTCATTACTTGATATAATAATCAATATATCATTAATAATCTCCAAAAAGTGGAGATCTAATTTTGTTTTATATTTTGTTAACTGTATAATGATGTATTTTTACAAATTTTTTAAATTTTAAGAATTTTTCAAATTGATTTTTTTTATTTTAAATTAAAATTGTTTTGTTCTGTAACTGTCAGTCTTATTTGATCGTATCCACAGACGATCAGTTTGCGGTTAGTTTGTTTATTTACATTACATTTAGGAAAATATTAGCAGCTTTTGTAATTTGATTTTATAAAAAATAGTTAATTTTGAATAAATTACTCACTTATGAATTATTTCATATTTTGCTTTCTCATAGAGAAAAAACTGTATCGAAGAAAAATTGTTTTTTTTCTCTATTTTTCCATTAATTTGTGTCTGTGTTTAAGTCAAAAAAAGTGATTTCTAGAAAATGTCTGTATGTGTGTGTGTGCATCCCATAGTGAAAATGGCTAAAGTACACAGTATAAAATTTATATAGATTAAAATCATATTTTAAAAAATTAAATGAAATTACACAAACTTAATGTGCTCTATGAGAAACCATTGCGCCAAAGCAGTCGGCAGCATTTTTTTATGTACGCCTAAATTTCTGATGTTACATAAACATATAGTGAATTCAAAGTAAAAAAATTTGAAACTGATAAATAGTTTAACAAGATTAAAAATGTCAAATAATCAATGAGAAGGCAGATTTGAGTTTCCTGGCAGAAGTAAAAAAATTCTCCTCAAACTATGATAAATACGCCCTCTGCTACTTCTTTTGAACTGAAAAAAACAGAATTTTCAAGATCCAAGAAAAAATTAGAATTGTTGACATGAACATTCTATCTCCTGAGTTAGAAAAATTATGTATTGTGGTGTGTGCTACCATAAGATAAAATTTATTGAATCCTCTTTTAGAGGATTAAGATTCAAAACTAATTTGACTTGTGATTTTTGTGATAAAGGAGCAGCTGTAAACTCTAACAAGTAAGAAATTGCTATGGACAATACGTATAAAATTAATAGATATAATGTTCTTGCTGCATGTGCACTTGGCCATGAACTTGCAAGTTTATCTAGTTTTTTAGTTTAATAGATTTACCAAAGCCAGTTGTCCAGTTAGCGTTGAATGCTTTAAATGATTAAATAACAAAAGTATACAAACAAGTGGCAAAAGATTTACCATCTGAAGCTGCTAAGAAATAACTTGATTCAACTTCCCCAAATAGTGCTGATCTTAATGTAATTTTCTCAAGATCTCAAGATGATGAAAAAATTTGACATCGAACTTGGAAATGTATCTGTCGAGTGGGTCAGGACTGAATAATAGAAGATAATTCAATGTAGAGTAATCAACTTTTTAGTTTCATTCGAAAGAAGCACATACTACTCTGAAGAGAAAAGTACTAATAATAAACTTAAACCTACGGGAGCAATTATAAGAACAAGAATTCATCTAATGATTGTGGGACTATGGCTAAAAAAAAGCTTATAAAAGCTTAAAATAAAGGTATTTTAGTCTACGTTTAAATAATATTTTCATTATCGAAGAATTTAATTAAATTTAAATAATACCTAATTTTCAACTTGCAGGGGGAAAGGTGTTTTGTGCCCTTAAACATTTTTTTACACTAAAAAAATTATGAAAAATTGAAAATCAAATGAAGATTTCTTAAAAAATTGATTTTACAGCTTTTAAAAAAACATCATCTGTATGATCTTCTTCTTTTCAAAAAATATTTTCTTACAATGTTAAAAATCATGATCATAAAGTCAATTTGGAAGTGGTTAATTTAATCAAGGAGATTAAAAGAAACTAATAGTGTCCGTTAAAACATTGATTCAACATTCTGCTGAATACATAGATGCATAGATTATAAAAAGCCACAATTTTCAAACTTTTTAGCTTTCTAAAATTTGTATTGATAAATATTAATAAAATTCTTTCAAAACTTAAAATTAAAATTTGTTTCATTAAAAAAATTACTCCATTAACCTTCTTTTAGTTAAAAAATATTATAAAGGCAAATATTTAATAAACAAAATCCAAATGACCAAAGTACTTCTAAAATTATGTCATCATGAAAACTTTAGAAAAAAATATTTTACCTTGTTCACCAGCCATATCATCAAGAATTAGTCTTTCTAGCACTACTTTAGGATTTAATTTGATTTGCTCTGAACAACAAGGCATTTCATCAGGAGAAGATTCACTGTTTGTAATATCTGAAAAATCAAGTAATTTAAAATAAGAACTGTCTTATTAATCTTTAATAATATAATTAATTAATTTTAAAACTTGACTTCACCTTGATCAATATCAAATGTAATTTCATAAGCAACATCTGCTATATACAATTTTGGTTTTAATGATCTTTGATCTAATAGAAAATTTTTTTGTTTATCAGATATAAACTGAAGCACATCACCATGTGCCACATCAAACAATAAGTTTAATTTAGCAGTAAAATCGTTTTCATGATTTATATTGCTTGGTGCACTAATATTTTTTTGTATACTTCTATACTCTTCGTATAAATTCTTCAACTTCTTGCAACACCTATCAAACTTCTATGTTGGAATATTTGCTTTTTCCCAAAATATCAAAGCTTCTTTAACTACCAATGATATACTTTCGTTAGTAGTTAAATTAACATGTCTAGTATTAAAGAAAAGTACTTTCATGATCTGTTTGTTTGTTGGTAATTTATTACCAATAATTTGTGGCAAAACATCACCAATTAAATAAATATTATCTAATTTAATAGTGAAAGACATTTTAAAACCTTTTATTTGAAAGTAATCTACAAGTTGTTTTTTTCAATAAGCTTTCATAAATAAATATAAAAATATTAATGTTTACTAATGAAATTTATGAAGCGACATTTATAATCACGAATTGAAAAATAATTTTGACTACATTTTACTTATGGATTTAACTTTAATTTCAGCACTCAATAATTAGACTTTATAGTATATTTTTTATATAAAAATTTATTCAGAATATATTGACAAAATATTAAAATATGATTAAAATTGTTAATTAACCTTATTATTCGAAACATATGTACAAAAGCTATTGAAATTCTGAGTTAGGAATTGATCACGAAAAAAAACAGGTAACGGCTAGCTATCGGGGATGGTAACCTCCGAGAATTAGGCACCCGGTTTATAAATATTGTGATTAACCAAATATGAAAATGATTGTGCTTCACCTGCGTCTTTGATTCTCGATAATATCATAATTGTACATCTTTTTATTTTTTTGTAAATCGAAAATGAGTTTTGGGTGCTGAAATAAGTTTCGAATTGATTCAATCGGTAGTTATTGTCTTTATATTGGTTTTGATCATAACAATGAATTGCGCGTCTTTTGAGCTTTAAGATTATATTATCATTAGCAGTTTGTCCAATCAAGGCCCGAATTTATAGTCGACACTTGGCACTCAGCACTCAGTTTACATGTAACAAACATCATTCTATCTTATTCTACTTCCATAAGAAAAATAAGGATAGAATGATGTTTGTTACATGTAAACTGAGTGCTGAGTGCCAAGTGTCGACTATAAATTCGGGCCTAAGAAATTATAACTTTAATAATATTTTAATTTTTCTATGACAACCGTAACGAAAATCCATCACACGCTTGCGCAAGCGCGTACCGTCATTCGGTCAAAAGATTAAAAAAATCATACCGCATTAATTTAACCAAAGGCTATCACAAGATTGAGTTAATGGACAAATGTTAAAGAAAATAGTGATTCGTTCTCGCAAATTTAAAGGAAAATAATAATTAAATGATGTTATCAAGACTTATCACCGCTCTCATTTTAGCTAATATCAGTTACAATGTAGTTCATATTGTCTTTAAAATGTTGAGAAAAAATAAGAAATATACTTTTTAAAAACCTCCCACATCTATTGGAACCAGAGCAAATTGTCAATCGTACGAAATATAAAAGAAATATACATTTTGCATATAGATTTATCATATACTTTATGATCACGATTATCGATAAGGGTGAAATTAGATGGAGCGGAAAATAGACGACGGAACGTCACAAAACATTCATTCCGTCGCCTTGTTTTCCGTCAAATTTTTTCCCTATGTTCACATGGCGCAGAATGTAGCTGAAAAATTGTTAAAAATAGCATACAAATGTATCCGCGAATTTTAAATTAACAACAAAAATGTTAAAAAAGTTGGAAATAATCACCTATTGTTATTGTAATGAGATTCTTTTTTTATAAAAATAAAATATAGTTTGTTATTATAACCAAATATTTCAATTAACATCATTATTTTTTAATTACAAAATTGCTAATCAACGTCACAGAACTTCTATTCCGCTCCATGTGAATATAGGGAAACAAATTTGACGGGATAATAGAAGCGTCACAGACTTTTTGAAATTGTTTAAACAAATAGTTAACCAAAATAGAATTTAAAAGTTTGATTGAAATTAAAAGTACAGCTATAAAAAGCAAATTAAAAATATTACGTGAGGTTATTGAAGCACTAATAATTTTTTTAAACAAAATAAAAATTGATGTCTATTACGTCGTCTTTACTCCGTTGGCGGAATACAAAGATGCGGGATTGAGGTTCTGTGACGTTCCGTCGCCTATTTTCCGCTCCATCTGATTTCACCCTAAGATCTGATAACGTTAATTAGATTATTAAAATGTTTCTAAATATGTAAAAACGGTTTAATAATGCAAAAATTTTTAATAAATTAATTAAAAACTTGAATACATCGAAGGTAGGGGAAATCGGGGTAAATCGGACCCCCGGGGAAATCGGACCGGCATCACTTTATGTAAAAATATAGTAAATTTTTATTTGACCAATAAGATTTTAATATTGTTACATTGAATTACTTTTATTGCTAAAGTTTTTTTATGTAGTTTTAATCTTCTAATATTTACGTATATTCATATAAAGTAATGCTGGTCTGGTTTGTCCCATGGGTCCAATTTACCTCGGTTACCCCTAATATTATAAAAAAAATATTATCATACGCTTAAACCAACTATTGTAAACAAAAATTGTTTTTGAAAACAATCTTAGAAATTTCATAATGTACAAAATATGTTAATTTATAATTGTTGTGAATTTTTATGTCTATTTTTTGAAAATTATTACTCAAAATAATCAGGCAAATCATAAATAACTTTCATTATTAATCAAAAAAGCAAAAAATAATTTAAAAAACTGACCTTAATTAATGCAAAAGTGTCTCTTACCTTACTATATGTACGTTTTGATTTAAAATAAGTAAAACTTTGTTCTTATGCTAAATTTTACATAAAAAAAATCTAATAGTTGAACTGTTTAAAGCTCTTTTTTAACATAGTAGAGGAATGAAATACGTTAGATTAAGTATAATGCGTATACGTGGACTAAAATCTCGTTTTGCGAAATAGGCACGGTTTAAAACGTCTTTTTCTCACTTTTTCCGAGTAGAATCTTTATTTTTTAGCATAAATTAAAGATCTAGGGGGCGGCACAACGAAAAAAAAAACATTGGTAAATAAGGGACACCCTAATGTATATACATACATACATGGGACATTTCATGTCGGCTAGCACGTACTCATAAGTACAGGTTTTCTATATGTGTGATACATTTCATGACAACGCGCACACACCCATCCGAGTACCCTTAGGTTTATATATATGGGACATTTCATGTCTATTCGCATGCATGCACACAGCCTTTAATAAACATGGGATTTTTCACATCAATTGGAACGCACGCACATAGGGGATTATATATATGAGACATTTCATGCCAATGCGCACGAACACACACAGGATTATATATATATGTATATATATATATATATATATATATATATATATATATATGGGACATTACATGTCAACTCGTACGTATTCATAATCACAGGCTTTTCTATATATGTGGGACATTTCATGTTGATTCGCATGCATACACACGCACGTTAATATACATACGATTTTTCACACCAATTCGAACGCACACACACAGGTTTATATATATATGGGATATTTTATCTCAATTCGCACGCATGCACACACACTTTAATAAACATGAGATTTTTCACGTCAATTGGAACGCACTCACATACAGGTTTATATATATGGGATATTTCATGTCAATGGGCACGCACGCATAAACAGGGTTATATATATATATATATATATATATATATATATATATATATATATATATATGGGACAGTCCATGTCGTTGCGCATGCATGCACACACACGTTAATATACATTAGATTTTTAATGTCAATTTAAACGCATACAAACACACAGGTTTATATATATTGGAAATTTCATGTCGATTCGCATGCATGACACACGTACTTGAGATTATATATATTTTTCTTTATATATATATATATATATATATATATATATATATATTAGTAATATACGCAACAAGTGACGTACGAAGGGATAATATTGGGGTCAATGTTTTTTGCGCGATCAGTAAGAAGTCGAGGGTGCGCTTGCGCGTCCGAGATTTTCTGCTGCTCAAGCAAAGAACATTGAACCCTGCAAATACTTTTCCGACGTTCGTCACACGTTGAGTAGATTGCTTTATGCTGTTGTAAGCAGTTAGAGGAACTATAAAATTATAAATATATAATTTAATACATTTTTCACATTTTTTCAATGTATATTTGATGAATTTACAAAATGCGTAAGAAGCAATTTCGTAGAATTTAAAGAAGTGTGGAACAGACAGCTACGTCTGCGCGCGCAAGCGCCACATGTTGTCGTGCGACGCTTCGAGGAACAAAGCAAGCGATACTTACTGTATTGGGATACACAAATTTTTAATTCACAATTATTTTAATATTTTTCTTTGATTTACATCCATTACAGAAATATGATAAATACATCTGTTTATAAAATCTTTTTTTCTGTTATGTTTGTTTGTAGTTGTAAATATGAATGTACAAACTTATTACTGAAAAGTTTTAAAATTCTTTTATTTCTCTTACAATTTTACAAGTTTTATGTTTATTCTATTTTTTTCACTGCATCACTTTTACTGTGATTTTTTTTCACTATTAATTCTAAATTTTATTTTTAATAAATCATTATGAACCATTATTGATTTAATGTATATTTTTAAAAATGTATTTAATACGAAAAAGACCATTATGAAATTTGAATTAGCGTGGGACTCAAAAATGCGGTGTCGATCGTCTATCGCGCCTGTTTATGTTCTCAAGTTTACACTACATTCCTTTTCAAACACATCAGCGCTCACATCGTACCGAAGATCTTAGCTATATCCCAACTTACTATAGCATATTGAGTATTTCCCCGGGGAAATACTACGTGCTCATATATCCCCGGAGACATAAGCTGACAGCAAGTATACTTTAGTACAAAATATCACAAACAAAATACAGCGGCGCTGCGAGCGCAACCATAAGAGACCTCAGTACCCATTTGACTAGCCTACTACATACGACGCCCTCTACTGCTTACTACAGCATAATAGTTATATACGTAACTTGGGAGTACGAAGGATGAATACAGGCGAGACTAAAGTGTTTGTCGCTTGAGTAGCAGTTGGTCGAGGGCGCGCGAAGCGCGCCCGAGACTGACTGCTGCTCAAGCGTCAAGCACTTTAGTCAAGCCTGGATTCAGAATCCTTCGTACTCCCAAGTTACGTAGATAAGTTTATGTCGTTGGTAGGCCGTATGAGGAACTATAAAAATGATTTTTTAAAATTAATGATATATGTTTTATTAAAAAAAAGTAAATAATGTCATTATTTACTTATTTATTTTACTTATTAACTGTTTAACTTTGAAAATTTGTTTAAACAAAACATTCTGTAAAGTTAAGATTTTATATGAATTTGTATGAGCATTGACATATCTAACGACATTCTTTTGTTTTCACTAACCTACGAATCGATGTCACTCGCGTCATATACGGCCATGCTGTGCGATATCTCGATTTGTGAATACTCTCTTAGGGAGTATAGAGCTGTCAATACTCCCTTAGGGAGTATTGACAGAGAGAATATCGTCGAGATATTAGCATGAACGTATGCAATGCCTATACAAATTTAGCGTGGTCTATAGGTATTCCACCGAATACGGCCTACGACGACATAAATGTATATATATGGGACTGTTCCTGTCAAGGCGCATGCACGCACACACATGGGCTTATGAATATATGTATATACATATACATTGGATATATTTTATGTCAATTTACATGCGCGCACACCCACACACACACACAGGTATATATATATATATATATATATAAATATATATATATATATATATATATATATATATATATATATATATAGGACGTTTTATGACAATTTTTCCCATGTATATTAATATTCATTAAAAAGATTTGAAATCAATCAAGCAATCGTCGAATACTTCTGTATTCAATTCATTCTTTTCAAAATAATATTGAATTCATAAAAATATTGAATTCATAAAAATATCATTACACTATCTTTTAATTTTCGAATGTAATAAAATTTCTTCAAAGCTTTTGAATATTATGTCTGTTATTTTTTGTTTTTAGTCATTATTCAAACTGATGAATACTATTTTATTATGTTATTATTACTTTTAAAAAAGTATATTTTAGGCGAGTTTAGTTATTAAACAGTAGAGTATTCTTTAGAACATTTTTTCTAAATATTTCTTTTTTTTTACTACATACATCATATTTTTTTTTAAATTTCAGTTCTTGAGAGTACTTAAATAAATTGAGTAATTATTATTAAGTTTATACCTTTTACTAGATTTATCTATAGTTTTTGCTTCAGAAAGTTTTGAAATCAATCAAGCAATCGTCGAGTACTTCTGTATTCAATTCATTCTTTTTAATAATATAAAATTCATGAAATATTTACAGTTTCGGCTAAAGAAAGTTTTGAAATCAATGAAGCAATCGTCGAGCACTTCTGTATTCAATTCTTACTTTTTAATCATATAAAATCCATAAAATGTTTAATTTATATTCTCTTTGATAGACGAATATTAGGAAAAACTTTGCCAAATTATTTTAAAAAAAAGGGATTATTGAGATAAAGATAGCGATGATCGTACACATCAAAATTGAAAAAAAATTATATATCAGATCAACTTATTATTTCATATATGAGTCAATATTACTACTTAAACATTGATGAACTATACTTGATCTTAGTTGTATCTATTTCATTTTATTCCTGATAAAAGATTTACTTAATAAACAATTTCCGAAACGATTAACTTTAAAGTTTCGTATTAATTTTCTATTTAATGTGCTACGGTTGAAGACCAAAATTGTGCAATTTTATTTCTAAAAACGTGACAAAAGAGCCATTAGCTCCTAACAACTTATATTTGAGAATTTGCTGCCATCACCTTCAAAATTATTTATGCCTCTTTAAAACTTTCAGGGAAGATACCTATTTTTAACCGACTTCAAAAAAGAGGAGGTTCTCAAATCGACTGAATTTTTTTTTTTTTTTTTTTTTATGTCTGATACCTCATAACTCCGTCATTTCTTAACCGATTTGAAAAAACTTTTCTTATCTGATAAAGAATGTCTGCAGGAAGGTCCCATACGTGTCCTATAATTATTGGGCCAATATTCGGTTTGTATGACCCAATTATCAAATTAAGAAAAAAACCGGATGTTTTGTTTTCTCATTTACCTCCCTTATACTTCTCTCTCTCTCTCTCTCTCTCCCTCTCCCTCTCCCTCTCCCTCCCTCTCTCTCTCTCTCTCTCCCTCTCCCTTTCCCTCTCTCTCTTCCTCTCCCTCTCTCTCCCTCTCTCTCTCTCTCTCTCTCTCTCTCCCTCCCCCCCCCCTCTCTCTCTCTCTCTCTCCCTCTCCCTTTCCCTCTCCCTCTTCCTCTCTCTCTCTCTCTCTCTCACCAAATTGGGCCAGATTGTTGGTGACTCTTTGATTGCTTTGGATGACTATGCTCTTCATAGGCAGGACCGCAATACCAGGGGTGGTGGCGTTGCCTTATTTATTCATAACTCTCTTTCTTCATAGCGCTTATGTTCCTCCAAGGGAGGATGGTGTGGTAAGCCTGGTTTGCCAGAATATTTATTCTGTGAAGTCAATTCTAATGACTTGGCCTCGCCTGTTTTTGTTGGTGTCGTCTATAGGCCCCCACATGCTCCGTTTCTGTTAAACACAGATTTTATTCCCGACTTAACTTCTTTTATTCATAATTATAGTACTAAGGTTATTCTGGGTGACTTTAACACTAATTTATGTACTGATTCTGATGATTCTGTGTTTCTCAGGAGTTTGATTGCTGAAAATGCTCTCTTTTCTGTGCCATATGGACCAACTCACCACACCTCTACTTCTGATACATGGCTTGACCTTTGCCTTGTTGATGCGAATGACTTGCTGCTTGACTACTGGAAGACTGATCTTCCATTCATCGACGGACATGACTTCATTGCAGCTACTGTTCAGTCATCTCTCTCTAAGCCTTTGCTCAATGACTTTAGCTTTCGTGATTACAGTTCCGTTGATGATGCTGTTCTCCTTGATTACTTTCGTTCACTGAATTGTTCCGTGTGTGTCGGTGATTCCTCCCTGTCAGATCGCCTTGAATGTCTCTATCACCATCTGAATGAGGCAGTTGCACTATTTGTGCCTCTCAGGAGGGTCCGTTAGGGGGGCCGTCGTCGACCGTGGTTTACTGCTGAGCATCATCATCTGATACGAGAGAGGGATCGGCTGTACAGACGCTATAAACGCTCAAGACTACATGCTTATTTACTTTGCTACAGGGTTGCTCGTGATCAGGCTCATGAGCGCATTGAATCGGCTAAACTGCTCTACTATCATGACAGACTATCTGGTATCACTGACTCTCAACTGATCTGGAAGAAGCTCAGGAACCTTGGTATATGCTCTAGTGGTGATAGATCCGGTCATACTTTCTATATTGATGAACTCAATAAATACTATGGTGGGGTCGCGTTTGATCCTTTGGTACCTTCTATTTCTGCTTACTTACAGTCTTTATCTGTAGATGAACCTTTCATGCCCTTGTTCAAATTCAATGCTGTTACTTTGGATGAGGTTGGAATGGCTATTAGACGTTCTGACTCTCAGGCTAGAGGATTTGACGCTATCCCCCAATCTATCATAAAATCTGCTTTTCCTGTCATTGGCCCTCAGCTCTGTCGAATTTATAATGATTCGCTGCGAGAGTGCGTTTTTCCTTCTTGTTGGAAGACTTCGCTGGTCACTACGATCAACAAGGTCTCTTCCCCGCGCACTATGGGTGATATACGACCCATCTCTTTGTTGTCTTTTATGTCCAAGGTTCTTGAGCGCCTTGTTTATGATCAGTTGTATAATTACTTGACAACTAGACGGTTACTGGACGCTTATCAGACTGGTTTTAGAGCTGGCCACAGCACTCAGACTGCTCTACTTAAATTGACAGAGGACATTAGACTTAATATGGACAGACGGTACGTTACGATGCTCCTGTTATTCGACTTCAGCAAGGCATTCGATACGGTGTGCCATGTCACCTTACTTCGGAAACTACATTCACTCGATATTTCGCACACCGTTATCAGGTGGATCGGCTCTTATCTCTCTGATCGTCGTCAAGCTGTCATTGATACTGTTGGTAGGTCATCAGATTTTGTCTGTCTTAACACTGGTGTTCCTCAGGGCTCTGTTCTGGGTCCTCTGCTGTTCTCTATCTATATCAATAACATCTCTTCTGCCTTCCATCAGAATGTTCAGCACCTCTTATATGCTGATGATTTGCAGCTGTATGTGCACTTTCCGATTGCTGAGCTTGATCATTATACTTCACTAATGAGTGAACATGCGTCATTGGTCGCAGATTGGGCATCCAGCAATCATCTTAAGTTGAATATCAACAAGACAAAGGCTATCATAATTGGCTCTTATTATTATATCAATATTCTAACCTCCATGCCGTCTACTGGTATCTACATCAATGGTGAGACAATCGGTTTTGAGTCATCTGTTCGTAATCTGGGTGTGTATCTTGACAGCAAGCTGAACTGGAAGGAGCATATCACACATGTGTGTAACAGGTCGTTCTCTCTCCTCTATCGACTCAATTTCTTTAGACGGAGCACTACTTTTGCTCTACGTAAGCACCTTATTCGTACACTGTTGTTTCCGATTCTTGACTATTGTTGTCTTGTGTTTACTGACCTTTCTGCTGAACTTGACCTTAGGCTTCAGAGGGTTATTAACGCTGGTATTCGTTACATCTATGGTGTAGGTAGGCGTGAGCACATCTCTCCTTATAGGCTCTCTCTGGGTTGGTTATCTACTGCAGGTAGAAGGAACTACTTTGCCTCTACTTTTCTTTTCAAAATGTTTTTATCATGCTCACCTTCATATCTATTTTCTAGATATCAGTGGAACCGGCCTGTTAGGGCTCTGAGGGGGGATGTGAGGCCATTGACCATTCCTCATTCTTCCACCGAATACTATCAACGCTCATTCACTGTTTCATCCTCGCGACTATGGAATGAACTTCCATCGTCGCTTAGGACTTCATCTTCACTCTCATCTTTCAAGTTGACCTCTCATGCGCACTTCCTCTCCCAAGAGTTTGGACCTCTGCTCCCAGCTTAAAATTTTCTTTGCTTTTTGTTTTGATTTTTATTTTGTTTGTATTTTTTATTTTTGTAGTTATTATTACTATTTTTATTTGTATTTTATTTTTATTTTATTCTCCATTGTTATAATCCTTTGTAACCTATATTTTGTTGTACAACATAATGTACATAAATAAATTAATTATCTATCTATCTATCTATCTATCTCTCTCTCTCTCTCTCTCTCTCTCTCTCTCTCTCTCGTACCTGAGCTTGAATATGTATACATGCACACATAACGACACTGTGCTGTTGAGCCTTCTTTTTTTTCTGCTATATATTGCTTGGTGGCGTACTAATGCATGCGTATGAATTAATAATGAAAGTTTAATGTAATTAGTGGGTCTATCTATATTTGCGTTTTTAGTAAGGGGATTCACTAGAAGAAAGAAAATAAAAATTTTTTAACAAAAACAAACAATTAAAAAAATTTTTAATAAATAAAAACGGACTTTAAAAGTATCAAATAAAAACAAAATTTTTTACAAAAAATAAGATTTTAAAAACATTGCACTAAAAAATGACAAATAAAAAATTTTTAACAAAAAAAAAACCGACTCCAAAAAATGCACTGAAAAGTAACAAATAATTTATTATCTTTAGAAATCATACAAATAATTGGTAAAATACAATTTTAGAAGTCGGCGTCTAATTCTAAATCTGTGGTGCGTAAGCAGAACGACTTAGTCCATTTTTTCAAAAATAACGTTCATATTCATTGTTCAAAAATAACGTTTACATTTATTGTTAAAAAATAACATTTACATTCATTGAGGAATTAGACGCCGACTTCTAAAATTATATTTTACCAATTATTTGTATGATTTCTAAAGATAATAAATTATTTGTTACTTTTCAGTGCATTTTTTGAAGTCGGTTTTTTTTTTGTTAAAAATTTTTAATTGTAATACTTTTAATAAAATAAAATTATGCATTCTCTATCTCATCACACTATCTTTTTATTTTTAAGTGCTGTAAAATATATTAAATTTTACTAAATATCTACAAAATAACTTGCCAGGCCCGTGGTTTAATATTTTATGATGTAGTTAAAAATTCAAAGGTTTATATAGTAAAGATAAGTGAGAGAAAACTAAGAATTCTTTTTCGTATTACATCGCATGCATTACAAAAAATAATTTTCGAGGTCAAAATAGAATTTTGTTCATTGTATTAGGATGTATCTTTGTTCTTTATCGTTGAATATTAAATTAAATATTTGCTATCAATATAATATAGAAAAAAATCACACGCACCGAGATGTAAAAATATATTGTACAATATTTTGAGCGGAATGTTAATGTTCTTAATAATATTCTTTGAATATAGAAAACTACTATCCATCGGATGTAAATAATCATTGAAAGGTGTATATATATATATATATATATATATATATATATATATATATGTAGATATATGTATATGGAAAATACAAAAATTAGTAGATCATGTTAACCATTACATAATAATAAATACGCATTGATTCTTAACGTTTGAGCTTTACTATATACAAGTTAGTATTTATCCTCTTCTATTTAAAAAAGTTAGAACATAGAAAATTGGAAAAGCATATTCTATAAGACTAAATTTTTTTACCCCTTTACATCGACAATATATTGTGACAGATGAAAATTGTACATTTACACAATTGGTTTATAGATTCATATTTTTACTTATTATTCAACACACTTGAATTAGCTAAGAATTCAACTATAAAGCAGTACTTGCGTACGTTGGGCATTTCACCAACAAAATATTAAACCACAGGCCTGGCAACTTATTTTGTAGATATTTAGTGAAATTTAATATATTTTACAGCACTTGACAATAAAAAGATAGTGTGATGAGATAGAGAATGCATAATTTCATTTTATTAAAAGTATTACAATTAAAATGGGTATCTTCCCTGGCAGTTTCAAAAAGACATAAATAATTTTGAAGTTGATGGCAGCAAATTCTCAAATATAAGTTGTTAGAAGCTAATGGCTCTTCTGCCAAGTTTTTAGAAATAAAATTGCACAATTTTGGTCTTCAACCGTAGCATATTAAATAGAAAATTATTCCGAAACTTTGAAGTTAATCGTTTCGGAAATTGTTTATTAAGTAAATCTTTTATTAGGAATAAAATAAAATAGATATAACTAAGATCAAGTATAGTTCATCAATGTTTAAGTAGTAATATTCACTCATAAATGAAATAATAAGTTGATCTGATATATCATTTTTTTTTCAATTTTGATGTGTACTATCATTGCTATCTTCATCTCAATAATCCCTTTTTTTTCCAAAAATTATTTGGCAAAGTTTTTCCATATATTCGTCTATCAAGGAGAATATAAATTAAACATTTTATGGATTTTATATTATTAAAAAGTAAGAATTAAATACAGAAGTGCTCGACGATTGCTTCATTGATTTCAAAACTTTCTTTAGCCGAAACTGTAAATATTTCATGAATTTTATATTATTAAAAAGAATGAATTGAATACAGAAGTACTCGACGATTGCTTGATTGATTTCAAAACTTTCTGAAGCAAAAACTATAGATAAATCTAGTAAAAGGTATAAACTTAATAATAATTACTCTATTCATTTAGGTACTCTCAAGAACTGAAATTTAAAAAAAAATATGATGTGTGTAGTAAAAAAAAAAAAATATTTAGAAAAAATGTTCTAAAGAATACTCTACTGTGTAATAACTAAACTCGCCTAAAATATACTTTTTCAAAAGTAATAATAACATAATAAAATTTTAATATGCGTTGTGTACGTGTGATCCTATCTGTGCGCGCATACACAGAGAGATAGAAAGAGAGAGAGAGTATAGCAAGCGAATACACACTACACAAGCTAAGTATAGGAGTGGAGAGAGGAGGCAAATCGGCACATCAGCGTACAAATCGTTGTGTATATGCTACTTGGGTATGTATATATATATGCGTTCAGTGTGTACAAAGCACGCATCTAAATTTTTTCTTGTGAATTTCTGATAGTAGACTGTTGTTAGTTGTCAGTAGGGGATCGTAGACAATTCGCGAATAAGTTTACAAATAAAAGCCATGTCGTCACGCTGCTTAGATCTAAGGTGTAGAATAGTCTTACGAATATTTTCCGTCATTGATTAATTGAAATTTGTGGTAGATATATACTGAAATGCTAAATTCTAATATTTTAACATGCTTACAGTAAAATTATTAATTTTCAAATGATTTATATTTAGAGCTCGATTCAAAGTTTCAAGAAAAACATAGACTAAACTGTAGTTTAGAACTGCAATTATACTTCACATACGCACAGTGCATTTTCTTATATATTTTTCAAAAACTATGAAAAAAAAATTAATTATATTGTTGGCCATTATTGAGTAAAGTTTTAAATTTGCATAAAAAAGATTATTATAATATGCAAATCGCATATTAAATATAATAATTATTCTACTATAAGTTTTTATATATACTATAATCATTTTAAATATTTAGTTGAATTTTCAACTATTTTCATTTCCGTTGCTGTTTTTTGATATTAATCAAATTTAGCTTTCAATACTTACAGTATATTATGATGTACACCCTCCGTTAAGGATATTTTTCTGAACGTGTACGTCGAATAGTAACGTCGCATCTAATCCATGGCGTGTAAATGTTATTTTTCGTGCACGGAGTTTCACATCGCAGCTACTTTTTACTACTTTACGATAATGAAGATATTTATAGTTAATATTCCGACAAAAATGTAGATGGCGATTCAATCAATTCTTTAGAATAAATATTCATTCATTTGTGTAATGGCTATCTAATTTATTTTAAATGCCAATAAAAAACCAATATAATAATAAAATAATAAATATGAATTAAATTTTTTTTAATCTTTATTATCGACGGCATAAGCTGAGTAATGAAGTAGCAAAGATGCGAAACTCTGTGTACGAAAAATAACATTCTTGTAGCGTTGTCGCAGTTTGTGTAAGGTCAGATAAGGACGATAAATGCATGTCCCAACGCTATCCCAATATTAATTAATTTAGTAAATGATATCTGACTCCATAAGATATACCAAGTTACCCAGGAAGGATTAGGAGAAGGGTCTTAAACAAACAATTTAAATTATAAGTATTTAATTATACTATATTCGCCATCAACTGCTAGCTTGCCGTGTATCGTACAAGAGACAATACACCACTGATCGTGGCTATACATTTTCAACGGCTCGCAAGTAACCTACAGTTGGCGCTTGCGCAGGACGCTAGTTAATGGTTTAACATATAAACCGTCGATGCTTCGCCTATGCAGCTCCCCCCTAAATGATGTCCATTTTATTCTTATTATTTTACATAATTTGTGTTTTTACATTTAATACAAAATTATAAAATGATATCATTGATCTTAGTAGCATCGATAATGCATGAATTTACATTTTTTACATTTGTACCGCTAATTATTGTTTATATTTGTTTACTTGTTACATTTTTATCATGACTTATAATTTTTCTTTTTGAATAACACAGCCTTCAGCTAGCAATTATACATCATTAATTCGTTTATACAATGTATGAAATCTTGCAGTTACAAAAAAAAATTTTATCTACATATATCGCAGTAAACTCATAATTAGCAATTACATTCAGTTGCATTACAACGCAATTACATTTATTACTAATAAATTATAAAGTTAGCAATTACATTTTATTGCATTAAAAAAAAAATTTTTTGTAATTACCTATCACTGAATTATTAATTTGGTAATTACCTTAATTTGCTAAACATTTTTTTTGCGATTAACAATTCATACACACAGAAAGAGAGTATTTACTTTGAATAAATATTTACTTTTCATTATAGGTCTTAATTTTTTTTTTTAATTGTTAAGAGTCAATTATCTGCGAGTATTTCTGAATTTAAAAATAAAGTCGCATGTTATCACATTTGTCAAATTTTAGTCCTATCGAATTAGGAGAGTATGCAATAAGTGCACTTCATAAAAGATCTATATTACAGTTGTTCGCACCTTCGCTTTCCTTTTTTTTATTTACAAATTTTTATAACTAAGTTATATTTATAACGAGCTCGTTTCTGAGTGCGAATATCTCTCGGTCTAATCTATAGTTTCTCCTAATCTAAGATAACCTATCTATATCTTTTCGCATTTTTTTATATCTAAAACTAATTTAATTAGTATCGTCAACTATTTACAAAAATAAAACTAATTGCATTAGCAACTTACAATTATTTACAAGTCTGGAACTAACTTTGCTAGTGTAGTCCAGTTATTTACAAGGATGGGACTAACTTTATCAGTATAGTCCATTTATTTACAAGAATTCTCGGAGAAATTTCATTTACTTGATGTTAATTTGTGCACAAAATTTTTGGATGTTTAATACTGATTAGTTTTTGTTAATTTTTATTTTGACTAGTCTTATAATTTTTATTTTTTTTTACTATGTACATTGATGTTGAGCATCTGTGCTCTGTCCATTACCATTTTCTCAGAGATCGCGACTGCTTGCCGACCCCTGCTCAAAGAGGGTGGAGGAATGAGACAAATCTCAAGCCTGAGTTAACTCACAGTCACGAGTCTCTTCGGCTCTTTTGGTAAAGTCATAGTCATAAACTGGCATATGATTTAATTCTATCATTTTAACATAGAATATGCCTCTGAATTCCCTATAATTGGGTGAGTTATTGTGCTTCATAAATCTTATTTTTTTAGTGAAGTACAAAATAAAATCTGGAGTCTCTTGATTGCTAAAGCAATTTGCTAATAATGTTTTGTGACTGTCAAACGCCTTACGTTTCAGGGCAAGTGTTGACAGTTCACTGTCCAAGTGTTGTCATGGAAGTTTACCACCCAGCCAGGTTATTAGGTTAAACAAGAGACTTTCCAGGTTACCTCTAAATCTTGGTAAGTGCACGTATCTATCCCTGCTGGCATATGTTAAACTTTCTTTGTTGAAAGTTGTAGGTTCGACTTGTTTCCCGAATTTTGGAGATACCAAGCCGAAACCTATTAAGTAAATTTGGCTTTTGCCATCGCCATGTATGACCAGCTTCAAAGGGCAAATATCATTATGGATAAATCCAAGCTCGTGCACATATTCCAAAATTACAAGAATTTGCCATGCTATTTGGCAAGCACTTGCACAACTAATAGCGTTGTTATTTGTTTCTAGTATTTTCTTTTTCCTTAGGGTTGCTCGTGGCAGAATGACTATTTGAGTCGTAATTTTGCTTCCATCCACAGGGCTTTTGGCATTTATACGCTTTATTTCTAAATTTTTGATGGAAGTGACATCAGGGGGTACGTTTTGTGTTCCCAAAAGAACCAGAGTGGCTCCGTTTAAAGATATTGGTGGTATTTTGAGCACCTCCAGGCTTGTTACGTACATGACTATGATTACCAGTAAGTGGTCTACTTCGTTGATGTTGATCAGGTGCTGAAGTAAAAGCGTCAAGTTTTGAAGCAACCGGGGACAATTCGTTTGTTAATTGATTTAACAAAGCCTGGTTTGGGTCCTTTTCTGTGTCATTAATTAGCACGTTTTGATCTTTATTATAGATCTTGGCGATATAATCTACCTTTTCCAAAGACTGTTTCTCGTTAACATCCGTGATTTCCTCTTCTAGCTGTACTTTAATGTACGTAGGCAGTCTTTCTTTCCATAGAGTCAGAACTGTTGTTCTTGGTACTTCTGTACCGGCTAAATACAACATTTCGTTGAAGAGCTACGATGGCTACTTGTATTTAATTTCTTTCTTTGCTAACAGTATGCATAGCTTGTCCACTTTTGTCAAGGCATACCGATCTAGCAGGATTTTTTTCAATTCAACATATTTATTATTCTCTGGCACGCTATTTATAACGTCGGCGATGGATTTTATCACTTCTGGACCCAAGTTTTGTATTAAATTATAATATCTCATTTCATTAGTTGTGATTTTACGGTGTTCAAGCTGGGTTTCAAAAATTTTGAATCATGCTTCTGGTTCTTTTTTCCAGAAAATCTGAAATTTCACCTCTTGCAGATACATTTTAATCAATGCACCAGGAGTAACTCGAATTTAGTTATCGTTAATATTCCTATTATTAGATGTATTTGCGGCTTGGCTTTCACGGCTTTGTTTACCGTCCTGACGCGGAACAGTATCCAGATTATTTCCTGCGATGTTGCCTGTAATGTTTTGCAGCTCATTAATACGCTGCTGCAGAGCTTCACTTCGTCTGCGATGCTCCTCGAATTCTGCTGACATAGCCTCTAACTCTTTAATTTTCAAATCGCGTTGCCTGAGCTTTTCTTGTAAAGCTTCGAATTCTTTTTCAAGTTAATACTTCTTTTGGCGCGCCTCGAAAAAATGCTGGGCCTAAACTTATGGTTTGCCGTCACGTTACATTTTCGTATGTGTTGCGTACGTGTGACTCTATCTGTGCGCGTATACACAAGTAAGTTAAGAATAAGAGAGGGGACACTATACCAAGTAATATATATATGGGATAGAGAAGGCTCAACAGCGTGGCGTCGTTATATGTGCGTGTACACACACAAGAATGGCTTATGATTTCGTTCTGTTTTATAGGTTTGTTTGTAATGCGTGTCCACGTGTATGCTTTAAACACATGTATACAGATATCTTTTACAGACGCGCTTGCGCTTGGTGGTGTATTTTAGTGTATAGTCCATTAGACTGTTAAACACAAGTTTCATAAAATTTACTGAAGTTTATTTTTAAATTAATGATTAGAAAAAAATTTAAACGGAAACCGAATGGATTTTCAAAAGTTTAATATTCATATCAGATGTTTTTTCTGTTATGAGACTTTTCAATAAGTTACAAGTTATCGTCTATTGTTAAGCATGTGAACAATAAAATTTGAATCAAAATTATTCAAATAATTCAAATATTTTTTTCAAATTTCTTCAAAAAATAAAAATTTATTTCTAGGAAAATGATAATAATATATATAATAATATATGAAACGTAATTGTTGATAAAATTTTCACTTTTGATGTTTCAATTCTTTATAACTTTATTAAAAAGCATTAAAACAAAAAAATCATCAAAGTTAAATTTTTAATTTTTTTAAATTTTCTTCATTTTTGTTTGAATTTTTTAGTAATTATTGAAAAATATATAATTAAACAAATTTTTTTTAATTTGAAATTTTTACAAATTTTAAAAGAGGGTAAAAATAGAATAAAATTTTATTCACCTTAACATACTTTTTTTTATTCTTTTTTTTTAATTTGAAATTTTTACAAATTTCAAAAAAGGGTAAAAATAGAATAAAATTTTAATCACCTTAACATATTTTTTTAAATTCTTTTTGTGTGATAAGTAGAACCAGAGATAATGCTATTTGAATGAGACAGAACTACCATCATTCTACTCCATGAGTTGATAATTTGTTGTGCGTATACATATTTATTTAATATAAAATATATTTTAAAACAAAGTGTGATGGAAAATTGTTCATTCTATGAGAAGCAAGACTATCACTGAACCAAAAGAAGTATTAACTTCTGTCGGCCAGTCCCCACGACTGCCACACCTGGTTTTTTTGTTTTAGACATTTCGTCTTTTTCTTTAGAATCACCCGCCATTTTTTCTGAATTTTTGATATTTTTTTGTGATAAATTTTGCGTTAATGGCATCTAACTAACTATTGCCTATCAACCGAAAAACATAATTATTTTGCCCTCGGGATAAATATTTTATAAATTATTTAACGATTCGAGCACTCAAAAAACATACAATTACAGGCTTTGGCCCTAGGAGTACACACAGGTACACTCACAATCACAAGAGGAGCATTGTTTTCATACCTTATAGCTAAACATGCAAAACATACATTACGTACTTCTTTTTCTCAAAAGAAGATCCCACTTAACGCGAGATCGCGGGAATTGAACGCGATAACTGTCGTACCATTTACTCACTCCTAATATTACTACTGACCATTAAATTGGTTATTTGATGTTAAACGTGATCGCCCAGTAATCGTACTTTTTACCGTTTCCACGCTTAGGACCACTCGACCAGGGTGGTAGCCCCCTGCAGTATAGCCCTATCGGGTACAGCCCTTACCTGACGGCTACTAAGAATTGACACTGGACGTCGCATAAATATTGGTAAAAACTTTAATATATTCAATGGCACAACAGAACCGTCACCCACCTAAACTACGTTTCTAACCTCGTTTGCGTGAAACCTGACCAATTTACTGGGTCTCAGAATCGAGCGTGTGCGCGATAATTCACTTAATATTTTATTCTATTTACGCTCGCAGTCAGAGACTATTCTATAAAATTAGTGCTTTTCGCATATGTCCAACATTTAAACTATATGTAAAAAAGTTAATAAAAATGAACTCTCTCCGACGAGATGCTGCTGACTTCACCTTACGACTTTAGAAATTAAATTTCTACTTTAATCTCGCGTTGCACCCGACCCGCAACGTTACTGCGCAGCACACAAATGGTCATAAAAGAAAAACTTATAATTTGACCGATAATTTATTACTAAAAAATATTTTAATTTACTGCACAGCCGCTAAGAGTCGCGAACAAGGCGTTTGTTCAATAAAAAATCAAAACGAATGACCCGCACGTGTCGTTCCATCCGGACAAGGCATGTATAAAATAAACTTTTCATTTATTTTCTTTTTTTTACTTCAATTAATGATTGATTATCTTTCACTAGAACATCTGGCCCGATTATCCCGGCTCGCGCTAAGAATGATTATAAAATTACGTAATAAAAATTGCAGAAAATATCATTATATATTTTTTTGTCATTGCTCTTTTGTTGCTACTAGGTACGCGAAGAGCATTAAAATTTTTAAGATTGAAGTCAGCACAACTAATAGTGAATTAATATCGCCAATTAATTACGTGCATAAATTTTATTTTCAGTCAATTGAATTAATTTTTATAAAAATTCGTTACTTAAATTCTTTTAAAATTTTTGAAAATTTACTCGACTATAATTCGCACGAGGTTTTATGGATGACGTCACATCCGGAACGCTGTTTGCGCTTTTCAAATTCTTAGTTGTGATATACCGCCGACCTTGAATTTCAAACGTTCAGTTATTTACATTTAAACTTTCTTTTGATTAAATTTCAAATTCACGTTCAAAATCGAAATCTCGTTGATACTTGTGTTTATTTACAAACAACATGTATAATTTTATGTGTGCCGCGGCCGGCGTCCAAAATGGCGGACAAAAAGCCTTTTCAAGTGAATTTTGCTGCGTCGCTAAAATGTCGACAGAAGCGTACTCAAATTAATTGCACACGGCACTATTTTACGTAGATTTCGTTTTAAACGCGCACTTCCGGTCATGAATTTATGTTTTTTTGTTTTTTTAATTTAATCTTTTAAATTCTAGATTTAAGTTTTTATTTAACGATTTCTTCTTTCTTCTTCCTAGACTTCTTTCTAATTTAATTTTTAATTTTAACTTCTGTTTTAAATTTTATTTTTTTTTTAATTTTTATATACACTTTTTTCTTTTTGCGCGTTTTTTCGCACGCACTTCTCTATTTTCCGCTTTTCTTTTCTTTGAATTTTTGTGTTTTCTTTTCTATAAATTTTCTTTAATTTTTCTATATAAAATTTTTCTCTCTTTCTATTTCTTTTCATTCTTTAAATTGATTTTTTCTATTAATTTTCGTTTTCTTTATTTATATATTTTTCTTTTTTTCGAAATTTAATATGTTCATAAGAATATTTTTTTTTTTAGAATTAATTTTTCAAAATTTGCTTTTCAAAATTTCTTACTTCAATTTCAATTTGATCTCTTTTTTTTTACTTTACTTTGACTCTTAACAAATAAAATAACTTAAATATGCTTTTCTTACAACAAGGAAGAATAAGATGAAGTTCTCGTAGCTTTTTGCGTTGTTAATGATGTTGACACAAAGATGGCCGGAAGTGGCGTAATACACAGCGTTATTGTTGAAAATTTAGTCTTCTCGTTACAATAATAGCAATTATCCTCTTGAAGTACCTTAGGCGTCCATTTGCAGAGATCTCAAACGTCGACAGGTCACAAGATGTAACTCTCCAACGTCGAGGGGTCACCAGATGTAACTCTCCAAGGTCGACGGGTCACCAGATGTAGCGTTGTTTTAGTGTGTGTAAGGTTAGATAAGGACGATAAATGCGTGTCCTAACGCTATCCCAATAATAATTAATTTAGTAAATGATATCTGACTCCATAAGATATACCAAGTTACCCAGGAAGGATTAGGGGAAGGATCTAAAACAAACAATTCAAATTATAAGTATTTAATTATACTTTATTCGCCAGCAACTGCTAGCTTGCTGTGTATCGTACAAGAGACGATACACCACTGATCGTGGCTATACATTTTCAACGGCTCGCAAGTAACCTACAGTTGGCGCTTGCGCAGGACGCTAGTTAATGGTTTAACATATAAACCGTCGATGCTTCGCCTATATTCTTACGCCATGGATTAAATATGCGATGTTGCCATTTGACGTACACGCAGTGATGGATATCGAAGATGCTAATATGATATCCAACAGCCAACTTCAAAGTATATACTACAGAATAATATATTCTGCTTATACTCTAATTCTACGGTATACTCTGAAGTTGGCTAAAGGATATCCTAATATATAGATATACATAAATGTATAAAGCATCCTCGAAATCCATCACTGCGTACACGTTTGGAAAAATATACTTAACGGTGAGTGTACACTTAGCGGAAAGGATATTTTTCCGAATGTGTACCTCAAATGGCAGCGCTGCATATTTGATCAGAGACGTAGGAGAACTTCGAATTATGCACTGAGTTTCGCATCATGATTATTTTGTTTTTTTATATAGGTTATTTATGCAAAATTGAAATGATAACAAGTAAAATTTTACAAAGACAAATTTGTCTTGGGTAAAGATATATATTTTTTATAAAGTTTTTTTTTATTAAATCATTAAAAAATTTTAATACATTAATTGTTTTTATAATTATTATTATTATATGCTTAGTATTTAAACAATTTCTGCATGCTTCTAAGCAGCTTACCAAGAGAGGCTATGAGCTTCGGGTCACAGATCTTGATGAAACTTTAAGAGGAGGCCGTATCATTCTGTCCTTGTCTAATCTAAATTTTCTTTATTATTAATAAATAAAATATTTTCATAGAAAAGTAAGACAACCGCCCGATAGAGCAAAAGACAAGCAAACGATTCTTTTTTATGAAAAAATATGAAATTTTGATTATTTTTCGAGTAAAGTCTGAAACGGAAAAACAATCGAACTTGATTAAGTTGATTCAACTGTTTTTCCGTTTCAGACTTCATTGGATAATAAATATCATATTGTTATATTTGTATTATTGCTTTCTCCAAATAATATTACCAAGAGTCATTCAGTTGACGTAATATTCACTGAGAATCTAACTTATAAGAAAACTGCAGCGCTCGACCGCATGCGCTCTACTTGTAAATGTCGTTATATCTTTTTTAATTATTTATCAATCGATTTGAAACTTTCCACAAATCTTCTTTATACAAAAACCAAAAACTTTCTCGCTACAAGTTTCTTGTACTTAAAAGTTCCCTCGATACTTTTTTCTCGAGTACATTAAAAACGCACAATTTGTAATTTGTATTAATTAATAAACAATTGCGACTAACAATTTGAGAATTAACATTTTTTATAATCATCATAAGTTTCGCTATGATATTTAGAAAATATATTTCAAATTTCAGCGTAATCGGTTAATATTTACTCGAATTACAACGATTTAAGTTTAAAAAAGTATTGAAATTTAATGTAAAAAATTTTCTTGTTTTTAATTTTTTTCTTGAAAAATAAAAATTTTATAAAAAAACTGTTAATATAAAAAAGATGCGGCATGATGAGTTTTACAACGTCAATTTTTTTGAAATTTATTTGAAGAAAATGAAATTTTTACTACCAAGTGACTTCAGTTTTGCGCGCTCCGAGCGTAAATGCCCTTATTGCATCCGGGCCTTCAATTATACTTCACATACGCACTCTGCATCTTTTTATATATTTTTAAAAAACTATGAAAAAAAATTAATTATATTTTTGGCTATAATTGAGTTGAGTTTTAAATTTGCATAAAAAAGATTATTATAATATGCAATTCCAATATTAAATATAATAATTATTATATACTACTATAAGTTTTTATATATACTATGATTGTTTTAAATAATTAAATAAATTTTCAACTATTTTCATTTCTGTTACTGTTTTTTATATTAATCAAATCAAGCTTTTTATATTTAAAGTACATTATGATGTACACTTGGCGGAAAGGATATTTTTCTGAATGTGTACCTCAAATGACAGCGCTGCATATTTTACCACAGACATAAGAAAACTTCAAATTCCGCATTGATTTTCGCATCATGATTATTTTGTTTTTTTTATAGGTTATTCATGCAAAATTCAAATGATAACAACTGAAATTTTATTGCTTATATAATTTAAATTCATAATATTAGATTCTATATGATTATTGAATTAAGAAATAAAAATTCCATTCAATAAAATTGTAATTCGGATCATGAAAAAAGAAAGTAATATTGTTTGTTTACTAAAATTATGTCATTAAGTAATAAGTAACGATGATGCGAAATTTGCTCTATAATTTGGAATTGTCTTATGCCTGTGGTAAAATATGCGATATTGCCATTTGAGGTTAACATTCGGAAAAATATCCTTTCCGCCAAGTGTACAAATATAATCATAATAATAAATTTTGTTGAAATTAATAAAAGATGCTTATTTTACAAGGTCATAATTTTGATTATTGATTAATAGTTTATTTGCCGCCTTCAAAATTTGTTACTTATTTCAAGTAATTGACCCTCGTAGTGTATGTATGATATATAATAGTCATTGTACTACATAAAATATTTAAGAGTTTCTTATGTTTTCAACCTATGATTTGACAATATTATGAAGATTTGTAATTGTCATTAGTAATAATCGATTTTCCATATTTTTTTATAATAGTAAAGATATTTGTTAATTACATAAATATTTATTTCCCATTTTTTTATAGCATGATAAGATATAGCTTTATGAATTTTAAAAATAAATTATTTTGCATAACTTTGGTTAAATAAATTGCAATTGTATTTAGGAATCCTCCTCTTAACTCAGAACTTGCACTCATCTTAACAAATTATTAACTCATGACGTAGAATAATGGTAGTTCTGGGTGAAGAGAAGGCCTCCTAAGTACATTTGTAACTTACTAACTAGGAGAAGCTATGAGCTTTGGGTCACAGATCTTTACGAAACTTTGGGATATATTTTTAGGTACCAAAATATGAGTAAAGCCAGAGTAGTACGGTCTAACGCTTCGAAAAACTGAAATTATAGACGTTTGCAGTCTTATTTGAAGAAAAATGTAAAAAAAAGCTCTTAATTGAAGTGTGAATAATCCAGTCAAGAAATGTCTTCAATAAATCAACAGGGACTAAAATAAAAGTAAAGAAAGCAAGCTTTAATTTGCCGTTTTGAAAATTGAAAAATAATAATTAGAACCAAAGACATGTTCGTTCAAAGTTAAGAAGCAAGAAAGTACCAAAAATCACAAAATCACTGTCCTTTAGAATTTAGATGAATTTTGGTACTTTCTTGCTTCTTAACTTTGAACGAAAATATCTCTGGTTCTAATTATTATTTTTCAATTCTGAAAACGGCAAATTAAAGCTTGCTTTTTGTACTTTTATTTTAGTCCCTGTTGATTTATTAAAAACATTTCTAGACTGGATTATTCATACTTCAATTAGGAGCTTTTTTTACATTTTTCTTCAAATAAGACTGGAAACGTCTATAATTTCAGTTTTTCAAAGCGTTAGACCATACCGCTCTGGCTTTACTCATATTTTGGTACCTAAAAACATATCTTAAGAGGCAGCCGTATAGTTCTGTCCTTGTCTAATCTAAATTTTCTTTATTATTAATAAATTAAATATTTTCATAGAAAAGTAAGACAACCGCCCAATAGAGCAAAAGACAAGCAAACGATTCTTTTTTATGAAAAAATATGAAATTTTGATTATTTTTCAAGTGAAGTCTGAAACGGAAAAACAGTTGAATCAACTTAATCAAGTTCGATTGTTTTTCCGTTTCAGACTTTACTCGAAAAATAATCAAAATTTCATATTTTTTCATAAAAAAGAATCGTTTGCTTGTCTTTTGCTCTATTGGGCGGTTGTCTTACTTTTCTATGAAAATATTTTATTTATTAATAATAAAGAAAATTTAGATTAGACAAGGACAGAACTATACGGCCGCCTCTTAAAGCCAATTCAAGGTAACTTAGATCATCATGCTTTTATACCAGATATAATCAACAAAAATCTTATTATAAAGACTATTGTTTTTTTTTGTAAAATTTTCTGTTCTTTCCGATGGTGAACTCAGATTTCAATAAAACAATAAAATCACGCCTTCAAAAATGCAAATTAAAAAAAAAAAGTCGATTTTTTCATAGAAGATATAAATTTTGGTGAAAATAAGTAGCGTGATTCAAAAGAACGAGAAATTCTACGACAAAATACACTTGGATAAAAAAGCGCACCACTTTTTTGGGTCTAAAAAATGATGATTTTCAAATGGTTATATCTCTGCCAAAAATAGGCTAATCAAAGTTATCCAAAATGTAAAACGAAGGGTTCGGCCTCCTCTTTCAAATCCCGTTGGAAATATTTGGTTGTGTATTTTTGCGCATGCGCTAAGTCAAGAAAAGTGAGAAGCTATTTTTGAATCTAAGAAGTACCATCTTGGCGCGATGATACCAGCTTTGGATGGATTAAATGAATAATTCTGATTACGGGATCTGAAAATTTAGGATTTTTTGAGCAATTTATTTTTTTGGAGCATATTGTATCGAGCATCAGGTGCAGAACTACGAGCAAATAAAGATGGCGCTTTTATTTTGGTTTTTTTTTTTTTTTTTCAATAATAAACGGGCATTTTCTGCCCAATAGCAATTTACGTAAACAATTAAAGACAATACGGTTGACGTATTATTTAACATGGTGTCAGCCCACGGCAGAGACAGCGAAAAAGCGACCAGTCGGGGAATCGATCCCGCGCCAACGGGAATACGAGTCACGCGCCTTAGCCACTACTCCACTGAACTCTACACTTTGGCGAGATTTCTAGGCTATAATTTAAAAAGAAACCAATATGAGGTCAAATAAAAAATCAATCTAGAAAAAATTAAAATGAATTAAACACATACATGAACGACCTTTTTCAGGGCCAACATGATGTGCAAAGCCCGATCAAACAACCTTCCCGTGGCGCACATTGCGTAACGCCAATTTCAACGGCAAACTCATTAATGGATTACAGAAAGCAAAATCAAAACCATGTGAAAATGGCTGTGGGATACATTGCTACTTTTCGAAAACTATGGATACAATGTTTGTACCAACCAATATGTAATTCACGTCCAGAAATGAAATCTGAAAAATCCTTTCTGCAAATATTCAAAAACTTCATAGAATCAATCTGGGAATTACCGTGCCCTCCCTGATTACCGCGCTCTAAATTAAAGCATGCGATGTTAGCATTCAGAGCATGGTATTAAATGTAAGTATTTATATGGAAAGCAGACGAGACACGGTAAACCGACACATCGAATTAGCTTTGTAAATTTAATCAATAAATTAATAATTCTCAAATTTTCACTCAGGAAATGTGTTTTATTTGTAAAAAGTGTGCTATACTTCAAATGAACAATTTATAAAACTTTTAGAAAATAATGAGATTTGTTTTATCGAAGGAAATGTATCTACCTTAACCTTAAAGGCACGGTAACTGGTCATTCGACCCGAGCAACTCAAAAAATGTAACAATAAATTTTTTTCTATTTTTTGGAGGTCATATCTGCATTTGACCTTTAAAGTGCAAGAGTCAGACGTGATGAGGCCAAACAGATCCTGGATTCAAATTAAGCAATTCTATAAATTTAAGCATTAATTTATTTTAATTTTTTGAAAGTTGACTTTTTATTTGACATTATATTAATTTTTTTTAAATCATAAGCCTAGAAATAACAAAAAACCAAAAAAAACTCGCCGTTTTCATTTGCTTGTAGTTCTGCTCCTGTTGCTCGAAACAATATGCTCCAAAAAAAAAACTAAATTTTTAGATCCCGTAATCAGAATTATTCGTTTGATCTATCCAAAGTTGGTAACATCGATCAAAGATGACACTTTTTCGATCGAAAAATAACTCCCCACTTTTCTTGACTTAGCAAATGCGCAAAAAGATATAACCAAATATTTCCAACAAGATTTGAAAGAGAAAGTTAAACTTTTAATTTTCCATTTCGGATCACTTTGATAAGCCTATTTTTGGTGAAGATATGACCATTTGAAAATCGTCAATTTTTAGACCGAAAAAGGTGACGCATTTTTTTCTGAGTGTCTAATTTTTAATAATTTTTTTCATTATAATTAAAGACTGAAAAGAAATCATCAAAAACTTTTTTTCAAATCTTGCGTATTTAATGGCCTATAACTATGGCTGTATTTAATATTTTTAGATAAAACATTGTAAATTGACTGACTAGGAGAGTAACTTTTGTTTGGGTCACGGATCTTGCTGTAACTCGCGGATATGTTTTTATACATAAAATCATGAAAAAATCCGTAAGCATTCCGTCTGACGCTCAATCATTCCAAGATTATCATCTATTTTGTTCAATTTCTTTGAAATATCATTGTTTATAATATTTAATATTACTTCCCAATGAGAGCTTCTAAGTTTATTCTTCAAATTACTAGTAAAAGTTGAGATTAAATCCCTTAGGTTAAAAAAAACGTGTTCAAAAAGCTCAACCCGCTCAAAAGTTATAGCAAAATAAAAAACATGAAAAAAATCAGCATGATAATTTTATGAAAATTAAAGTTTAATTTTATGCGAATTTTTATAACAATTTTTATTTTTCCATAATTTTTGAATGGGTTGAGCTTTTGGAATACGTGTTCTTTCTTAATCAAATGAATTCAATCTCAACTTTCACTAGAATTTTGCAGAATGAACTTGGCAACTTCCATTGGGGAGTAATATTCAATATTATAACTAACGATTTTTTAAAGAAATTGAACAAAATAGCTTATGATCTTGGAACAATCGAGCGTTACAGACCGAGTGCTTGCGGTGTTTTTCATGATTTTATGAACAAAAATATATCTGCAAGTTACAGTAAGATCCGTGACCCAAACAAGGGTTACTCTCCTAGTCAGTATAAGGAACAGAATTAGTGATTAAATTATGAGCCAATTCTGACGAGTCGACTTAAATTATTTCGCGGAAATTTTACAAATGACCTATGTATAAAGAGATAGTAAGTGTTTGAAAAACCACAAAAAGCTATGAATTTTGTTTACTTACTCTGAACTATTATCCAATCGTCGTTTTCTTCAATTAGACATTCAATATATTTTGTTAAGTGGTCTATTAATGTTATCGCAGAAGCTCGTGTTTGTCGCTTTGAATAGCATATGGTACACATAGTTGATTGTCCACCTTCATTTTTTGTACAATATTGCGAGACCCAGATTTTGATTTTGAAAGGTAGCTGACAATTGTATTAAAAACTGTATTAAATCTGAAAAAATTATTACGAATTTTAATAATATATTTTCGAAAAATATGCAATAGTAATCATGAATATTAATCATGAGACTGATTTTTAATTATATTATTTATACTCTTTGTGTGTATTTATTTGTGTTATCTGTGATATCACTTTTATTAAATTTATTGACTTACTATTACAGTATTATTATTTATATTATGTCTTATGACTGTGATATCATACTGTACTATTTTAATTTTATATTCACAAGGTTATTTCAAGTATTTCATGTATTTTAACTTTATTTGCAATTTTACACGCTCTTTTTGTAATTATAATACAAAATAGAACAATATCTAATCTAATCTAATATTACCAAAGAATATAGATGCTTATAAAAGAACACTTCAGGTTAAGGTTGTATGGGCTATACAGTCTGTACCAAAAGTTAGTTTTTTATAAAACCGTTTATATTTTTCGGTAGAAAGTAACTATTCAATTTTTAGCTTAGTTACTTATTAGATAATATTAAAACAAGGATTTTAAACTTTGTTTTATTTAAATACAATGAATTATAAAAAAGTTATAGCATTTTAAAGTTTATAATTCTTACACAAATCTAATGCAACCATAAAAAATAATGTCAAAATTTCAAAAATGATTTTATTTGACTGCAACAAAGGGTCTAGGCGATTAAGATAGCGAAAAATTCCCCTGGCGCTTTTGAAATTCTGAAAGCATCCTCGTGTAGTACATAAAAAAATATAACTTTGCTGAAAATTTCAGCCTTCTGGACCCTCACATAACCTCAAAACATCAAAAAACATGTTTTTCGGTTTTTTAATGATATCTCGGCTTCTGAGCACCGTAGAAACTTCTTTTTTTCATTTTAAAGGTTTTTTTATCGCCTACAAGTTAATATTTTTAATTTTCACTTTTGGCTCGAAATCTAAACTGTTTTGGACGTTTGAAAGTTAGATAAATAGATAGATATGTATTTATTTTGTAACAGTTTACAAAAAAGAGTGTAATAAGAAAAAATAATATATAATACATAATAAAACACAAAATAAGATAATACTGTAACGTTACGTGTAAATATTGCACTCATGATATCACAGTCGATTTCCTAAAACTGATAATACTACTAAATTACTTTTCAGAGTGATATCACAGATCATTACAATAATAAAATACACACATAAACATTAATAAAAATAAAAATAAACAAACCTGTCGAATTAATATTTTTCAGTCAAAACAATGAGAGTTAAAAAAAATATAATAAAAATGAAACGATTTAAATCAAAAAGTAGAAAGTAACACATTTACTCTTAACCATACGTTCATCAATCATACTATGAATACAAGCACACCTTAAAGCTATATACGGGACTACACATAATAAATTAACATAAAGAGAGTATATATTATTTAAGGTCAAGTAAGTATCCCCTCACTGCCGTTTTCAACCTGCTGAGAGATGGAAGATACTTAATTTCAGCAGGTAGGGAACTCCAAAAATGCACACCTTGAACTTGGAAGGAATTCCTTCTAGTCTCAGTGCGCATAAAGGGCACTGACAGATCCTTTGCCTCTCCCCTAGAAGTCACCCTGGGTACACATCTAGTAAAGAGACTCACTAGGTGCTCCAAAGTATTCATGCGCACGATTTTGTACGTAAGTACAGCTAAAAAATACTGTCTTCTGGAATCAATGCGCAGCCAACCCAACGCGGTTCTATAAGGAGAGATATAATTATCCATTCTCAAACCCATTACATATCTCACACATGAATTTTATAACCTCTGTATTCGTCTTCTCAAACCCTGAGAAGCATCGAGCAAAACCACTGAACAATAATCAAGAGGTGGAAACAGCAGGGCGGTTGTGAGCTGTTTACACAGAGTCTCCGTGGTGTACTGACGGAAAAACCGCAGGGCATATAAAACTCTATTTAACTTTTTTCTAATCATATCAACGTGCGGTTCCCAAGAAAGTTTAGGGTCAAGCACAACACTAATACTCATTACGAAGTCAGAGAAGGGTATACTAATACCTCACTCAAGATCGATCGTTTGTGACCTTTTAGCATAAAAAGAGTTTACAAAACGACTATTGCCAAAGACGATTGCCTTAGTTTTATTAGAGTTTAAAGTGAGAGAGACACCAGCAGCCCACTCCAGCATCTCTTTGGCCGCCCTCTGTAGGATTAGAATACCCTCCTCCACATTCTCGCAAGGCACTTGCATGTAAATTTGCAGGTCGTCTGCGTAGAGTAGGTGCTCGACGCAACCAGAGTCGAGAGCGTCACGTACATCATTAATATAAAAACAAAACCACAAAGGCCCCAATACTGAACCATGTGGAACTCCTACACCGAAAAAAAAACCCGAAGCCAGCGCTGCGAAGTTAATCTGAGCGGTTGCATGCGAACGACATTCGAAGCGAGTGATTACAGAAAATCGTAATGTATGAATGCGTAACCATGTCGCTGTAAATAATTACGACTTTCTGTGTAAACGATTACGCTAATCCGAGCAGAGTGCCACAACTATGTTGCGAGCACGCTTGCTCCGACTCTCCGGCATCGCGCGTGCAGAAAGCCGAAACCAAGCACTGCGGCAGAGCTGTGAGCTTGCTTGCTCCGACTCTCCGGCATCGCGCTTGCAGAAAGCCGAGACCAAGCACAGCGGCAGAGCTGCGAGCACGCTCTCTTTGACTCTCGCTCACTTTGAATTTCTGAACATTGACGTACTAAAAGCGAGGCCAAGCACTCTAAACGTTAAAAATTTACATTTAAAAAAGCAAAATTTCTTTTTCTTTCCTTTTTTTGTAAGTTTTAACGCTTTATGTGAAGTATAATTTATTTAAGTAAAATTCTATAATATTATAAAAATTAAATTTTATTTCATAAAATTTTGTTTAAAATGTTTCTTAACTTAAAAATTGATGTGATATTTTACTTTTACCATTATTCGCCTGAGTATATTAATGTAATAATGTAAATTTATAATTTTGATTTATTTTTAATACCTATTTGTGCGACTATTAGTGCTTTTATACCTTTGAATTGATTTTAACTTTATTTTAATCATTCTTATTTTTCTTATATTTATAGATTTATTAGGACATATTGAAACTCTGAAAGTTCAAAGTAATTTGAAAAAAAATTCTTTAGGTATTTATTAGTCATTATTGACTTATTCTTCATAAACTATATGATTGTATTGTTACAAATTTCTTATACAAATGGAGTTTGCTTGGCGTTAGAGGGAAGATATTTACTATTGATTTTTGGGTCGTAGTTCCAATTTTAAATTCAATAATTTCAAAAAAGTAGCAGCGTTATTTCTTTTATCTTTTATAAATATTATATATATATATATATATATATATATATATATATATATATATATATATATATAGCTTATTAAATTGCATTTGTTAATTGTTTAACATATTTTTAAGAAAATGATATTTATCATAATATTTTATATATAATATTTATTCAATTGAGTAGGGATGAATGTAATTTTATACTTTCTTAAAGTTTATAACGATATAAAAAGTATATACCGGTTCTAAGTACATTTATTAATTCTTTTGTAGCTTTGAAGTAAAATGAGATTTATTAAATTGAAAAGTAAACATATTGATCAAAAACAAACCAAAATGTTTTTGCTAAATTTTATTATTTAACGACTTAACTAATTTTTTTTTTATTTTTAAAGAATAATTAAATTTTAGCGACAACGGGGAAATAACTGAGAATTTCTTAATTCATAAAAAAGTATGAAAAATAGTCATTTTATAATCAATCATAATAATTTTTTCTCCAAACGTATTAAATTTTGAAGAAAACGTAATGAATATTTTATCAGATATCATGTGTGTATATATATGGGCAAATTCACAAAACGTGGCCGCTTTGAATAATTTTCAATTAATTTTTTTGATCAAATGCACATTGTTGAACCTTGTACAGTTTTTTAAATACATCACAAAGAACAAAAAAATTTAAGTGTAATTGTATTTAAACAAATGCTGCAGTACATACGTTGGATATTCAAAAAAAAAAAAAAAAATGGTTGATATCTGTTCTGCAAAAATAAAAATGGTATTAATTACATATACAATAACAATTTATATCATTAAACAAAAATATATTATTCAATACAAAAAATAGAATAATTAACACAACAATAATATTTATAATGTTAAACATGAAAATTGTCGATACAGAATACGAATAAATGATTAAACATGCATATCGTCGATACATAATACAAATAAATTTGTACAAAAAAAAATTCATGAAAAACTATACCGCCTGAAAATATATTTTTTTCAAAATTCATTTACGTAAAGAGTTTTTAATTGACCACTTATTAGGTTTTAACGAAAAATGACAGCAAGGAGAACAAATGATTTTGTTAACAGTGCAATAAGAGCAAGATAATTGATGTAAGAAAAAAGATTCAGCATCTTGTTTCGACCAAACCAGCTGGTATATTTTTTTTGTGTTGGGAACTGCTTTCATATTAGAATTGACCAACGAGCTTATGTTATCTATTTGAGCTTTGTCTACTACAAACGCCTTTATTCTCGTTTGAGAATGAATTATTTGAGCCATTTCTTCGGCTGTAGTGATATCAGTACCATGCATAACTGCTCGATCACACAGTTTTTTTAACAGTACCACCAATTCCATCAGCTGCACTTTTGCCGTGCCCGGGTGCCGTAAAATTCCATGTTCCATAGTCTAAGTTTAAATTCTTACAATTCAGCGCCAATAGAAAAAAATTATTTTTATTTTTGTACTGCGTACTAGGGCCGTCCGACTGAATGTGTATTACTGATAATTCTGGTAAAATTGTTCTAATAAATTTTATAACTGGTTCTAAATGAGCCCAGACAGCATTCGCATCATGATTGAGGCATTCAGATACGGAACAAAATGAATGACAAAGTAAATTATTTTTTTCATCTTTATAATAAAAAAGACCAGTATGAAGGGACAATTGTTTTTTAGATGCTCCAAAGTGGGCACTTTGAATTTCTCTATGACATTTGCAAATATAATTTTGGGAAAAATCTATTATCAAAAGTACTTCATTATTCTTCAATTCATCTTTTATAATTGACAATGCCCTATATTGATGAATTCTATTGTATTCGTGTTTTAAGAAATCAGGAATAAATGTATTGGTTGTTAAAATCAAATCCTTTAAAGAACATCGTTCTCTTCTTTTAGAAGTGATTGGAACTTTATACAATTTTTCTTTAGCTCCCAACCTTTCAACTACGCGAGTCACCCAGTGATAATACCACGTATTTACTGTATCGAGATTTGTCACATGTAAATTTAAACTTTTATCACACGAAGTACACTCCCCAAATCAACACTCTTTATTGAAAAGATTACAAACAAATTTGCTTATGAAAGATTGCAAGGAAGGATTACTCAATATTTTATGGTATGATAAACGTTCAACTAAAAACTTCATATTTTCGTGACTTTTGCACAGACATTTATCCCTACTACTCATCTGTTGCTGCATCATCCAAAATGGTTTAAGTTATTAAAATATTGTACGACTTATGTTAGTTGTAGGCTCCTGTGATTTAAATTTTAGAAATAAATTATTGATGGTGTCGAGTAAAAACTGTTTCCTTTTTGTAACTTTCTTCTTTGTTACAGTATCTTTAACGCCAGGAGCTATAGCAGAATTCTCATCATTTTCAAGAAAAATTCTGATTTTTTCAGCTAATTGTCTTTTAATTTTTTGCCATTTTAAACGTGATGTTTCGGGAATAAATGAATTTGAAGATCTATATCTGCGCTGACTTTGAACACTAACCAAACTGCAGTATTGCTTACTCATTCGATGTTCTTTAATAATTTTTCCTGACAAAATTCTCTTATAAATCATTTTATCTTTAGAAGTAATTAAATTTTCTTTAGTATTTTGTAGTTGTTTCTCCAAAACTTCACAATAGAAAAGTCGCTTTCTAATAGATTTATGTCCTTGTGCTTCAATATTTTTCACTCATTTTAAAATATTTTCATCTGTCTTTGTCGTTTCTAATTTTTTTCTCAACCTGCTACATTTATTTTTCCACTTAGCTACAAGTAAATCTTTTTGTTTAATTTTTTCTTCTAATTTTTTAATAAATCGTCGCAACCTTTGTTCACGTGCTAAAATAGATTTTATTCTTTCATTCAATGTTTTAATTGAACTGTTACTATTTTCTCGGCTTGTACTTTTTTTTGTGATAATATTTCGTTATCGTTTGCAAATAAAGAGCCAGAATTTTTTTTGTTCGCGGAGCAGTTAAAGGTTAGTGCGTTTTTAGTAAATGTCGAATTATTCACTTGAGAATCTGCAATGCCCATTTCCATTTGATCCCTACATGGCCGTGTATCTCTCGAAATATCCTGTGTTATTGACGAACCCACTGAGCTGGTCACCGGTAAAACTTGGTTGCGTTGACGTAGAGAATATGTTGATGTTACAACATGATGTATTAGAGTACTCTTGGTGTGTGCTCTGAAATCCAAATACATAATTATTCTTGAATGAGAATAAAATTCAAATATTTATAAATTATTATACATTATAAAGAATGTAGGAATACTAATAAAATTTATTATTAAAATGGCAAAATAAAGGATTTATTAAGCAAATATTATTTAAAATTCATAAAATAAAAAAATGATCATTTCACTTTCAAACACTAAAATCGTATGGTGCTTGAAAAATTTACCTGGTAATCCGTAAATTAGTTCTGTTTAATTTCAGTTCTTCTTTCTTTACATTATTGTAATTCTGCTTTCTTATTAGTTCTTTTTCTCGTTTCTCAGCAATTAATTTCCTTTTATTCTGTACATTTTCTCGCTTTAACCGTTTCTTGTATTCTGATTTGTCTATAATAAATATATTTTGTGATTAAAAACTTGAATTTTTTTAAAAAATCGGCATTATATATGAAAACATTTATAAATATTTGTAGGTTTTACCCATTTTGAAAACATTTAACAATATCAAAATTTTTTTCTTTTAAATTCGTACCAGAGCGTGCTTTCATGCTACTATCCAAGTCATTAATGAACAAGAATGCTCGATAAGCTCTGCGAATACTTAAGATTCGTTGTAAACAGTAAATATTTATACTTGACTCGAAACACTTGTATGCTGTGGTAATTCTCTTTATTTTTTTGACGCATGAGCTTTGAAATATTAACTCTTCTTAGGCTTTTACGTGCTTTTATCGGAAAGGTGCCGTTTGTACACATAAATACTTTTATACATAATATGAATGTGTATAAAAATAATATATATTATTCTTTATTGATTGTAGATGGTTTTAATTATTGTCTACCATTAGCATTGAATAGTGATATTTAATACTATAATAACTAATGATTACGCGTGGTTATAGGCGTTATTTTCGAATTTTGTCGCTGTGCGCATTGAAAATGTGATTTTTTACGCTCAATTACGCTTGAACTAAAATAAAACAAATACCCCGTATTCTTTTAAAAATGAAGGCACCGACTTCAACGACGTCTTAAAAACTTCATAATAATTAAAAGAATATAGCATTGCAAGATGTTTTTGCAGCGTATAATGCTGAAGATTGTATAAAAAGAAAACCCCAGAATTTTGCAAATAATAAAAATATAGTATCCCAATCAAAACCTTCTCTTTTTATGATTTAATTTTGCAGCACAGCTATGATACTAAGTCAAATAGATACATGATTCATAGAAGCATAACTTCCGCAACTCTCAAAACCTTAACATTAACGCTGAAAAAGTTCTGATTCGATGAATTTTTCATTTTTTTGCAGTATCGGTATAAAATATATAAAAATTTGTTTTTTTTTAATTAATTTTGAATTACAATTATGCAGCTAATGAAATAATTAATGTGTAACCTAATCTTAATTTTTAACATTATTAGTGCTTCAACTTCATGCATGGTGGGATAATTAAATATTAATTATAAATACACGATTTCTCGGTATCACAAAGCGGCCATGTTCTGTGAATTTGCCCATATATATATATATATATATATATTAATATATATATATATATATATATATATATATATATATATGGGACGTTTCACGTCAACTCACCTAACAAAAAAATAGAATTTGTCGAAAATCAGTGAAAATGTTCTATTTGATACCCAAAATATACAAAAAAAATTTTAGAGGTCGAGGTCAAAGGGGTCAGGATTTAAACGTGATGGAATTTTTCGAATTTTCTAAATTTTTTGCTAAATAAATATTTTAATGAATTTTTTCCTCAAAAACTATCAATTTTTCGTTAAAACTTAATAGAATACTTTTTTTTGAAAATAAGATGTAGAATTCACCTGAATTCTTGCAAATTATAATACACTGATTTTTATGCTTACTTGATCGATTTCAACATACTATTTAGTATATCTAAAAATCGAGCAGGTTAAATTGGCTTTTTAAAGTCTTATTTTTTTCGTTTTTTATGAGGAAAAAATATACGAAGCCTCCAGTTGGGCAGCCTTCTCAAAGTTACTTAATTGTGCAAAAAAGTCTGAATAAATCGTTATTTTGGATCAATGATGAAAGTCGTGATTTTTTTTCTGAAAAAGTATTGATTTTTGGGACAAATGTATGGGAATGTTTTTTATTGGAAATCGCATGTAAAATGTATGTGAATTATTGTAAACCATTATTTGCTAAACATGACAAATTATAAATGAAATTTTGAAATTTAATATTTATTTTTTGTTAAATTTTTAGTATATATTGTTCACAATGTCTTAAATTACAATTTGTAAAAATATGTTTATATTCTACACATGATTTCCAATAAAAAACATTTTCATACATTTGTCCCAAAAATCAATACTTTTTCAGAAAAAAAAATCACAAATCCCATCATTGATCCAAAATAACGATTTTTTCAGACATTTTTGCACAATTAAGTAACTTTGAGAAGGCTGCCCAACTGCTTCGTATATTTTTTCCTCATAAAGAAACGAAAAAAATAAGACTTTAAAAAGTCAATTTAACCTGCTCGATTTTCAGATATAATAAACAGTATGTTTAAATCGATCAAGTAAGCATATAAATCAGTATATTATAATTTGCAAAAATTCAGGTGAATTCTACATCTAATTTCCAAGAAAAAGTATTCTATTAAGTTTTAACGAAAAATTGATAGTTTTTGAGGAAAAAATTCAGTAAAATATTTATTTAGCAAAAAATTTGGAAAATTCGAAAAATTCCATCACGTTTAAATCCTGACCCCTTTGACCTCGACCTCTAAAATTTTTTTTGTATATTTTGGGTATCAAATAGAACATTTTCACTGATTTTCGACAAATTCTATTTTTTTTTTAGGTGAGTTGACGTGAAACGTCCCATATATAATAATAATACCATTAGACGACATAAAAATCAATTGTAAATATCATATCTTCCCTCATACACCAAGAGAACTACATTCGTATACGAAATTTGTAACAATACAATCATATAGTTTATAAAGAATAACTTAATAAATGACTACGTATAAATATCTAGACAAATTTTTTGTAAATTACTTTGAATTATCTAAGTTTAATTTTATAATTATTGGAATTGTAACTTTACCATCTATAAGAGAAACTGAAATCGTTACGCTTGACGAGTACATTTTATTCATCATCAGCTTTATAAAAATACGAATTTATAAAAATACGAATGGTTAAAATAAAGTTAAAATCAATTCAAAGGTATGAAAGCACTAATAATCGCACAAATAAGGTATTAAAAATAAATCGAAATTATAAATTTACATTATTACATTAATATACTCAGGCGAATAATGGTAAAAGTAAAATATCACATCGATTTTTAAGTTAAGAAACATTTTAAACAAAATTTTATGAAATAAAATTTAATTTTTATAATATTATAGAATTTCACTTAAATAAATTATACTTCACATAAAGCGTTAAAACTTACAAAAAAAGAAAAGAAAAAGAAATTTCGCTTTTTAAATGTAAATTTTTAACGTTTAGAGTGCTTGGCCTCGCTTTTAGTACGTCAATGTTCAGAAATTCAAAGTGAGCGAGCCTGTAACTCTGTCGTTACCCTTGGTCTCGGCTTTCTGCATGAGAAATGCCGCAGAGTCAAAGAGAGCGTGCTCGCAGCTCTGCCGCTGTGCTTGGTCTCGGCTTTCTGCACGCGCGATGCCGGAGAGTCGGAGCAAGCAAGCTCGCAGCTCTGCCGCAGTGCTTGGTTTCGGCTTTGAGCACGCGCGATGCCGGAGAGTCGGAGCAAGCGTGCTCGCAATACAGTTGTGGCGCTCTGCTCGGATTAGCGTAATCGTTTACACAGAAAGTCGTAATTATTTACAGCGACATGATTACGCATTCATACATTACGATTTTCTGTAATCACTTGCTTCGAATATTGTTCGCATGCAACCGCTCAGATTAACTTTTTGAAATTGATTTTTTAAATATATTTTTACCCCTTATTAACGATAGTTATATTAGCTAAAAAAAAATGGTGCGCCACCCTGATTTTCTCAAAAAACCGATATTTTTGCACTTTTTTCGTATTTTCTATAGGTTATGTTACAATCTAAGAATCCAAACAAAGATTTTTTGTGTATTTTATTCCCCTCTCTACGACGGTACTATTAGTTTTAAGGATAAAAGGCATTCGACCCTTATTTTTTGCAAAAAATCAACTTTTTTGCACTTTTTCATATTTTTTATAGGTTATGTTATAAGTTAAGAGCTTGAATGACTTTTTTTGCGTATTTGTTTTTTGCTCGTTATAATCGTGCTATCACTTTCAAGAAAAAGTAGTTTGCAACCCTGATTATCGAGGAAAATCGATATTTTCTCGATTTTTTTATAGTTCGTGCTAAAAGTTGAGAGCTGAAATAACGATTTTATGTGTAATTTTTTCTGCTTGTCATGGTGGTATCAGTTTAATCAAGGTTTTTAATATAATACGTTCAAATATTGTCGAACAATCTGATTTCTACAATTGTTTGACGTTATGATCAGGTTGCAGTATATTCTGAGGGGTTGGAATTATATTTTACTTTCTGTTTCTCATTTTTTCGATGATTTCATATATATATATATATATATATATATATATATATATATATATATATATATATATATATATATATGTGTGTATGTATATTTAGGTTAATCTTATATACATAGGTTCGAATCAATAAACGTATTTAAATGTCTTTTTTCTTATCATAAGAGAGAAAAAGACAGAATAAGGTTGAAGTAACAACCGATACTCAAGTTACATTTCTAAATGCGAGTCATAGTTATTATTTATCTAAGTGATCTCATTGAAAACTGGCCTGAATTTATAGTCGATGCTCAAACTCAAGCAGACAAAGACAGAATGAGGTTTCATTGTGAGAGAAACAAAAACAGAATGAGGTTTGAGTTTGAGCACACACATCGACTGTAAGGCTCAAATTCATAGTCGTAATTTGAGTATTAAGTATGACTTAAAACTTAAGTATCGTTACTTGAGCATCAACTGTTACTTCAAACAACACTCAATTTAACACTTAATTGAAGTAACAGCTGATACTCAAGTAACAATACTTTAATTTTAAGTGATACTTAATACTCAAGACATGACTATGAGTTCAAGCCTAATTTTGGATCTATGGCTCGAATTCATAGACCCAACTCAAGTAACAATTGATACTTAAACCTCGTTCTGTCTTCGTCTCTATCATGATAAGAAATAGAACTTCGGATTCTTCGTGCTCGGAGATGGTAGTCGAGGTAGAAATAAGAACCACTAGAAAATAGATTTGTAGGCTTGGTTTATTCAATAAGCGATACAGTCACCTTGGAATCAGAAGATAGAAAACTTATCTTTCTAAAGGTTGCGAACACAGTGACGGACTTTGTACACTGCGACCAGAGCACACGATTCGGCGCTAGTTCTGCGCACCGCTAGTTGCGCGTGGCACTTATATATGTTTACTAGTGTGAATGTACTTACACGCGTACTACTGGGGGGTTGCTCCGAAGCGATAAACTTAGTATATCGATATATGCTATCTTTGTTCAGCACATTGATTTCATATCTTCTGTCTCTGTGATACAGAGTTGTGCAATTTTCTAGAGCAAACCCCCTGGGTGTATACCCATACGTTACTAGGGAGTATGTGTGTGTGTATATATGTGTACTATAGAGTAAGTGCCCACAGGACAGATGATACAATCGTTAATTGAGTTACGTTTATAAATTCAAACTTATATTTCCATATGAATTTCTTTATTTATATGTAATGAATAATAAAGTGAGTAACTGCAAAGATTGTATGCCACAAGTTTCTGTACACTTTTTGTAGTATCTTCATATTATTTTGATCCAAAAGTGTTAAATTATAATATTTATTAGCAGCGTACCTGGATATAAGGTTATATATATATATATTTTATAAGTCAGAATGTCAATACAAAAGCTATGAAGAGTCCTGTTTTGTTTTTGCTCTTGTCTCTTATATTATTGCTTTGAATAGTTCGTTGAAACAATTAACAAGTTTTTGACAGTAAGTTTACAAAGTGGTAATTTGCTAATGTAATTCTAATAGTAGTTTTTTACAATTTGATATTACATTTTATAATAATAATAACAAAGGATAATGAAATTATTTATTTATATAAATATGATAATTATTTAGATTTTTGTGTAGATTTGTTCTATCTTTTTTAGATTTAAAAATTGAAAAACAATATATTTTTAAAAATATTTTTCTATTTGCAAGTATACGCTTGAAACATAGATTTGACATTCAGATATCAAATGTTGAGATTATGTGAAAGTTAAAGCTTTTTGTTTTATCAATTTGTTTTTATTTTATTTGTAACTTTTTGTATATAGCTTTATTCATGTGTGTTGCATGATTTCGGTGGAATGATTGATAATTACTCTGAGAAGCTTTGTGCGGTTAAGCTTTATCATAAAAAATTATATAATGTTTGTGTGATTGAAAACTAAAACTCCAATTTAAAATTGAGATCTTTGAAGTACTTAGCGACTTTATTAATTTTTATATTTATTCATGATGAATGTTTTAAATAGTTTGTTAAAACAATTAACAAGTTTTTGATAGTAGTTTACAAAATGGTAATTTTATAATTTTCTTTGATTCTTAATAGCAGTTTTTTACAATTTCATTTTACATTTTATAATAATAATAACAAAGGATAATGAAATTATTTATTTATATAAATATGATAATTTTTTAGATTTTTGTGTAGATTTGTTCTATCTTTTTTAGATTTAAAAATTGAAAAACAATATATTTTTTAAAATATTTTTCTATTTGCAAGTATACGCTTGAAACATAGATTTGACATTTAGATATTAAATCTTAAGATTATGTGAAAGTTAAAGGTTTTTGTTTTATCAATTTGTTTTTATTTTATTTGTAACCTTTTGTATATAGCTTTATTCATGTGTGTTGCATGATTTCGGTGGAATGATTGATAATTACTCTGAGAAGCTTTGAGCGGTTAAGCTTTATCATAAAAAATTATATAATGTTTGTGTGATTGAAAACTAAAACTCCAAGTTAAAATTGGGATCTTTGAAGTACTTAGCGACATTATTAATTTTTATATTTATTCATGATAACTGTTTTAAATAGTTTGTTAAAACAATTAACAAGTTTTTAACAAAGGATAATGAAATTTATATAGATATGAAAATTATTTAGATTTTTAAAAACATTTGTTTATTTTTTATTGTTTCAGAAGTGATTTTTTTGTTGGATAATAGTAGACATGGCATCTAATAGCGAAGGAAATGCTAACAAAAAAATGAAATATGATGATCGAAAATGTTCTATATGCAATATTTATTTAAGAAAAATAAGTGGTCGAAAAAAAGAAATTCAATGCGAAACAGAACTAGAATATGCAAAAGTAGTATCTGGCAGAGAAGATATTTTCATTAATGATGTAATGTGTGATCCGTGTAGAAAGCAAGTGGTAAAAAAAATGTCAAGCTCTAAAATTGAAATATCTGATGATACTGCAGAAAATGTTTTCTCTCAAAAATCTAATACTTCGGAATCATTATCTGAAATAAGTATCAGTTCATCATCTCAGTTAAATACAGATTCGTCGTACAAAGTTGATGAAAAAGAAGAACCAGAATTCATAGAATTACAAATGCAAAGAACGATTGCAACACATAAGTATTGTTTTATTTGTGGATACAATAAACGCACAAATATAATGTTAGAGCCTTTTGAAGCAAGAATTCAAGTTTTCAGTAAAATTAACTTATTTATTCCAAATGGCAATGGATGCTGTTCTGATCATATAATTAAAAAAATATTTTATGAAGATGAATTGAATGAAATGAAGATTTTTTCCACCAGTAGTACATTAGATGTTAATGAATTATCAAAAATACTAAGTACAATATCTGCAAAAACAGATGAAAGGTTATTAAATAAAGTAGCCGAGTTTGTTATGCCAGAAAAAAAATTAAAAGTGTTTACAGGATTATCTTGGGCACAGATCATCCAACTTAAATTACAACTCACTTCTCTTAAAGATTCCTGTGCAAGAACAGTGATTCAAGCCATCGTAGTATTTTTATTTAAAATGCGTACAGGGAACTCTAATCAAGTTATTTCTTCAATATTTGATATCGAAGCGAACAAGTATCTCGTTTTTGTCATTCAGTCTTATCATCTTTTGAAAAAGACGTGTTACCAAATTATTTTGGATTAAAAAATGCAGACAGAAATGACTTGATTGAAAACCAAACTTCTCAAATGACGAAAAAATTATATCCAGGCAACCAACTTATTTTGATTTGTGATGGAACTTATATAAGGCATGAGAAAAGCTCTAATAATGAGTATCAGAGAAAATCCTATTCAGGTCAAAAAAAAGTTCCTCTCAATAAACCCTTTACAATATGTTCAACAAATGGCTATGTTGTTGACCAGTTAGGACCTTATCTCGCTAACATGAATGATGCTGAAATTTTAATGAAAATATTTGAAACAATGCCAGTAATTTTACAGAAATTGATCCGCAAAGGCGATATTTTTGTTCTAGACAGAGGCTTTCGAGATATTAAAAAGAAATTAAAAGATATGGGTTATATTGTTCTGATGCCTGAACTCAAAGGTTCAAAATCACAATTTTCAGCACAAGAATCAAATGAAATACGATTCGTAACAAAAATAAGGTGGGCTGTTGAAGCAGTACATGGAATTGAAAAAAAAAATTCAGATTATTAGATCACAAACTTGACAATAAAATGGTGAAGGATACTGGATTGTATTGCAGAATTGCTTGCTATTTAAATAATTTATATGGCAAACGCTTAGATTCTGATCATGACATTCAAGATGCAATATTTAATACCATGCAATCGAGAAGGAATATTGAAAACACACTAGCAGAATTAGTGGCAGAAAAAAGATGGTGTCGTCGTAAATTACCATTTCAGATCATAACTTCGACTGATTTACTAGATTTTCCTGAATTAACAGAAAAAGATTTGAAAATTCTTTTTACAGGATCATATCAACTTAAACAGACCATATCATACCTAGCAGAAATGTTAGATTCAGATAATAATTTGAAACTAGGATATTCCATAGAACATAAAAATATTCTTAAATTCGAAGTTCAATCAAGACATGTAAATAGAAAACAATACAAATGCTTCGTTGAATATAAACCAAATGGTATTGGTTATTCCAGTATCCTCAGATATTGCTGCGATTGTCCCAATGGTAACCGCACTGTTGGATGTTGTGCGCACGTTGCTGCAATAGTATATTATCTTTCACATGGAAGATATTTATCAAAAATCATAAGACCAGCTGAAATTCTTTCTAAAATGTTTCTTAATGATAAAATACAAGTATGTATTAATGAAGATAGTGACGATGATGAGTAAAAAAAGTTCCTATTATGAACATTTGTTATGCTTAAAAAACTATCCAGATGTGTATCCTAATTCAAATAGAAAATAATATATTTATATGAATAAAGAGACTAATTTTCTTTGAAGTAAATCTTTAATTTATTACTGAACCTTATTTAATTTATTATTCAACCTCATTTGATAGTATTGAAATAATATTAATATTATTGGAAAGAGAATTATTAATGTAACAAATTGTTCATTTTAAAATTTATTTTTGATAGCGAAATGCAGAAAAATTATCTTTCTATAAAATTAATTTGGATTTTTCTAGATTTCAGATTCTACGAGAATTATTATAAGTAAGGGTATTCAACTGCCCATTATTATTATTATTTTTATTATTATTATTATAATTATTATTATTATTATTATTATTAGTAGTAGTACTAGTAGTAGTAGTAGTAGAAGTAGTAGTAGTAATAGTAGTAGTTGTAGCTTTTTTTTTTGGTGGTCAAAAAATACGCAAAAAAAAGTCATTCAAGCTCTTAACTTATAACATAACCTATAAAAAATATGAAAAAGTGCAAAAAAGTTGATTTTTTGCAAAAAATAAGGGTCAAATGCCTTTTATCCTTAAAACTAATAGTACCGTCGTAAAGAGGGGAATAAAATACACGAAAAATCTTGGTTTGGATTCTTAGATTGTAACATAACCTATAAGAAACACGAAAAAAGTGCAAAAATATCGGTTTTTTGAGAAAATCAGGGTGGTGCACCATTTTTTTTTTTAGCTAATATAACTATCGTTAATAAAGGGTAAAAATATATTTAAAAAATCAATTTCAAATCTGGCACCTTAATAGCGAGGGTGTGAAAGTAACGATTTAAATCTTAAATATCAATTTTAAGGTTGATATTTAAGGTTATGTAATCTGCAAAAATTTTTGGTTAATTGCCATACAATAACCTACCCTTATATATTTTTGCAAGAGCCTTCCATGTAAAGGGACGTCAAAATAAAATAAAGTCGAAAAAACCCTTATTCTGACTTTACTGCGCATGCGCAAGGGTTAGAGGGCTGAAAATTGGTGTGTGGAAGTTTTTTTTCAACCTCCATTAAATGGTACATGAGCCATGAGGATTCTAAGAGGGGGCAATTTCACTATGGTAACCCGCCTATAGCCTTTCACCTAAAAACATTAAATAGTTTGTGTTTTCAAGGTGGTCCCTGAAGTGACCTCCCCCGTCCTCTAAAGATTAAATATAAATTAATTTTTCAATAAAAGATAAAATTAGAAGATAATAGTTCTGCTCCACTCTCTTTTGCGAGCATTCAATAATTTTTATTGGAAAATAAATATAAAAGAATAATAGATGAATATAATATTGCAGGATAGGTTTTCGTAGGTCCAGAGCTTTACCAAGGTTCTTTTTATGTATTTCGACCCCCTGATTATAAATATTGAGGGTGGAAATTCGCAAGCTTGAGAGGAAAAAAATTATTAACAATTTTTGTTAACAAATGAAAAAATTACCAAAGTTGTTGAAAAAAAAAATTTCATTATAATCGTTGATCAATTTTGAATCAAAAACCCTTATACAATTTTTTTTTTAAATTGTCTACGTTTAAGAAATCAGTTTTTAACGATTTTTGATCGCGTATTGCTCAATTGTTTATGCATAATCTTTAAGGTTGTATGGGCTATACAGTCTGTGTCAAAAGTTAGTTTTTTTTTTTAGAAAATTGTCTATATTTTTCGGTAGAAAGAAATTATTCAATTTTTAGCTTATTAACTTATTAGATAATATTAAAACAATCATTTTAAACTTTGTTTCATTCAAATATAATGAATTATCAAAGATTTAAAAGTTTATAAATTTTACACAAATCTAATGTATTCATAAATAATAATGCCAAATTTCAAAAATGATTTTATTTGTCTGCAACAAAGTTTATTTTGTTCAGTTTAAAATTTATAATCTATTGACGAGGATAGAGTTTTTATTTTTATTTTTCATTAAAATTTATTGTCAATTTTCTATGATAAAACAGTAAGTACCGTCTGAGACATATACATTTTTTCGCAGAAAATTAGCAATAAATTTTAATGAAAAATAAAAATCAAAATTCCATCGTCGTCAATAGATTCTAAATTTTAAACTGAACAAAATAAAATTTGTTGCAGTCAAATAAAATCATTTTTGAAAGTTTGGCATTATTATTTATGATTGCATTAGATTTGTGTAAAATTTATAAACTTTAAAATGTTATAACTCTTTAATAATTCATTATATTTAAATAAAACAAAGTTTAAAATGATTCTTTTAATATTATCTAATAAGTTACTAAGCTAAAAATTGAATAATTTCTTTCTACCGAAAAATATAGACGATTTTCTAAAAAACTAACTTTTGACACAGACTGTATAGCCCATACAACCTTAACTTGACAAAATTTAAAACTTCTTCAAATATTGTACTTTGATTTTACTGAAATGGTGTTATTATTGTGGAAAGCTAGTTTTTGAGTATGTAAGCCGCAAACGTTGCGTGCTTTTGGTGAGCTTAACGGCCTGGCTGGTGCAGGAACGAAAGAATTTTTTACATTATTAAAACTTTTGAGAAAATTTATGATTTTTCTAAAAATAATTAACTACATTAATTTCAATACAATTTAAATTTACAATTGTAATACATAAACTATGTTAGTAGAGTATATAGACAGGTATAGCGAGTCATAACAAATGACGTCACTCGCTATACCTATCTACACGGAGAGAAAAATCAGGTTATTTTCTCATGATAAATTTAACACGTTAAAATTATATGATTCTTCATGTAAGATTCTCATGAAATGAAGTTAATTTAATCAGAATAGCATCTAACTTAAAATGCTATAGGTGCCATGTTATTATTACTTGGACGCTCACGGGATTTTCACGTAGAACTCAAGTGAATTTAACGGTGGTAGGGCCGATCTAATAGCATGGGCTTTGAAAGAGAGAGAGAGAGAGGGTAAAGAATATGTGTATATTCGTAGCAGCAGTCAGTTAGAATACACATACTGTGCGAGTAGAGTGGGGGTATGTCGATTTTTATAAGCTAAACCCTTTGGTTACTTTGTTTCTCTCTCTCTCCCTCTCTATCTCCTTTCAAAGTCCGTGCTACTGGTCGGCCGCACCACTGATGAATTCACTCGAGTGTCACGTGAAAATCCGGTGGGCCTCAAGTAATTTTAACATGATGCACTGCCATCTATTAAAAACATGGATATCATCTAAAAATCACTTGTTTCTTCGATAATATTAGGTGAAAAAATATCGTGTGATAATCACTTGAAATTTCATGGGATAATAACCTGATTTTTCTCTCCGTGTATGTTTACGTAAACACCCCATTAAGATAACGATGTTTACATAACAAATAAGATAAGATAACACTTTGATTACATAAACATTCAATTTGGATAAGATAATGTCTTATTTATTTAAACAAACAATTAAGATACGATGATGACTTATTTATTTAAACAAACAATTAAGATACGATGATGACTTATTTATTTAAACAAACAATTAAGATACGATGATGACTTATTTATTTAAACAAACAATTAAGATACGATAATGACTTATTTATTTAAACAAATAATCAAGATAAGATAATTACTTATTTAAATAAACATTTGCGGTAACTTTGTATTTATACACACACACACACACACACACACACACACACACACACACACACACACACACACACACACACACACACACACACACACACACACACGCACACACACATACACACACACACACACACATACACACACACAATGCATACACTCAAGGTAAAAAATAGAAGTTTCTACGTTTTTTATTGGTGGTCCTAAAAAGGACCGATTATGGTAAGTATATTGTTTATATTTTTTTATATCCCTGAGTTTTTGGGAATGAATATGTATTTATTGAATATTTAGTACGAAATTGTGTTTTTTAGATTTTTCATCTTCGAGCAGAGATTTTCTCTTCTCCTTGGGTCCATCTAAAACAAAGTAAGATGGTTGTTTTAGTGTTCCTTTTACCTGACCCATTGTTCATCTCTGGCGTACTCTATGAATAATGAAATGGAAATAAAAGTCTTTGCACAGTGTAAGTGTATTTATACTAAATATATTATGATTGAAAATGAAAAAAGTGGAGGGGATAAAATAAAAAAATTTTTGTTAAGTATTTTGTAATTTTATGATTAAATAATAATCGAATATTTTAATTATTCATTGTTTAAATATTCAATATATTTTTTAATAATACAGGTTCGATAACGAGTTTCATTCCAAATCTTTGTTTTTAATATATTTCAAAATTATTTATTTTGAATTTTTATTCAATACTCATAACATTTTGTTACGAATAGTGAATAAAAACAGAAATTAGAATTAAAATAATCTGTATGATTCTTAGAATCATACAGCGAGATAAAAATCCAGCACTCTCTTATATTCTTACGTCTTTTGCTCATGTAAATAAAAAAGCTTCTTTACGATTTTGACCACTTATTAATTCATGATATACACAAAATTTAAGAATTAAAACATTTTCAAATAAAATTTTTTAGAAAAGTCAAATATTTATTTTTATAATAAATAAATTGAAGTTTATACATTTAGTTTGTAAAGTTAATTTTATAATAAAATTGGTTTATAAAAATAATTAAATGTTACTATACGCCTGTAGGTATCATTAAGTCAATAAAGCATACAGAGTTACTTATCTTATCTATTGAGTCATACACAAATTACAATTTTTAAAAATTGCAAATTTTAATAAAATATGAAATTTAACGATTTCATTCAATTTCTTACTATTCAAATAATATTGGTACAAAAAATCACCCTGATATTATTCTTGAGTCGATAGATAATCGATTATGTATCGATTCTTGCTATATCGATCGTGCTGTGCTGATTTTTGGAACATATACTTATTGAAATATTAAAATCCGAATGGTATTATAAAAATTAATTTATATTGATAATTGATAGATTTTGAAAATTGTAATTTCGGAATAAGTCATCGTACACAACACATGGAGCATATATCTCTGCTTATTTTATCTAATGAGTCATACATAAATTATAAATTTTAAAAATCGTGAATTTTAGAAAAACAAGAAATTTTAAAACACCATTCGATACCCTGCTGTCCAAATAATATATGTATCAAAAATCATCTCTCTAGGATCAAAAGATCAAAAATCGATACATGATCGATTATCTATCGATCTAATAAAGATATTCTAGATATTTTTGGTACATATATTAATTGGTTCGCAAGGATTGGAACGATATTGTAAAATTTCTTGTTTTTCCAAAATTCACGATTTTTAAAAACTGTAATTTATGTATGACTCATTAAAAAATAAGCAGAGTTGTATGTCCTATGTGTTGTGTATGATGACTAATCTCAAAATTACATTTTTTTAAATCTATCAATTATCAATATAAATTAATTTTTATAATACCATCAGGTTTTCAATGCTGCATTGAATATATGTTTTAAAAATCACAACGGTAGGATCAGTGAAACGATAAATCAATACATAAACGAACATCTAATGAAATAATAAAGACATCATAGTGATTTTTTGTACATATATTATTTGAGTAGCAGGGAAACGAATATTGATGTATAATTTATTGTTTTTACTAAATTCATGATTTAAAAAAAATTGTAGTTTATGTATAGCTTATAAGATAAGCATGATCATATGCCGAGTATTTTAATTATAATTTCTGTTTTTAGTCGATATTGGTAATAATATAGTATTCGATATGGATATTGAATAAGACTTGTAATAAATTATTTTTGTAATATATTAAAAAATTATTTTTTGTAACAAATTTGTACAATAATAATTTTTATTTCTTTTTAATAGGGCAACACAGAATTATATTAAAAAGGATAATAATACATAATCAAAAAAATATAACACATTTTGAATTATTAATAGGTAAGATAATAACCCGACATGCTAGTCAGTAGTATAAAATATCGTATGATTCTCGTGGTATAAATGGTCTATCGCACGACGCGAATGATCACGTCGTACCGTAATAGGTCATTTATGCATCTAGTATCATAATGTACTATAAATGTAGACTTTGAAAAAATATATTCATATTGGTATGAAATCAATATATTAGGTATTAATTTATTGTTAAAAATAAAGGTATCTAAATGACGGATTACATTTGTGAAGATTTGTTTTTCAAAATCATTATTAATTAAAAAAAATTTTATATGAGCATTTATAAGTATAACTTAATTGTATTTCTTTGTTCATTATCAGATACTTTATTTTATTTTTAACTGACAACAAACGTTTTAGAGACTCGAATTGTTATTTAATTTTTTTTAAAGTCATGATAATCTTTTTTTTTAATGATAAAATTTATCAAAAATCATTAAATTTGTTTTAGAAAAAATAATTTTAAAATATTTTTGTCTATACAACATGAAAATTAAGATCGAACATCTCGAAAAAAATGCATAAATAACTAATTGGTTTAAAATTGGTTTATAGAAAAATTACAATGATTGCGTTTTACAATGTAATTCTTTTTAGAGAAACTTACGCTACCGAGATTAATGAGGCGGGCCCACCTCCCGCAGATCTTTCTCTGCACGTTTTTCTCTCTGCAACTTCCTGGCCTTATGGTATGAGCTCGGGATGAGACACCGAACACGTGGCAACGTGAAAAGACTTTCCTTGGAGCGTTGGACCTCAAGCTGGAGACGAATATACAAGCGACTAGCTTGGCTGGCAGTCAGGCGACGAGAGAGTGAGCTTCGCGCTGCGTTTGCTGTGCGAGGCTCTCTATGCCATCCCTACCTACTTCCTGATCATTAATTTGTTCTTTCTAACTTGATGCCTACTTAGTTAGGTTTCTCTTTCTCGCGCTTTCGCGAATACATATCTTTCGTTTTTTATTTGCGCGTGCGAACAGCGCCTCCTGGTGCTATTTAATCTTACCTAAATTGAAATAGTAACCATGCTTCGGTACATGGTTACAATATATCTGAAAAAATGTTCGTTACCTTTTAGTTACAAAAAGAATTCAATAAAATAAATTAAATTGAAAAATGGTTTTATCTTGATTTTATCCACCTGTTCCTATTCCTACAGCTATTGATTAAAAAATTAACATTAACCTCTTATACAGAAAAGTAACAATTGACCGAATACGACTTATTTATGTTTGCTACGTGAAATTAACTTATAATATAGCTCTTGTATTGGTACATGTTGATAAGCTAATTACGAGACACGTGCGAAAAATAGCTCATATTCGCGCGTGTCTCGACCGGTGTAATAAGCTAATTACAAGACGTGCGCGCGCTAAATTAGCTAATATTCGTGCGTGTCTCGATCACGCCTTGCCACCGCTGCCGCCGATCGCCCGCGTTAAATATATCAAGCTTAGGTGTGAAGCAGACAGTATTAACGAAACTTGCGAGATGGATACACGGTTCAAACATCCATTTACATGTATCGTCAGTGGACCTACGGGTTGTGGTAAAACAGTATTCGTTAAACGATTTCTCGCGAACCTATCTAATGTTTGCGATGTAGCATTTGATAGGATTTTATTTTATTACGCAGAGTGGCAAGAAACATACCAAAACGAATTGAAATCACCATCTCACCAGCCTATAGAATTTCGCGAAGGATTGCCCCAACCCTTGGACTATTCTAATGACAATGAAAAGAAAAAATTAATAATAATAGATGACTTGATGCGCGAATCTTCCAATAATATTATTCTTGATTTGTTTACAAAAGGTAGTCATCATAAAAATATTAGCGTTATTTTCATCACTCAAAATCTTCTTCACAAAGGTACTGGTCAAAGAGATATTTCATTAAATGCTAATTATATCGTTATTTTTAAAAATCCACGAGATCGAGCTCAAATTCAATATCTTGCACAAGTTTACCCTGACGATCCGAAATTTTTGCAAGAAGCCTATTAAGATAGCACACATGTGGCACACAGCTATCTTTTCTTGGACTTGAAACAGAGTACAAAGGAAGAATACCGATTTCGCACATGCATATTTCCGGACGATAAAACACAATACGCATACTTACCAAAGTATCATTCAAAATTTCGCTAAGATCACAAATATAAAAAAGAAACTCTGAAAGAATCACCATCAGTACTGATATAGCTATGGCTGTGGTAACATCGAAGAAACGTGGAAAGAAGAAGAAAGTTAATCAGATTGGAGGTCAATGTAGCTGTTTACCGTCAAACTTCAGTAAAAAGTGTATCGCAATTTTAAACGCACTTTGTCATTCAGACAGTCATCAACGAGTGGCCTTACTTCGAACTTCTGATGAAAATTTAATCAAGTGTATATGTGAATGTGCCCTGAACGTGTTACACGGTACCGTAAAATTAAAAAATTCACAGAAAGAACGACTAAAAAAATACAAACACGTTTTGCGAAAACTAGTAACGAAAAAAGATAGGAAGAGCAACGATTGTAAGACCAGTACTAATTGGCATCAGAAAAAACGTGTCATCATTCAAAACGGAAGAAGTTTTTTACCAGTACTATTGGCTCCAATCATAGGCGCCTTGGTATCAAAAATATTTGGTTAAATTAACTTCTAAACGTGATGGAGCGCACGCGCAAAATGGTCATAATACCCGAAGATGAATACGAAAGAGGTTTACGTTCAATGAAACAAAAGTACGAGAATTCTGAAATAGAGCACACTGTCCAAACCAAGGGTGACAACTTGTCACGTTTAGATGCCGAGTTGCACGTAAGTAACAAAAGTATTACAAATGAACGTGAAAAGTATCAAAAATACATGCAAATCCTCCAAAAATATCTTCATTTCAGAAATGTAGAACGACATGAAAATGCAAATGATTCGAAACATGAAGCCGAAGATACGGAAGCAACGCTAGCAACGCCACTAACGGATGAAATTATTCTCGAAAATGTTCTAAAGAGTTATAAAAGGGGTGCACGTCTGTTACTTGACTATTGGAAAAAAACGCTGTAGTAAACCTCATGAAATGGGATAATACAGGACAAGTTACAGTAGAGGGCAGTGTTATTCCAAATTCGAATATTATAGAATTAGTTAACGACATTGTACATAGAAAAAAGACAGATTCCGATCCTGCTCCTTCTGGTAGAACACAAATTACAAGATTTTTATCCTTATCAGAAACACGAGCAAAGCTCATTGGTAATACAGCAATATTACATTCCTATAAACTATTACAACCTAATAAACCATATAATAGAAATCGCAAGCGAAAAAATTCAACTGACTTAGAAGATTTGGAAAAAGAGTTACAGTCCCAATACGAATACAATACTACTAGAAATAAAAATAAAAAAGCTTCAACTAAGGAAAAGTGGAAAAGTTTTAGCTTCTAAAAAATGTCTTTAAAAACCATATATTATGATACTTCACACGAGGCCGGCTATGCTGGTGCGCGTAATTTAATTAGTGTAAATGTTGCGCGAAACAAACGTGAAAAGACTAAAATTTACGAATGGTTGAGTAATCAAGATGTTTATACGTTGCACAAACCTATTCGTCGAAGATTCCCAAGATTAAGATATAATGTAACAGATATTGATGATTGTTGGGAAGTAGACTTATGCGATATACAATCTTTCAAAGAATATAACGACGGTTACTGTTACTTACTTGTTGTTATAGATGTGCTTAGCAAGTATGCTTGGGTAGAAATTCTTCACGATAAAAGTGCAAGCAGTGTTGCCGACGCTTTTGACAAAATTCTCAAGAGATCAAACGCTCGAGTTCCTATCTCTATTCAATCGGACAAGGGAAAAGAATTTACAGGAGCAAACTTTCAAGATTACTTAAAAAAGCGAGATATAAAATTTCGTACAGTACGAAACCCTGATGTCAAGGCTGCTGTAGTGGAGCGCTTAAATCGCACACTCAAAGAACGTATGTTTCAATATTTCACGCATAAGAATACTTATAGATACATAGATGTCATACAAAACATAGTGAAAGCATACAATCATACTTTACACAGTGGAATTAGAATGATACTAGCAGAAGTGACAATTTATAAGGTTTCTAAAGCAAGAATGAGCTCTTAGTCAAAGAAAACCATTTCACGCGCCTATATACTCGGTGGGTTCCTATGTTCGCATCAGTCGTACAAAAGGCACCTTCGAGAAAGGATACGAGAAAAATTACAGTGAAGAAATTTTTAAAATTTCTCGTATATCCAGACTGCAACAGCTTTACACGTACAAGTTATCAGATTTGAATGGGGAAAAAATTGATGGATTTTTCTATCCCGAAGAGTTGGTTAAAGTTGGAAAAAAACGTTTAGCTGAAACAGAAAAGTTTAAGATTGAGCGTGTAATACGTAGCCAAGGCCGTGGTCGAAATAAACAAGTACTCGTTAAATGGTATGGGTATCCTGAAAAATTCAATTCTTGGATAAACGTGAGTGAATTAACTAATCTTTAAAAATGGATGAGGATGCTTTTTACTTGATTCTTCCCAGTAACAGTAGTATGAAATACTTTCTAGATAACACAACATCTTGCTTTACTACACACTTATCGCATGAAATACGCTTACATGATGATTGTAGTGTTGGCTTGATTGAAATTCATATACCCAGTCCTATTTTACACATTCAAGAATCTGAAGCAAAGTTTGTCTTCTATATAGATAGTGAATAACTTCCTCAAAATATTATGAATGTGGGAAACATAAAACAATTTGAATGTTCATTTCCCTCTGGAGTATATGGAAGTATTGGTGAATCAATAACCATGCTGGCGATATTAATAAGCATATAGTATTTGATGTCTCGAAGAAAAGAAAGGATTTTACGTGATACAACAAGTATGTGAGTGTAAAGAAACACATTATATTGAAATGAATGAAAAGCTTAGAAATGTTTTCGGATTTGAAAAAGAATTTTATGGCAAAAACGCTATTATTACTTTGAAAGCAGAGAAAAATAAGGACAGCACAAAGGGAGTAGCGGTTATCGGTGATAGACCGGTATGTTTAACAAGAGCAATACCCGATCAATTCTACATTTACACAGATATATGCGTACCTTACACAGTGGGAGATACTCAAGATTCACTGTTACGTATAGTCACATTTAATAATACAAAGTATACATTTGGATCTAACATAGTGAAACAGTTTTCACCTATAAATTACATCCCTTTACTTAATAACACTTTCCAGAATATCATTTCAGATATAAGGGATCAACACGGTCGTCGTATACCATTTGAGTACGGGACGTTGACGGTTGCGCTTCACTTTAAACGTAATCACTAATTTAAAATATGTCTCATTACACAGCTTATTATTCCGAGCAGATTGGCGGCGGCGGAATCCATCAAGTATTCAACGGTTCACATTACCAACGTGGACATGGTATAGGAAGTTTTCTAGGAGGTCTTTTTCGAAGAGCTTTACCTTATCTTACCACTGCAGCAAAAGCAGTCGGTAAAGAAGCTGTTCGCGCAGGTATGCATGTACTAGACGATGTTACCAACAGTAGTACAAATTTCAAACAGTCTGTAAATACGAGAATGCATGAATCGGGTCAAAATCTCAAGAGGAAAGCAGTTAATAAAATCTCTGAGATGATGAAGGGTTCTGGATATAAACGTCGTGTTGCCAAGCGGAAGCGTCAGTCTCCCAAAAGACGCTCAACAGCTCGTACTAAAGTCAAAAGAAAACAAAGTGTTATAAAAAAGAAAAAAGGTGATATTCGAAAACGTAAAAGAGTTAGCAAAAAGAAAATACAAGCTTTACGCAGTGTGACAGATATTTTTGGACCTAACTAGAAAAACAAGATGGCTTTCTTACATGCAAACTCATGCGAATGCATGAAATCAGAATTAGACTTATTTACACTTCCACCAACTCAAACATCTTTAGAATCTTCACAATTTATTCAATATAAACCAGTGTCATCGCTTACCGATGATGGACCAATTGAATTTGTAATACCTGGAGGTGAAGATTATATCGATCTAGCACACACAATGCTAAATGTACATGTACAAATTATACTGAATATTCCCGCTGAGAATAGTAAAGTAGGACCTGTTAATAATTTTCTTCATTCACTGTTTAATCAGATTGATATATTCTTTAATCAAAAACTCCTCTCACCACCAAACAATGCTTACCCATACAGAGCCTATATCGAAACATTATTAAATTACTCAAGCGCTGCAATGAATTCACATCTAACAACGACTCTGTGGTATCTCGATACTGTTGGAAAAATGGAAGCTTTACCAAACGTGGGGCGTGCTGATGGTGAAGCTAATCATGGACTATTAAACCGATCATATTATACGGAAAATTCAAAAACAATAGATTTAATAGGTCATTCACATTGTGACGTTTTCAATCAAAATAAATTTTTATTAAATGGTGTTGAACTAAGAGTACGACTTGTTCGAAGTAAAGATGCATTTTGTCTTATGGATGCTTCTGAAAACGATACTTTTAGTGTTAGTATAAAAGAAGCCTCTTTGATGATACGTCGTGTAAAAATTAGCCCAGGAATATTACTCGCCCATACCAATGCTTTAACAAAAGCAACCGCAAAATATCCTATTACACGAGTTAAAGAAAAATTATTTACCATGCACAGAGGTATACATGGTGATACTTTGGATAACATAATTTTAGGCCAGCAACCAAAAAGAATTATAATAGGATTCGTCGATAACAGAGCGTTTAATGGGAATAGATAATTCAACCCATTCAACTTTCAACATTTTTCCATTAATTATCTTTCGCTCTACATTGACGGAGTACGAGTACCGAGTAAACCTCTACAACCAAAATTTACAGGCGATAATCCACAGTTTGTTGAAGCTTATCACACTTTATTTTCAGGGACTGGTATACATTTTTCTAGTGAGTCCCTTTGTCTCAGCCGAATAGATTATTCTAGAGGTTTTTGTTTGTTTGCATTTGATCTGACACCCGATCTTTCTGCAAATTCTGCTTTGCACTGGAATCTTATAAAACGTGGTAGTGTAAGATTAGAAGTGAAATTTGATGAGGCCTTGGAACAAACAATAAATTGCATCATTTACGCAGAATACGATAACGTTCTGGAAATAGATTCAATTCGTAATATTATAACGGATTTTAATGCTTAAGCTAAAGGAGTGGGAGTAGAATCACACATGGGGGTGATTAGTATAAAAGATCATTGATGAAGTGCGTTGATCATTAGTCTCTTTCTGGAGTCTCATTCTGTACAGTGAAAGTGGTCAAAAGTAAGGTCATGGATTTCGTCATTGATATTCAAGGTCTAAAAGACCGGAACAATAAATTTTTTCCAAAGGAGGTGGCAGTAATTAGTTTAAAAACTAGAGTTTTTTCCCATTGGATAGTAAAATCACCACATGATTTCTCTGAATTGCCATCAGGAGTAAAACGAAGTAACGAATTTGTGATAAATCATCATCATGGTATTCAATGAATAGAAGGCGACGTTTCCATCGGTCAACTGTTACTAAATTTACACAACATTGCAAAAGTAGCTGCAAAAATCTATACTAGAGGTTACGAAAAAGCAACATATCTAGAAGCAACCATGTCGCGAGAAATCATCAATCTAGAAATATACTCATCATCATTCAATCAACGCTTTACAAGATATCATAAGGATGGATTTTCATGCGTCAGTCATAGTACAAAAGATAAGTATAAAAGAGTTGTATGTGCCCTAAATCAGGCATATATGCTGAGGAAGTGGTTGCATACGAAACTATCGTTGTGTATTACATCCAAAAACATCAACGATAATCCATTGAGGTTAAGCGACGCACTTCTTGAGCGTGTAAGAGCACGCAGGTTAGCTCGCGCAGTTGCTGACGGAGGTGTGGATGAAGTTGATTGTCCTGCATCACCAACAGACTCCATCAAGGCATCAAAAGATAGCAATTCAGAAGCAGATGAAGATGATGATGACTAACAATGAATACTCGTCAAATAATCAAAGCACTTGGTGCAGTCAACGCTAGAACCGTAGGAGTATATGCAGCAGATCGGATTCCAAACATTCTCGAACTTCCAGCAGCTATAGTTGCAAACGTTGATGATCATACAAAAGGTGGATCTTATTGGATTGCTATATACATAAATAAAAATGGCTACGGAACCTACTTTGACAGCTACGGATTGCCACCGTTCTCTTCACATCATCTCGATAGACTCAAAAGAAATTGTGCGCGATACGAATGGAATAAACAACGAATGCAAAGCTACGATTCGCAAATTTGCGGTCAATATTGTATTATGTTTTTATACCATACATCTCATTTTCATAATTTACGTACGTTTTGCAGTAAGTTTTCAAGAGATTCCAAAAAGAACGATAATTTAGTTATAAAATTTTATAATAAACTATTAAAGAATAAAATTAAGCGTAAAAAATCTGTAAAAGCTTTTAGTAACGAACGTTCATTAGGTTTTGGCTTTTGTAATCAAACAGGTACTTCGAGAATATAATATTAAATCTATTATTGTAACATGAAATTTATATTCAATAAATATTAATCAAATTTACATTTTTCTTCGTAATAATTATTCACCTACACCTTATCCCTTTCACATTAGTATTATTATTTAAAATTATTTAACTTATCATTTAACAGATAAAATATATATTTATTCTATGAATTTCCATTATACTATCTTTTTATAATATAATTTTATTTATTTAAACTGATTTAATGCAGAAATTTAATATTTGAATAACAAAAGGAAATAATGAAATATATCTGATATACGGTGCATATTCTTGAAATATATCACATATTACGCAATCAAAGTTGAGAATAGAATCTTTTATTTATCAGTTTATGATAAAATATAAATCTCTATTGAACCGACAAAGGGCAGTAATATTTTTGTCAAATTATGACAAAATATGACTTAACAGGAAATTATATAATGTGATCGTTATATTTTGTTCATCAACGAAGTATAATATTACATACTACGGTATAAGATGTGACATTTGAATCTTTTATTCTTGACAGGATGTTGCGAAATAACAATATAACTGAACTAAATATCATAACAAAAGATGTAGAGGACACATACGACATATCAAGGGAATATAATATTACGCGAAATCAGAAGCGAGAAGGGAATATTTTATTTTGGACAGGATATTATTAAATACATATCTCAACAGGAGATGATGAAATATAACCGCTATAACTTGATTTTCAAGGAACCATAATATTTTATTCTACGAAAAACAGTACTCAACTTTTGAACCTTTTATATATTATCTTTTAAGATAAACATGATATTCTTGGAAAAAGCATATAAAACGATACATACTTTCCCCCCATAAGCTTTTGAACTTGGTAGGGATTAGGCATATAAAGCACAAGCGTAACCTCAAGTCAAATCAGTTTCAGTTCAGACACAGTTGAAGTAAGACTCGGTTATACGTAAGTCAGTTTTGTTTCTCTCTCAAGTTATAATAATCAAATATGGCACAATCAACGAGTGAAAATTGCCGTGACAATAACCGTTTTAAAGAGTACGGTATGCTTCTTCTAGATAGCATGCTCTTGTCGACAACGTATTCTCTCAACAAGTCACAGACCAAACGTGTAGCTGTTGGTTTACAATACGACGGTGGCTATTACAAACCTTGTGTAAAAATATCGACAAATTCTTCATCCAAATGGGTTAATTTTGATATCAATGCCTGGAGGCTATTGAAAAATCATTTTGACTTGATCAACGCTTATTTTCAAGAGGCCTACATATTCAAAACTGAGTACGGAAATCCATCAAAACTTTATTTAGAGAACCACGATCTTTTATTTACGACATCATACCATACAAAAACCATAGTGCTCGAGGAGAGAACAGTATTCCAACCACCAGTACATGTTCCACCAGTAGATGAAGAAGAGCAAAGTGAATCACCTAACAAAAAAAGGAAATCTATGTACCAAACGCCTTCAACCTGTTTGCAAAAAGTGTCATTTGATGGTCTTAAGCTCGCAGTGCCTTGTATAAATGAGCATCTGGTGCAATTGGAACGTCGTGCTGGAAAAGTCAATAGGATTATCGACTACATCCAAGAATACCTTAAGGAACAGTTCAAGAAAGATGGTGAGGAAGATATAAAGTCATTTACATTGAAAACATTTGCTAGTTTTAATCGATATTATACTGTAAAAATTCACGAGGTAACAACATTTGTTTTAACAAAAATGCTTGACGATAAAGATTTAGATAAGTCTACATTGGATATTGTAATTTTAGAAATTAATGCGTATACTTTACCATACATCTACAACGACTTGTATGCTTTAATGTATGAACCTTAATGTGAATTGTGACGTAAATATAATAAAAAAATGAAGCGTGTACATTTTAAGGAAGGTAAACCAACTATTAAAGTTATGTATGTATGGACTTATGCAAGTCAAAGTGTGCATCGTTGTGAGTGGGAACAAATAGGTCGTGACAGAGAGAGATTTGGAATGAGAATTGAAAGAATGAAATCCGTTATCGAACCTGTATTATTAAAAAAATATAATGAATACGTAAACAATGAATAATTAAAATATTTGATTATTATTGAAACATATTTGTATAACAAGAAATTATACATTAATAAAATTACAAAATACTTAACAAAAATTTTTTAATTTTATCCCCTCCACTTTTTTCATTTTCAATCATAATATATTTAGTATAAATACACTTACACCGTGCAAAGACTTTTATTTCCATTTCATTATTCATAGAGTACGCCAGAGATGAATAATGGGTCAGGTAAAAGGAACACTAAAACAACCATCTTACTTGGTTTTAGATGGAACCAAGGAGGAGAGAAAATCTCTGCTCAAAGATGAAAAATCTAAAAAAACACAATTTCATTCTAAATATTCAATAAATACATATTCATTCCCAAAAACTCAGGGATATAAAGAAATATAAACAATATACTTACCATAATCGGTCCTTTTCAGGACCACCAATAAAAAACGTAGAAACTTCTATTTTTTACCTTGAGTGTATGCATTGTGTGTGTGTGTGTGTGTGTGTGTGTGTGTGTGTGTGTGTGTGTGTGTATAAATACAAAGTTACCTCAAATGTTTATTTAAATAAGTAATTATCTCATCTTGATTATTTGTTTAAATAAATAAGTCATTATCGTATCTTAATGGTTTGTGTAAATAAATAAGTCATTATCGTATCTTAATTGTTTGTTTAAATAAATAAGACATTATCTTATTTTAATTGAATGTTTATGAAATCAAAGTGTTATCTTATCTTATTTGTTATGTAAACATCGTTATCTTAATGGGGTGTTTATGTAAACATAGATAGGTATAGCGAGTGACGTCATTTGTTATGACTCGCTATACCTGTCTATATACTACTTATGTTTTAATACAACTTTTTATTTATTAAATATATGAATATGCATATATCTGAAAGAAACATGATCTACAAATTTCATGCTTGAATAAACTTCTAATTTTTCTATTATGAATAATTATACTAATTTTAATAAAGTTAGTATGACATAATGAGTGCCTCTGAATATAATAGTTGACAGAACCATTGCTTTCAACATTTACATAATTTTATTCAATTATTTTTAATAAAATTTTACATAAATTAATGATTCATAAAATTATTGTTGTAATTAATCAATTATGAATCAGAGTTATGTATACGGGCTACATTAATAGCTATTTTAACAGCAGCATCAAAGCCCAGATCAACTTCAGTATCTGGAACTTATCGAGGAGTTAAAAAACTGAGAAACAAGGAAACTGTAACTTCTTCGCTTGCAAACAGTTGAAGCAAGACATGCATCTCATTTCTTTCTACAGGAATGCTTATTAATTAACTACTGAGTAAATGAATGGAATCGTTCCAGTATGCTTTTGTTTAAATATCCTATCTTGTATCCGCAAGGATATAAATTTTTACTGAATACAAATTTGACTGAACAAGGAAGAATTTTAAACTTTAAATTCCTTGACGAGTGTTTGTTATTCCAATATTCCAATATTTACATGTCCTCGATATAATCAATACAGCATCCATGGTTATGTTAATGGCAAATAAAGGAATTTTACTCTATTTCACTCTGTTGGTAAATTGCACCTGCTATCTAATCTTAGCGGCTTCAACATTATTTATGATTCCAAAACAATTTATTTTTAAATATTAATTTTTTAATTATTACAAATATTATACTTTTAGACATGATTTAATTAAAAAAAAGACATGATCCATTAGTCATATACTTTATAACACTTAAAAATGTTTGATCAAATTTGTAATATTTGTGAATAATAATTGTATTAGATGAAATCACAAACTATTTCAACATTATTTTATACACATCAAGTGTTCAACACCTTTAATTTCAACACTCATAAAGTCTACACCATACAAAATAAAGTTGAACACAAAGTATTCAAACACTTTGTGTGGAGTTTAACGGTGTATTAATTATCAGTGTTCATTATGTCTGTGTATAATATTATTGTGTAGAGGTATTAAGTATAATAAATTATGCATGTTGAACTATTGTGTTGAGATTATTTGTGCCCAACATCATGGCTCCCGAAATAATGTTAGTTTTCTATGAATACTTGTTTACGTAATCAAAGCTTTTTATGATTTCATAATTTTATTAACTCATCGTCTCCAATCAAATTTGAAATTAATTTCTTACTTATTGAACTTTTATTTTTATTTATTTATTGTAAATCCATAAAAGCTATTGGTATGAAATTCCATACTTACAATTAGAAATTAGTCGAGGAGTTGATAAACTGTGAAACAAGGAAACTGCAGCTTCTTCGCTTGCAAACAGTTGAAGCAAGACATGCACCTCATTTCTTTCTACAGGAATGCTTATTAATTAACTACTGAGTAAATGAATGGAATCGTTCCAGTATGCTTTTGTTTAAATATCCTATCTTGTATCCGCAAGGATATAAATTTTTACTGGATACCAATTTGACTGAACAAGGAAGAATTTTAAACTTCAAATTTCTTGACGAGTGTTTGTTATTTAAAAATTTAACATTTTTTTAATACAACCAATACTGTAAACTTAAAATGTATTGAAAAATATTTTTTTAACATTATATATTTTAGGCACTTGATTTATATTCGATATAACTATAAATACTTTGAAAACTTCATAATAACAAAATTTTAAAATTATTCTTTAAAATATATAATTATATAAAAATGTTAACTTGGAACTACGTTTTAATGATTATAAATGACTTTAAAATTATAAAACAAAGCAAAATTTCTTATATCATATCTTTATTCAAAACCTTAAATAATAATACATAAGACTTTTATAATTTTAAATCTTATGAACTACTTTTATGAGATCACAACAGGTGTATTTTGTGCGCTGCTTGCGCATGTGCAGTGTGCAAACAAAGCTTGAAAAAAATTTAAAATCAAAATTAAATAGATTTCTTAATCATTTCTAAAATAAAGTCATCAAAAATCAATAATCAATAAATCCACCTTCATTATCTATCACTTTCTGCAATCTTCGTGGGACAGAATCGCATAAATTATGGAAATATTCTGGATTATCAAATAAGGCAGTCCATGCTTCTTGAACGAGTTCCACGAGCTGCTCACGATTTCGTGCCATTCCAGGTCTCCATCCTTTCATCATATATGACCAGACATTTCCAATGATGTTGAGATCTGGTGAACGTAGTGGCCAGTCAAATCTCTGAAGCTGGGGATGCGCTGCGTACCAATCATGCACTATATGTGCGGTATGTATAGGACTATTATCCTCCACTATATAAATTGGCACCTCATCGTCTGCGTATCGTTCTCGTAGACTTGGCAGAAGCTCATTTTCAAGAAGATTCACGTATACTTGAGCATTGAGTATTCTGTCAATACGAAAAATACGACCGGGACCATCACCGTTCACCTACGCTCCGAAAAATTATCTAAGACAATGAAAGTAAATAACTATAAATAACTGTAAATCATCATAAATAATTATAAATGACAATAAACTATTTACTTACCTAAAAATTTTGAAAATTGTAAGTAATAGTAAATAATAGTAATTAAGAGTAAGTAACTGTAAGTGTTTGTAAATAATAGTAAATAACTTTTAAAATCAGTTAGTAATTGTAAATAACTAAATAACTATAAATAATTGTAAATAATAATAAATAAGTGTAAATAACTTTTATTAATGTTTCAGTCTCAATACTTTTTATTAATTATTTACAGCTGTTTAGAGATATTTACAAATATTTACGAAAATTATTTCTATATGGGTATTTACTAATTATATAACTCTGGCTGTGCGAAAGACACCTAGCACCACTTTTTTGTTGAAATTAAGACCTTCATTTTGCTTTACTTAGACCGTTTCTATGTGCTTTGAAACTGAATTTGTGATCAGAGGGAGTTGATAGTCAATTGCATGCTCACGATGTTTACAGATTTTATTCCACGAATTTCCTATCAAATTCAAATGACCATATCCCAGTATCAGAAGCACTTAGAAACTTTTATAAAAAAGGAAATTAGGCTACTTTAAAGTTTAAATTGCCTCTTTTTTTAAATATTGAATTCGCTTATTTAAGGTAGCTCGTACCGCACAACTGTAGTCAAATGAGTATAAGCAAAATTCTATTGACTCTTGTTGTTGTGACTACAGGAAACGTCGCGTGATATATATATATATATATATATATATATATATATATATATATATATATATATATGACATGTTAGCAGACGGTGTTTTTATTTTGACGGGTTAGGAGATACATCTAACCTATTGAAAGCAAACATGCCTCCAATCAATGAGAAATTGATTCGTCGTTAAAAAATGTAAAATAACGATTATTTCTGTTACATTATATTGCTATCCTCTACCTGGCTAAAAGAACATTTAATTAATATATTGAAGAGCATGTTATTTATTAATTATAATACCGTTATAATTAATAAATAACATGCATTACAAATAATCTTTATTATTTTATTTATTTTTTTTATATTAATATTTTAAAAATTTATATTATATAAATATTTTAAAAATTTTAGTTAAGAAATCCTCATTCGAATATTTTGAATTACGCGCGAGCTAACCTTGAAAAACAGACTTCCTGTTCAAAAAATTTCTCATGCGAAAATCAATAAATTTTCAGATTTTTTTGGTAATATCTTTGAAAAATGCCTGGGTACACATAACATTGAATATATCATTAAAAAGCTTGTTAAATGAAGTATTTATATTTAGTTTTTCACAGCGGTAGTAAATCTTTAGATATAAATATTTGATTATAACTGTAGGAAAGTCGGATATCTGTCACAAGAACAATGTTAAAATGTCAGTGAACATAGCATTTTTGAAAGACTTTTTCTTGAAATTTTCCCTGAAAACCAGGTTTGAGTTTTTGCTAGAAGATTCATTTTGACTTAAAGAACAACCTCCTACATTTTTGTTTCATTCATAAATTTTTCAGTTTCGGTACGAGCTACCTTAATTTTATTAATTTTTAATAGTACAAATAATTCTTTGGAGTTTAAGTAGAACTATTTAGTATGAAAAAAAATTAATTTATAAATGTAAACATCATAAAATTTTTTCAAATAATGCATGATTGCTTCATACTGAAAGAATATTTGGATTATTTTATATAAGATTTTGACTATATAGAGTATATCTGTTTTTCAATTGATTCTACTTTTATCAACCTAAATTTTAATATCAATAACATTAAATGAGATCAGAATGCCAATCTTGCAACAAAATTTTTTTTCCTCAACCGGTAATATGGTTCTTTCTATTTTTTAATTGAATGACACACATACTGAAAGAATATTTGGATTATTTTATATAAGATTTTGACTATATAGAGTATATCTGTTTTTCAATTGATTCTACTTTTATCAACCTAAATTTTAATATCAATAACATTAAATGAGATCAGAATGCCAATCTTGCAACAAAATTTTTTTTCCTCAACCGGTAATATGGTTCTTTCTATTTTTTAATTGAATGACACAGAGAAATAAAAAAATACTCTCTAATTTTAATTGGAAAAGAATACAAAAAGGTATCTATTTTTTTTTTATGTAAACCTAATAATTTTTGAATGAAAAATTATTCAAGATTGAGAAAAGTTAGCTTTTTCGTCACCAATGAATTGAAAACATTTTGAAATTACTTAAACTCCACAATTATCAAATATATAATCTCATAATATATTAAAACTTAATACTATTAGTAGAGTTAAAATAATTGTTTTAGTTGTAAATGTAGTATTTATTTATACTTGAAAATATTTTCATAATTCATATATCACCTAATATCCTTTTTAAATACTAAAAAAATCTTTTTAAAATTTTCACCTTTTCGTAACCATATTGTTGTACCATTTTTATTCTTTCGAAATCAAGAAGCTGCTGCACAAAGTAAGTTCTTCTTATGAGCACATTTACTGTCTGCCTGTTTTAATGAACTTTAAATAAAGTCATTATAAGAATGAAACAATGATTTAAACTTAAATTACTTTTATTTCCAATATCAACAAAAATACACTTTGTTGTTGAATTTTTGAATAACCCTCGTTCGTCCTAACTTGCTTAAAAAAATCTGTATGAATTAATTTTCAGATCACATTCAATCCTGTCTTCAGGGAAAAATTGCATAGATTATAACACATCTTGTAAAAAAGTAACTGGAACTAAAAAGATAATAGATTCAGATGATTTAGTTACCAGATTAACGAGTTATCTTGGAAAAACTGTTGAAACCAACAATTTTTTATGTCAAAACTGTTATAGTAACTTTAGATTTAGATAAACAAAAAGGAAAAAAGAAGAAAAGGAATAAGAATCTTCAGTGATTTAATCTACAAGCCAGAATTTAGATATTTCAGAACTATCCGATCAATTTTCACAACTATTGCAACCTTCTTCAGGATCAGATCCCACTTTTAATGTAATATCATGTCCTTTAAATGAAAAAAAACTAATTGAGATACCTTTCAAAAAGTCTGTGTCAACACACAAATATTGTTTTTTGTGTGGAGAAACAAGAAATATTGTTAAAGTTCTATTCGAAGCAAGAAAACAGATTTTTGTTGCAAAGAATATAATCATCTCGCAAGGTAACCGTTGCTGTAAAGACCATTTAATTGAAAATCGTTTTTTATTACACGCTTGTATTAAGCTTTCTTTCACGTCTGTCTGTAATCAAATCTTACACGCTCGATTTAAGGCGTTTTTTGTCGATGGAAATTTCTGAAATTTTACACAGACCTTAGTCTCTGATGACAATGCAATAATCCGTTATCAGGTCAGCGATGACGGGTGTACAAAGTCATCTCCGAGGAAGTTTAAGTGGGGAGGCTATCTTTGGGTCGAGGCGAGTTGATAGAATGTTGTTGAGTTGATAGTTGTAGAAAATGCATAGGGGATAGGAGAACGTATGAGGGATAGGGGAATGTATAGGGGAAAATATAGAGGATAGGGGAATCATAGAAAGTAGGGGAATGTATAGGGGTAGGGAATATATAGGGGATATGTGGATGTATAGGGAATGGGAGAATGTATAGAAAATACAATTAAATACAAGCTTTTAAAAAAAATTACTCATAGAAAATTCAATTTTGATTAAAAAGTAGAAAGTAAAATAAATTAATTTACTTCCTTGAAATCACTTTTATACAGTTCATGACAATAATGGAAAATTTTTGTTGAAAAAATTTTCTCTTAATTATTACAATGAACTGTATAAAAGTAATTTCAAAGAAGTGAATTAATTAATTTAATACTTTTTAGTGCATTTTCTCCATCATAAAAGCGTGTTTAAAATTTTTTTTTTTTAATTATTTTTTATGAAGAGATTACTAAAGTAAATGCAATTTCTACAACTATTTCTTAACTACTGCTTAACAAAACTGCTTTAATTTTTGAGTATTTCCTGTGATAGATTTTAATTTGCCAGAAGACCGTCTATGTGCATTTACTGGTTTGACTTGGAAAAATATTATAGAGTTGCGTGAGATGATGACTTCATTAAGGAACTCTTCTAACCGAAACGTCACTCAGGCGTTAACAGTATTTTTAATAAAATTGCGCACTGGTAATTCAAATAAGATGATTGCAGCAATACTTAGACTAGATGAGCCAAGAAAAGTTTCTAGCTTTTCTGCATCGATTTTGCAAGCTTTTGAAAATGATATTATTCCAACACGATTTGGATTACAAACTGTAAACAGAGACTTATTAGAAAATCATTTGACTGATGCTGTGAAAAAACTTTATAAAATAAAAAATAATCTCGTTTTGATTGCTGATGAAACTTATATTCGTCATCAAAAAAGTTCCAATAAGGAATACCAAAGAAAATCATATTCTGGTCAAAAAAAGTTCCTTTATGTAAGCCATTCATTATTTGTATACCTGATGGATATATAGTTTGGTATATAGATGTTTTGGGCCCTTATTATGCAACTAAGAATGATGCTCAAATCCTTAGTGAATTAATGAATCAAAATACTGATTTACAGAATTCATTAGAACCAAAAGATGTTTTTGTATTGGATAGAGACTTTCGTGACGTAATCAACCAACTAGAAGAACTTCAATAGAGCGTTCTGATGATATCATTAAAATAAAAAAAACATTTAAGTGCTGCAGAATCTAGTCATTCTCAACGTGTTACTGTCGTTAGATGGGTTGTTGAAGCTATTCATGGAATGATTGATAATAAGGTTAAGTTACTTCATCATCAACTTGACAATCGGATATTACCAAATGAAAGACTTTATTGCAAAATCGCATGTTTTCTGATCAATTATTTTCAGAAACGTTTGAAATCCACCATTTCTGCTAAAGAAGAGATATTAAACTGTTTCGATACTCAAAATCTTGATGAAAATACTATAGCTGTAAAATCGAAGAGTCGTACAGGGAGCAGAAAAGAAACTTTGTTTTCTCGTTTGGGTTCAGAAGATGTTCTCGATTTTTCTGAACTTACAGAAGATTTAAAAATATTTTTCACTGGCACTTATCAAATGCAACAGGCCATATCTTACTTAGCAGAAATATTGGATGAAAATAATGAAATTCAACTACAGTATTTGAGAAAATCTAAAGAACATATAAACAGTAAAACGTATAATTGTCATGTTCATTGTAAACCAGATTCATACGGTTATAAAAATATTCTCAGATATTGTTGTAAATGTGCGAATGGTCTTAGAACAATAAGATCCTGCTCGCATGTAGCAGCTGTTATATATTATTTATCTCATGCGAGGTATAAGTCCAAAATATTGAGATAAGCTGAAAAATGTAAAAAAATATTTGACATTGAAGGTGTTCAACTAGTTATTGCTGAAGATAGTGATGAAAATTAATTGCATTATTAACATTTTCTCTTGAAAGATCAAATATATGTTTATATATCAGGTTTCGGAATAATACATTTTGTCTTATTTTTGAATTTTTTTTCAGATGATTCTGCATTATATTTTTATTACTTATTTATATTTTTATGTATTTTATAATTTTTACTATTATTATTGTTATTATTGTTATTATTGTTATTATTGTTATAATTGTTATTATTGTTATTATTGTTGTTATTGTTGTTATCGTTGTTATCGTTGTTATCGTTGTTATCGTTGTTATCGTTGTTATCGTTGTTATCGTTGTTATCGTTGTTATCGTTGTTATCGTTGTTATCGTTGTTGTCCTTGTTATCGTTGTTATCGTTGTTATCGTTGTTATCGTTGTTATCGTTGTTATCGTTGTTATCGTTGTTATCGTTGTTATCGTTGTTATCGTTGTTATCGTTGTTATCGTTGTTATCGTTGTTATCGTTGTTATCGTTGTTATCGTTGTTATCGTTGCTATCGTTGTTATCGTTATTATTATCATTATCATTATCATTATCAACCTCCGCATGTTGCTGACCTTGTAAGTGTCCACCTACCATGTGGTGGCGGGGCGGAGGCTTAAGCACGATCCACATATCGCTAGCAATCCTCAGTGATGGCTAAGGATATCTGGATGACCGCGTAGGCACTTTCGCTTCACGGAACTGCTAATATGTTAAAAATTTTGTGTTTGTATTTACGTGTACTAAGAAGCAACACAGTATGAGTGGATGTATGAATGAGCTGCGGCTGTCGACCAATGGATATTCCCGTCAGACTACAGGGGTTGTACGTTGATAGTGACTTGCTGACCTCTGTTTAGTAATAAGGGTAAACGTTAGTCTCCTCTCCGGCAAAAGTCGTGACGGGCAAAGGTCCCGTGAAACCACATGTTGGTTAGGAACTGTTACGTACTTCTACTAACGTAAACCAGAGCCAATGAAGGGGTTGAAGTTGGTTCGTACAGGCGCAGGTGTGAAGGATTACCTGGACAGTATTTCCTTATACCGAGTCCGCGCAGGAGAACTGCGGAACGTCTAGCCTGAAGTTTAGGGCCAGGCGCGGCACGGACCAGACGTCGCCCACTCAATAGGGATGACGTAAAACCTTTAACATCAACATGGCGCGGGCCTAACCCGTAACATCTTTCTTAGAATCACTTGATGTCGCTAGGGTTGACCACCCGAAAACCGCTTCTCGGCTGCGGCACCTATAAATAGGGCTCCTCACAGGCGGGGATAGTGGCTCCAATGCGTCTGGAGCTCCCATGATGGGCGAACTGTCTTAAACCAAAGTATCGTCTTTATATGTCGAATCTAAAAAACCAAAACCAAAATCAAACAGAAGCGGCTAGCAATAGCCTAAACAGTAACGAAGGCCAGATTTCGCAGGCTGATCCCCCAAAGAAGTCAGGGGTAGAGATCGCCTGCTTAACAATTGAAAAAAGATCTCAAAGAGTGAATGAGATCTTTCTGCTTATGCAGGCAGCTGTTAGGTCCATGCCTAACATGAACTCTAAAGTGAAGGATAACCTGCCAGAACTGATTGAGCACGTGGATGCTATTAAGAGAGAACATTCTCGCTTGCTTGCTGCAAGAACAGTCACTGAACAGATGGACGTGACTGAGACGCCTCAGGCAAGTGCTGCAGCTAAACGACCTAGAGAAGAGGACTCGCTCGAATCAGGAAGTTATTCCGATTCGCGAGCTCCTCTTAAAAAAGGCCGAGCTGTGGAAGAGGATGAGTCCTTCAAGACTGTACAGAGTCGAAAGGATATTAGGGCTGCTAATAAGCAAAGACAGCAGCAACAACGATCTCTGCAACAACAACAGCAGCGACCAAAGCAGCCCAACACCAAACCACCAACGGCCAAAACACCGGCCATCGGCACAGAGCAGTTCGCGCACAGCAGCTGCCAAAAAAGAAAAAGAAAAGGAGGAGGAAGACAAAGAAGAGGTCTACCGCTGTCCTCATTAAGCCAGGAGAAGGAAAGTCTTACAGTGACATCCTGCAGAACATCCGGCAGGACCTTATTAATGAGAGCCCAACAAATAACATCAAAGGGATTACAAAAACCAGGGCCGGGGATGTCCTGATTGAGTTGGGCTCATCTCAAGGACTGGAGACTTTCAGTGAATTCCTGAGAAAGACGGTTGGCGAAACGGGAAACGTCAAAGAGATGTGCCCCAAAGAAACGGTCGAGATCAGGGACATCGACTGTCTAGCGTCAGTAGAAGAAGTGAAGACTGCTGTAAAAGCTGTTTTTACCGAAGTACAACAGGAAGTAGGGGAGTTTAGTGTCTCGCTAACCAACCCCAACAGCAGAGCGCTTCGCTTGGCCATTGTAGAGATGGGACAAGATCAAGCAGCGTTTTTGCTCGCAAAAACGAAAATAAAGATCGGCTACACCAGCTGCCGTATCAGAAGTTGGCAAAGAGTTCAGCGCTGTTTTAGGTGCCTGAACTACGGTCATCAGGCACGTGACTGCCGAGGACCTGACCGTAGCAAGATGTGCTACAAGTGTGGCAAAGATGGCCATAAGGGATCGGCCTGCAAGGCTACTGATACTCAGTGCATACTATGTACTGAGCGCGAAGTAGACCCAGCAGAGCGGAAACACATCCCCGGGTCAGGTCAGTGCAAAGTCTTTCGCGAGCCACTAAACCGATTTAAACAAAAACGCTAATGATGGGCCGTATAACGGTCCTTCAAGCCAACTTGCACAGAAGCGACCTAGCCAACAGCCTTTTGAATCAAATCAAATTCGAGACAAAGGCTGATGTGCTCTTGATAAGCGAGCAGTACACAAACTGGACCGTTAAGACCTGGTTTAGAGACAAGCTTGGCACTGCAGCAATCTACGTAGACCCAAAGAACATCAGAGAAGACGCAAATGGAGCTGAAGAAGGCTTCGTATGGGTCAAAAGCAGAAACGTCACATACGTCAGCTGTTATTTTACACCAAACTCAACAGCAGACACGTTTAGGCGCCGTCTGGATCTGCTAGAAGACTCTGTCCTCAGAATGGAAGGTGACGTCGTCGTCGCAGGAGACTTTAACGCGAAAGCGTTAGAGTGGGGAATGCCACTGAAGGACAGCAGAGGAGAATACATCATGGAGATGGCAGACAGACTCGGCCTAACAGTGCTAAACACCGAAAGCACTCCAACATTCAGACGAGGAGCTAGCGGTACGATTCCTGACGTATCCTTCGCATCAGAAAATCTTTCACGTAAAGTGTCAGATTGGAAGGTGCTGGAGACATACAATGGAAGCGACCACCAATACATCACATTTCAAATCCATGATGAATCCCAATCATCGAGGCGAAATGTGGCTAGACCAGTCAGATGGAACGTTGCCAAGTTGGACTCTGAGAAGCTTGTCCAAGTACTGCAGCAAAGATTCGACAATCTACCGGATGCGACAACTGCCACCGAAAACGCCGACGCTGCGGAGGTTCTCGTGAAAGAGACGATGAGTCTCATTCACAGAGCCTGTGATGCATCTATGCCGCGCAAGGGATCGCGACATCATAAGCGTCCAGCGTACTGGTGGAACGACGAAATCGCTAGAACCAGGGCAGAAGCTCTTAGTCTTAGAAGATCATCACAGAGAGCAAGAAAGAAGAACTCACCAGCAGCAGATCTTTTGTCTGCGCAATACAGAGACGTGCATAAACAGCTTCGTAAGAAGATCAATCGAAGCAAGGCACAATGCTGGAAAGACCTGAGCGAAGACGTCAAAAGAGAAGTGTGGGGTTCGGCCTACAAGATTGTGACCAAGAAGCTTAACGCCGCCCCTACGTTGCCATTTGAAGAAGAGACCATGGCGAACATCGTAAACCACTTGTTCCCTACGCATCGACCACTCGAAGAACAGGAGAATACAGGAGAACCAGAAGAGATCCCGCTCTTTACAAGCGGAGAGCTACAGATAGCTGCAAGAATGATGAAGAACAATAAGGCACCTGTTCCTGACGGAATACCATCCGAGGTCCTTAAATGCATAGCGGTAAAAGCGCCGTCTCTCTTGTTAAACATGTACAACGCGTGCCTCCAGACGGGTGTGTTTAGCACTCCCTGGAAGGTTGCACGTCTTGTGCTGATCAACAAAGGAAAGGGAGGTGATCCCCGGCATCCATCGTCCCACAGGCCTCTGTGCATGTTGGACGAGGCAGGGAAGCTATACGAGAGGCTGCTTAAACCGCGATTACAAGGAGCTGTACAGGCGGCTGGCGATCTCGCCGACAACCAGTACGGCTTCAGGAAAAAGCGGTCTACCGTAAATGCAGTAGAAGAGGTAGTAAATGTAGCGAGAGAAGCATGGACTGGAAACCATCATTCCCGTCTTATTGCGTTCCTCGTTATGTTGGATACGAAAAACGCTTTCAACTCGGCAAGATGGCCTGACATCCTTGCTGCGTTGAAAGAGTTTAATGTACCAGAATACCTTATGCGAGTGATACGAGACTATCTGAAAAACCGTACCCTCCGTTATGAGACAGAAGAAGGCTGGCGTGAAAAAGACCTTAGCGCAGGCGTAGCACAGGGCTCAATCTTCGGTCCAGACTTCTGGAACATCCTGTTCGATGCATTACTCAGACTTGCAATGCCGGATGGGGTGAAAATGTTCGCGTACGCTGATGATGTCGCTTTAGTTATCACCGCGAAAAACGCACACATTGCCCAGCACATACTAAACACGGCGATGGGAAGAATCTCCGAGTGGATGGTGAAGCACGGTCTCGAAATAGCGATGGCCAAAACAGAAATAGTGCCCTTAACCTGGAAACACATCAACATCGAGTTTCCCATGACAGTAGGCACAAACGTGGTGCAGACAAGAAGGGAGGTGACGTATCTCGGCATAAAGCTAGATGCAAAACTAACTTTTTTGTCGCACCTAAAACACGTCGCCAATAAAGCGATAAAGAAAACGGTGCAGTTAAGTCGTCTCATGGCCAATACTAGCGGCCCGAAATCAAGCAAACGACGACTTTTAATGACAGTCACGACGTCCATCTTATTGTACGGCTCTGAAATATGGGCTGACCAAATGAGTAAAGAGACGCACAGAAACATACTATCTTCTGTTCAAAGGAGAGGGGCTCTTAGAGTCACCAGCGCCTATCGCACTGTCTCGGGACCCGCGGTGCTAGTCATCGCAGGAATCATCCCGATCGAATTACAGGCGATGGAACGCAAGCGTACTTACGAACGGAAGAAAACAGAAGATTAAACTGCAATCGTTCAGAAAGAAGAAAGACAGGTTACCATGGAAACCTGGCAAAAAACATGGAATCAGATGGTAAAAGGCCGATGGACCCACGTGCTCATTAGGGAGCTGGCTCCATGGGTCGAGAGAAGATACGGGGAGGTCAACTATTACCTCACCCAGTTCCTCAGTAACCACGGGTATTTCTGCGCTTATCTCAGTAAAATGGGAAAGACCCAGAGCCCGGGCTGCATCTTCTGTTTCGCGGATCGCGACGATGCGTATCATACGTTTTTCGTCTGCCATCAGTGGATCGAAGAAAGACGCCAGGTTGAGAGGATATTCGAAGCAGTAACGCCGGATACCATCATCGGTGAAATGATGTCGGCTGAAGAAAAGTGGGACGCTATGGCAGTATTTGTCGAAAGCGTCCTGAGAAAGAAGAAACCGTTTTTAGATAGGGCAATCGAACTAAGTACGAATGAGGCGCGGGGAGTCAGGCTTATACCTCACCATTACCGAGAGGCAGTAGCCGGTCCCATAGATTCGGGTGAGGAGGGTGACGACGAGGATTCGTCTTAACGGCGAAAACAAATCATGCACCCAGGAAATGTCTCAAATAGCAGCAAAAGCTCCAGCTTTAGCTGTGGTATGAATGAGTATCGGTGTACATAAGCGCGAGATTGAGTGTGAGTATGAGTCAGACGTGGTAGAGAGGTTAGCCCCACAAGAGGCATAAGATCAACCTTAGAACAGAAGAATCAAGACTAAAGAGGAAATTATGGACTGATTTTGCTCCTTTACAGAGCCAGTCCATACCGTACTATATATATGCGATTGATTTATGCTCCCTTCTACAGAGCCGATCGCCAGGCAGAAGATAGCCTTATAAATCATGTTGCTTATAAGGCATAGATCTATATATTTACAAATCTGTATATTTACAGATAAAGTCAGAAGGAGATGGTCCAAAAGACTTAGATCGCGGTGCCACCCTGAAGTAATGTGATAAACAGTTTCCGGGGTGGAACAACGCCGTGAGTGATGATTGGAGAATCCCTTGCACGCCAAATAACTGCATTTTCTTGCTATCATTAGACAGGCAAGGGGATCGCGTAATTTTAGAGGTTTGCTAGTATACCTAGAACCCCTCTCAACCGTCTTTACCATGTGCCCGGATTGAGTCCAGGCTCAGCGAACTGACGGCGGTCTGGCAGCAGATTTTTTTCGTTAAACCAATTATAAAAAAAAAAAAAAAAAAAAAATTATCATTATCATTATCATCATCATCATCATCATCATCATCATCATCATCATCATCATCATCATCATCATCATCATCATCATCATCATCATCATCATCATCATCATCATCATCATCATCATCATCATCATCATCATCATCATCATCATCATCATCATCATATCATCATATTATCATTATCATTATCATCATCATCATCATCATCATATTATTATTATTATTATTATTATTATTATTATTATTATTATTATATTATTATTATTATTATTATTATTATTATTATTATTATTATTATATTATTATTATTATTATTATTATTATTATTATTATTATTATTATTATTATTATTATTATTATTATTATTATTATTATTATTATTATTATTATTATTATTATTATTATTATTATTATTATTATTATTATTATTATTATTATTATTATTATTATTATATTATTATTATTATTATTATTATTATTATTATTATTATTATTATTATTATTATTATTATTATTATTATTATTATTATATTATTATTATTATTATTATTATTATTATTATTATTATTATTATTATTATTATTATTATTATTATTATTATTATTATTATTATTATTATTATTATTATTATTATTATTATTATTATTATATTATTATTATTATTATTATTATTATTATTATTATTATTATTATTATTATTATTATTATTATTATTATTATTATTATTATTATTATTATTATTATTATTATTATTATTATTATTATTATTATTATTATTATTATTATTATTATTATTATTATTATTATTATTATTATTATTATTATTATTATTATTATTATTATTATTATTATTATTATTATTATTATTATTATTATTATTATTATTATTATTATTATTATTATTATTATTATTATTATTATTATTATTATTATTATTATTATTATTATTATTATTATTATTATTATTATTATTATTATTATTATTATTATTATTATTATTATTATTATTATTATTATTATTATTATTATTATTATTATTATTATTATTATTATTATTATTATTATTATTATTATTATTATTATTATTATTATTATTATTATTATTATTATTATTATTATTATTATTATTATTATTATTATTATTATTATTATTATTATTATTATTATTATTATTATTATTATTATTATTATTATTATTATTATTATTATTATTATTATTATTATTATTATTATTATTATTATTATTATTATATTATTATTATTATTATTATTATTATTATTATTATTATTATTATTATTATTATTATTATTATTATTATTATTATTATTATTATTATTATTATTATTATTATTATTATTATTATTATTATTATTATTATTATTATTATTATTATTATTATTATTATTATTATTATTATTATTATTATTATTATTATTATTATTATTATTATTATTATTATTATTATTATTATTATTATTATTATATTATTATTATTATTATTATTATTATTATTATTATTATTATTATTATTATTATTATTATTATTATTATTATTATTATTATTATTATTATTATTATTATTATTATTATTATTATTATTATTATTATTATTATTATTATTATTATTATTATTATTATTATTATTATTATTATTATTATTATTATTATTATTATTATTATTATTATTATTATTATTATTATTATTATTATTATTATTATTATTATTATATTATATTATTATTATTATTATTATTATTATTATTATTATTATTATTATTATTATTATTATTATTATTATTATTATTATTATTATTATTATTATTATTATTATTATTATTATTATTATTATTATTATTATTATTATTATTATTATTATTATTATTATTATTATTATTATTATTATTATTATTATTATTATTATTATTATTATTATTATTATTATTATTATTATTATTATTATTATTATTATTATTATTATTATTATTATTATTATTATTATTATTATTATTATTATTATTATTATTATTATTATTATTATTATTATTATTATTATTATTATTATTATTATTATTATTATTATTATTATTATTATTATTATTATTATTATTATTATTATTATTATTATTATTATTATTATTATTATTATT